>JAVJIF010004772.1:0-363240 GCA_038442645.1 Agave tequilana
CAGTGATCTTGAATAGTTGTCAGATTGATTCCAGTTAAGCAGAAACCAACAGTAAATAGTAACAAAAGAGAAAAAAAAAGAAATGTTAGCAATGTGAATAGAAATTCTTGTGCCAGAACTGACAGAAATAATGGAATTACTAAAGCGACTTTTTTTATTTTTTGAGGAAAATGTTACATGAACTAATGAAACGTGATCTATGAACAAGATAGTTTTAAGCATCTTTGCAGAAACAAAACGGAAAATGTAGCTTTAAGCAGCAATTTAATCTAAAGAAACAAAAAGAAAGGACATATAAAAAGAAAAACTCTGCACTTGAGGTAATTTGAATGTTCCTCTAATTTCTTCAGAGGGGAAAAATAATTCCTGAAAAAAATTTGAAACTGGAAGCTTAATTAGTCCAGTCAAGCAATATTTAGTAGATTGCTAAGGTGATGGTGTTCCTAAATTCTTAGCAAAAACTCATTACACAGAGAAACTGCCACAAGTGAGTGAAAAAAGGCATTCATTAAATGAAACATACATTTAAGTACAAGAATTAAATCTAAAACTTGCTCAACAAAAAGAAACAAAGGGGGAAAAAACAAAATATACATAGATATAGATTCTCGCAATATGGAATATTAGTTCTCATTCACGCAATACTCTCTTACTTCTCGAGTTTGAACGCAGTTGCTTGAAGAGCTCTCAGAAAATCTAGAGCCAATCTTGAATGTGAGTTTCTCCGATGACGTATTCTCAAAGTACATCACAAAAACTGAGAGCAGTAGCATGAACTCTCTCGTCTTCACTCCGGTCATCTTCCGTGGCTAAAAGAACGCGGTCACCTCACTTGCATTATAAGCATGGCACTCGATCTTCTTGAATGTGTGGTCCTTCTTCTGATGATGAACCTGTCAGATGAATCCAGCTTCTCGGTTGTATCTGAACTCTTGGATGTCTTCCAAAGTAGAGGCAGACCCAGAAAAAATTTTGGATGGGGCAGTATAAAAATAAATCATATAGAGTAACAAATTTATTCAAAAGATAAGAATCACATTTCATTGATACGTTGAAGCTTTTTACTATTTATTTTCGTGAATAAATATAACAAATTTGCAAAATAAAGAGTATTACTTAGTTTTTTTTTTTATAGTCAAGAGGCACATAAAGGCACCAAATGTTACGTGCACGCGAGTGCCTGAACCGGCAACATGTGAGTGAGCGGAGCTCTTTACGAAATCAAGAGTATTACTTAGAGAGATCTCAGAAAAATGCCTCTTTCTCTCCTCCTGCGGGCGAGAGATCTCCCTCGCTTAAGCGATTCCATAGTCTACCACGGCCACCATCTAATCCATCACTCCATAACCCCCCTTCTCCCCTCCCCACCCTCAGCCCCGCCATCACCTTTCATGTCCACAACACTGTCCTCATCCCGAGTCCCTCCTCTCCCTCTCCCTCACCATCACCAATCCATGGAAAAGCCCGCAGTCTCTCAACTGATCGACCAACTCAATAGCCTCCTCCACCATCAACACCACCAATGCGGTGCCCATCACTATCGAGCAATCAGAGATGGATCCTGACATCGACCAGACTATTGTACTCAAAGTCTTCACTGACAAGAGCCATCGAAGGGCTTAGATCAAAAGAGTTTAGCTGTGGCGTGAACCTGAAGGGCGACAGAATGGCAAACTACGGAGAGATAAAGAGCGAGATTTAATAGCAGAGAAGATTGTAGGGAGAGAGGGTAAAATCTTGTTGAAAGGGTTTTTTAAACTCTGTTGAAGGTTAGCCAAAGAGCGTTGGAATTAATAGGATCGAATACGAAAGCGTCTCAGTCGTATCAAAGTTAGATTGCACAAGTGGGAACCAAGTACAGTCAACTAGGTTACAAACCTAGTCAACTAATGTGACAAACAGAACGTTGGAAGTTTCTGTTTCATTAGAGACTAGTTGACTAATCTATGTATTAGTCGACTAATTAAGGTTATAAGTCAACTAATCGATGTTATAAGTCCTGTACTCTGTTGCGCGGCCTATTTTCAAATCTGATTCAGAATCTGTTTCTGATCCGATTTTGGTGTTTTTTGTTTCCTTTTCTTCGTGGTTTCTTTGGCTATATAAGGAAAGGCAGTGTCCCTAATATCTGTAACCTGTACTTGATTAAATTTAATAAGAACTCTCTCCCCCTTTGCCCCGAGACGTAGGCAAATTCCTGAATCTCGTTAAATATTGTGTTGATTTGTTTTCTCTCTGTTTCTTCTCTGTTCTTGTCGTGTAGTACTTCTCCGTTGCATCTATCTCTATTGGTGGATTCCTCGTTGGTTGTTGTCTCGCGCGCAATAAATGGTATTAGAGCTTCCAAGGTTTCGTGAAATCGTGTGTCGATTCCTAGGGCATCAGTTGCTGTTTGGCGGAGATCGTGTGTCGATCTCGGAGCAGCGTTAGAACTGTTTGTCATGTGTCAATCTCAAAACAACGCTTGGATTGCTCGAGAAATCAAACTTGTAGGAGTAGATCGCTTTGGAAACTCTTCAAGGGTTTCGTCCTGAGATAAAGATCCTATCTTTATTTAGCTTGTTTAATCTAACTCCGTTTATTTTCTGCATTGTTTGAGGAATCACTTGAGAAGATGGCTGGAGATAGTACATCTATGGTGAAATCTGTGAATCCACATCCATTGAGGATTGATGTGGTGAAGTTCGATGTCAAGAACAACTTCGATATGTGGAGATATGAGGTAATCTCTATTGGTTGTTGCCTCGTGCGCAACAAAGATGTCGATAAAATCCTTAAGAACTCGTCATGGAACTTCGAGAACGATCTCGTGGCCCTCGAAAGAAGTCGTGGCCCTCGAAAGAAGTCGACCCCGCACCCTCCCTGAGAGTTACAAATTCCAAAGATCAGACTTTTGGATCCAAATTCACCATGTTACCGTGAGATATGCTAGAAGAGGAGGTTATCCATTGCATTGTCAAAGGACGAGGCTCCATCAACCTAAAGTTGGATGTTGAGAAGTGGACGAACTTCACCCGGATCAAAGTCTGTGTCGACATCACTACATCCCTCGTCACAAAGGCCGCCCTTCCGGTCACCGATGACGATAATCACCAAGCCTCGGTCCTACATGAGAAACTCCCACGACTGTGCATGTTCAGTGGAGTTATCGGCCACAATGACTCAGGTATGCAAGGGCTATCCATAATTGACCAATCGCTGGTGATGAACTCAGGCACTTCCCTCCCAAACCCAAGCCCAAACCCACCTCTTCCTACCCTCAATGCCAATCTCATCCTGCATCCAATCTCTCCTGAAAACCTTCACAGCCGTCATCGCCAACCCCCCATAGTAACCCTCACAACACCCCCTTCTCTGTCTTTCGAAAGGGTCCAATCCGCAAAAAAAATCACTAACCCTACCCAAACCACCATCATTAAACGCGCTAAGCTCATGTTCCTCACCTTCAAACCAGAAGTCGAACCCAATCCATCCTCAATCATCGCAAGACATATCCATCGATCCCTTGATACCCCCGCAACTCAGCGCTTCCTCAGCCTCTCTTCACTTCTTCAAATTTGAAAAAACTTTCCTTCTCGAGCCATATCCTATTACCACATCACCCTCAAATCCCAACCAACCTTAATCACCTATCCCTGTCGGCTTTAGGGAATGTGCTTCGGTCACTCGTGTTTTGGTGATTTATAACTCATGTAGTTAAAAGATTAATGATCTTGAAGTATCTATACAAATTACAGGTTATTTAAGATCATATTTTGATTGATGATTGAAGTTCATGAAGTCGAATTCAAGTCTATACAAGAAGACTTCATTTCAAGAGAATAGAATTTGAGTTTGTAAGTTTAGAAGATTTGTTAAAGCGTTAAATTATACAATTATTAACTCAAGCTTGAATATACACACACGGTTTTGCTTGTTGGTTTGATGGAGTTTTCAAAGAGATATATACATATATCCATTATAAAATGAATTTAAAGTGAAGTTTCTAAAAAGTTTGTTTTTTAGCAAAAAGTCTATTTAATGAGTATTAAATCTCAAAAATGAGTTTTATCGCTTGAAATATGCAATGAAATTAATCCATATTAGTGCTCAAAAGACACAAAATAATGGTTACCTTCAATAGATGTCGTCTTGGTAGGTCCCCGGATATTTGTGTGAGCATAATGCAGAATCCCCTCAGTGTAATGAATAGCGGTGTCAAAACTCACCTTGGTCTTCTTTCTGATGACATAATGTTCACAAAATTTCAATTTGCAGGTAATGACACCTTTCAATAAATCTTGTTTTGCAAGTGCTTGTGAAGACTTTTCTCCTGTATGTTCGAACCTCATATGCTAGAGTCGGGTACAATCATAATCTGAATTGTAGAAGTTACCACTTACCATGTAACTGTGCTACCCTTCAGGCAGTAAAGGTTATTGTGTTGTACGCCCTTCAAAATAACCATCGAGGCTTTAATCAACTTGAGAACTCCATCTCTAATAGATACTTCAAGACCCAATGCTTTCAAGGCACCAATAGAGATGAGATTCATTTTCAGTTGAGGTACATACCTCACATCCTTCAATTTTCGCACCATCCCATCAAACATCTTGACCAAGACAATACATATCCCCTCTACATAATATGAGTGATCATCACCCATGACAACGGAACAACCATTTGGCTTCTCAAACTATAAAACAATCCCTATTGTGACACACATGATAGGTAGCTCCTGTATCAAACATCCTCTCAGAATCACCTGAGTAGCTTACGGTAGGAGTAGTGACAGTGAATGAGAATATCGATGAGTCTGAGTCTGATCCATCTACCTGTGAAGTACTGCCCGATTGGGTATTGATCACCTGTGTGAGATTTGCCTCAGTTTTGACTCCTTTTTCTTATTCTTATCCTTGATCCTTGGACAGTCAACCTTTCAGTGTCCTAACTCTTTGCAGAAGGTGCACTGGTTTTTCTTCAGATCTCTAAACCCTGGTCTGAATTTTGATTTTTCACGATCGCCTTTGCCCTTCTGATATGAACCTTTACCTCTTACTACCAACACCTCTGCTGATGTACTACTGGAAGAAAATTGTTTATCCTTCCTCCTCACTTCATATTTTACAAAGCAGCCAACACATCACTATAGTTGAGTGATTGTTTCCCGTTAATCAAGATGAGGATGAATGCCTCATACTCTTCATCAAGAAGAGAATTGAGAAGAATCAATACTTTGTCCTCTTCTTTGATATTCACATCCACATTAATCAAATCCGTAAGAAGCTTTGTGTAGTCATTTCATGTGATCAGCTATAGAGAGTCCCTTCTTCAACTGGAAGTGATAAAGCCTCATCTTTATTTGTAGATAAGACTCGATACTCTTCGTCAGATATTTCTTCTCGAGAATCCCTCACATCTTCCTCGTGGACGTCTCATATAATACATGATATTTGATGTCTTGTGTTAGACAAGACCTTATAAGACCACACGCCGTTCAGTTCATCTTATCTCAATCTTTCTCAGAAGTCTCATCTGGCTTTTCCTCCAAACATAGAGCGTCTTTGAGGTTTGATGCAGTTAATGCATCCATCACTTCACACCTCCACATCTCAAAGTTGTTCTTGTCATTAAATTTACCACATCGATTTTCATTGGATGTGGGTTCATGGATTTCACTATGGATTGACTTTCTCTGGCCATCTTCTCAATAGATTCCTCAATACTATGCGGAAAATGATTAGTAAAACAAATTCAACTAGGAAAGATTAGATCTTTACCTCCGATGAAACTGTTGACGGTCTCCAAGTTGATTTGCTCCACCTAAATGAAAAACTCCCTGTTGAACCCAGAAGCTCTTATATCACTTGTTGGGAATTCAAGCAACAGAGAACAACTACACCAGAGAATAGTCATCAATCTCAAGAACAAGTAAACAAAATAAAGAAAAAAAGAGAACACAAGATTTAACGAGGTTCGACAATTTGCCTACATCCTCGGGCAAAGGAGAGAGAGTTCTTATTGAATCAATCAATTTCTGAGATATAATATCAAGGCAATTACCCCTCTTTTATATAAGAATAGAGTCCCTTAAGAAAAAGAAACCAATAACTCAAAATTCGGATCAGAACGAATTTAGAAACCTTTACTTATACGCCAAGAATCCTTCTATTGTCGACAGTCCAGGGGACTGACTGTCGACAGTTCCTTGACAACCCTACTTTCGGGAAATCGCTGTCGACAGCCCAAACTGAGACTGTCGATAGCACTATTCAAGTCGACAGACCCCTTGGGACTGTCGACAACATTATCATACTATGCTGTGTATCCGAGTTTGACTGTCGACGGCCCTTGGGCTGTCTGTTAGTCCTTTGCCTTCTTAAAAACTTCATCCTCCTTTTTATCTCTCCTCTCTCTCCCCACATAAATCATTTCATTTATGAATTAATTAAGACAAGTTTAGTTTTTTGTGCTTTATTGTGCAGAATGTAAAATGGTCTATATAGAAGAAAATATTTTAGGATGGTTTTTATGGAGTGTTGAAAGATAATCGACCTTTCGAATTTGATCCATGAATTGTGTAAATGAAAACTATTCAAACATAGAAAAGACATTAAAATTAGTGTAGAATATACAGCTCTCTCTCGTGACAGATATCTTAGGATGGATACTGAGTATCCATAGGTTAATTAGAACATGCTTTTACTTTCTTCAAGGAATAAGTTGAATTAACTAATGTGTACTTCACAAAGTTTTATTTCATGGACTTTTTCTTACCCTTTTTTTTTTGTGCACCTCAGGGCTGTGATTATTTTTGGGCTGAATGCCCTAAACGGAAGGGTTCCTTTGTCAGATGGTTCATTAGGAGGGCCTTGGAACTCCACCAATGCAGCTGCCCTAATTCGTTATACTGTCAGCAAGGGTTACACAATCCATGGTTGGGAGCTTGGTAAGACTTCATCTCATTTACATACTCACTTTAGATCATGGCTTGCTTACCCGGTTGAAGAGCAATGAGTTTACTAGTTTCTAAATTTCTGGCACCAAAAAGGATTTCGCTCCAGATGCATATCTTGTGAATCATGGATTTCTTTTTCCCCAAAAGCAGTGGTTAAAAATATATTTAAAAAATTGTGATTTATCTATGCACCACATGTACACCGCCAGGATACTGATATGATACGTAACAGGACTTCTTTCTGTCATTCTTTGCTCACTTAAAAAGGAGGTCTTATTGGGCTTCTACTGTTTGCAATAAAAAACAAACAGCATACTACATTACATTCAGGTCTTCTATTGGCACAAGACCGAACCTGGCATATGCTAGACAACAATACTATTTATATCTGGAATAAAATCTCTTGGAAACTATTCCAGAGAAAGATGTGGAGAGATCTCTTGCAAACTGAAGGCAAAACTTTTATCATCAGGAAACGAATTAAGTGGAAGCAGAGTTGGAGCGAGAATTGTAGCAGATCAGTATGCTGCAGACATTATCTCTCTCAAATCGATCGTAGACAACATGTATCAATGTTTCCCAGATAAGCCGTTGGTTCTTGCACCTGGCGGGTTCTTTGATGCAAATTGGTTTACCAAACTTGTCAATAAAACAAAACCAAATTTATTGGATGTGATCACCACCACATATATAACCTCGGTCCAGGTCTCTCTCTCTCTGCTATAATTCAAAAGATTTTAGGTTCATTTATCTCAATACTCAGGTGTTGATGAACATTTGGTTGAGAGGCCATAGCATCAACGTTCAGCAATCTCCAGGAACTCAGACCACTGCGTGGGTTGGTGAAGCAGGAGGGGCTTACAATAGCGGTCGCAATCTCGTCACTAATGCATTTGTATTCAGTTTCTGGTAAAGATTGAACTCCTATTATTTCTGAAGTTTTTTCAGGTCCAAGAACCCTTTTCAGTAAAAGAACTTTGGTTTTGACTAGAAGTTGGCATTATGGGTATTGGGATCAGATGGCCATGTCAGCAGCATATGATACGAAGACATATTGTCGACAGAGCTTGATCGGTGGAAACTACGGTCTACTGAATGCAACCACCTTTGAACCATATCCCGATTATTACAGGTATTGCATCTAGTTTGTCAATAAAGTGACAAGCATTTTAATAAGTATGCAACCAATTTTTTTTTTCATTTTATGACCTAACGACGTCTTATAGTGTTACATCCTTGAACGTAATCAGAATCCAATACTAGACTTTGTCAATCATTTCTACTGCTGCAGTGCCCTTTTATGGCATCGGCTAATGGGGAAAAATGGCCTATGGACAACATTCAACGGACAAACAAAATACGCGCATATGCACACTGTGCACGAGAATCTGTGAGCTCTACTCACCACTATTCCTCACTTTCCTGTATTTCTTTGCCCTGTGCACTGATTCATGTCTTTTTCACTTTTTTCAGCAAGGAATCACACTTGTCTTCTTCAATCTTGATGGCAACACCACAACCGAAGTGGTTGTTACCACCAAGTCCGCCTTCGTTTGATCCCTGAAGCATCACAACCATAGTACAGCTTCGAGGACAAAGTTCAATCATGTACCTCGGACTCGCAAGACCAACCAATTCACTAGGGAGGAGTACCACCTGACAGCCCCCAGTCGTAACTTGCATAGTCGGATAATGCTTCTAAATGGCAAAGTCTTGGCCGCGGATCAGAACGGTAACATTACAAAATTGGAACCTATTAAGGTTGATGGTTCAGGGCCTACAAGGGTCGCGCCATTTTCCATTGTATTTGCCCACATTCCATACTTCTATGCCCCTGCTTGCAGGTAGGCTCGAGTTGTGTAGGTTTGGTTGTGTTTTTCGTGTTGTTGTGTGTGGATGGACTGCCAACTAGTCCGTCCCGTGAGAAGCATGGCTGTAAGGCTGATAGCAAGGTGATTTGTTTTTCAAAATCTCTTATCAAATAATGAAAGAAAAAAGAGCATGAGAAGTTTTATTCAATGTGATCTAAATTTTGATGCAACAGATGTTCAGGTGTTGGTAGAATTAAAGTTGAAATGTAAATATGGAGACTTGAAGTTTGAGTTCAGAATTGTCAGACAGAATCTGAATAAAACTCCTGCAATTTGAGTCAGATTCTTGTGCCTCCCTCTTCAGCCAACACTAGGGAGGGAGAGAGGCATCTTTTTGAGTTCACTTGAAACAGGAGAGAAGAAAAAAGGAAGAAGGAAGATAGAAGAACCAGCTTTTGCTTCTGCTCAGAGGCTCAGCAGGGAATCAACTTGTTAACAACTGTTGTCAACCTTGAAGTGAGAGAGAAACAAAGGAAGAAGATATTTGAGTTTTTGCTTAAATAACTCAACATCTTTAAAGCCACATTCTTCATCATTTCTTTCAAAGAAGTAAACAACAATTCCCTGCAAAACAGAAGATAAAATAACAAAATCTTTAGATGTCTGAAAATGAACCGAGCTTGAACAAATTTTGAGATCATTTAACTGTACGAACATTTAAGAGCGTAAATCTCATATACTTCAATTTCCAATTCAGAATGAATCTCAGACATCTAGTTGCAAACTAAAAAAAAAAAATGAAGGGCTATGGATCACAACTCTGATTTGCCAAATGATTGATCAAAAAACAATCCTCATCGGTCCACAATTATAAGCTTAGAATACTGAGAAGCAACCCTTCAATATTCCTTAAAGAAAAGGGCAAAGTACTAGCTTATGAAATATAACAAGCCAAATAGGTAAAACAGAATGAATCCCAACTTCTTTCAAAAAGACTTCGAACAGCAGAAAATTTCAGCAGTGCTTGTTGTCTTCAGCGGTACAGTATTCAGATTCATTATTTTTACCATACCGCAGACAACATCCATTGAGTATAAATACCAGAATGTACAGTTAGCAACGCATGAAGTTAGCAACAGTTGAAATAAAGTAGCTTTTCTCTGTATAATGCATGAAGAGATTCCTGACTGAAAAGAGAATAAGAAGAAAGCATCTGCTACTTTTCTTGTTGTCCTTGATGTACACATGGATCAACTTGTACTCTGTGTTTACTTTGAAGCTTTTCTGCGTATTTATTTACACAAGATGAAGGCCATATTTAGTCCACATGAACCTCAACCTCCATTTTGATCTCAGATTTGCCGAGTATCTGAAAAAAGTTACGGAGAATCAGTGCTATAGAATACAAATCAGCAACATGAAGACTGCATTGTTTGAAACAAGCTTGCTACGAATTTAAATAAAAACAATCATGTTCATTTAATGGGTGACGACTGACAAGTTTATCGAGCATTTGACTTCTACAATTATATGAATTTGGAATTTAGCTATCAAATATAACACAACATTGACGGATCCTCTCCGAAAAGTCCAGCTATAACAAGACCACCGCATGAAAACTATACGTTATGGCCCCTCGATTTGTTTCCTTGATCACGTGTTGGATTGCATCTAGATTATCCAGTAATTATATTACTGGAGAGAATACCAATGCACAACATTGCCAAATTCAGATATGTGGCTTCATTATATCTAAATAGTCCAAGTTTTATGTATTTTAAATTTTATTTAAGAGGAAACTCATCCTTCCTGCGAGAGAAATTAAATCAAACAGCATTGAGCTATACATGGCTGGTTCTAGTCAGATTCCTAAAGAGCAAGATCAGGCTAACTATATTGAAGGAGCCCCAGGTTATTTATGATCCTTGTATTTCTAAATTCAAGATTCCCAGATCAGAGATTAGTCAGTGTTTTTGGTTACTTCCAAAACTCCATCTTCAATTCACCTCTTTTTGGTTTAAATACATCTACTCTAGATTTCGGAGATAAAATTATTTACATTGGATCTTTCGTATTTCAATGCAGACAGTCCCCTTGGCCAGGATCGTCCCAAGTTTTGGTAAAATTGCCCCAGAATATTTGTGTAACCCACTTTCTTATTCTTACATGGCGGGTACACTTCACGGTGCATGCTTACACCAGCACGCATGTATATATAATTTAACAGGTTCAAAACCCACATATGCGGGTGCATATATATAATATAATCAAATCGATTCCCTTATATCCATACCTGTATCATTTATAGGATCACATTAAATGGAGATCCAGAGAGATCCATTGATGGGAATCATTAGTTGTTAATTTTTTTTTTGTTTAGGCTCTTTATTTATTTATTTTAGGCTAGACTCTTTTTCCTCTTTATTTAGTCCTATATTGGTTATGATGAGAGTTGGCTTCCGTAAGGCCAAGACGTGCAGTTGATTGAGTAGTTCAGTTGATTTAAGAAAACCCTAATTTTGATTGCAATTTGGCTTTGTGTTAAATCTCTAGATGATGAAGTGCTCAGTAGGAGAACGATCTTCTTGATATTGAAGCCAAAATCAATCTTATTCCTTAAAACCCTAAATTTTCTTTCCCTCTGTCTTCTTCACCCTTCTTGTTCTACATCATCCATGCTTCGTTTAATCATGTTGGATCTGCGTCATTCTGCCCTAACTTATACAAAGTAAGAAGCAATAGGGCTTTGCATGATTTGTTTAATTTATGGCATCTAAACTATTTTATATATAATACATTCTACATTCTTGTTATTATTGAACCCAACATTAAACAAAAAGAAGATTTGAGCTTGAATATCTCCCCTCTTGTGAAAGGATTATTGATCAACTGTAATTTTCTTTACTATCAAACAAAGAATTTACCCCTCGATCTTCAATTTTTCCTCACCAAACAGTACTCAACTATTGGGTATGTAGGTCGTTGATGATTTATCACCGATCAAACAACAGATCAACACCAAGTCGAAGACTCGGCAGCGAAAGCGGAAGCGTAGAAGATCTACCACTAGCAGATAATCACCACACAATAAAGAAACACAATATTTGACGTGGTTTGGCAATGTGCCTACGTCCACAGGGAGGAGGGAAGAACTATTTATTGAAGAAAATACAAGAATTACAATGAGATCTCTCATAACTCTCAATGGTGGAACTCTAGAATTTTTCTTGAATTCTTAACACACCTTCAAAAGGCCACCCCTGAGATGTTTATATAGGCACCTAGAATGATCCTAATCCAACACGAACTCAAATCAGTACCTCTTTAAAAAAAATAGAAAACACGTATCCAAACCAAAATAGGAGACAAATCCGTATTAGAAAACTGCCAAAAACCTGAATTCTTCTCCAATAAATATGAGGCATTCCAAATACTAACAATCTCCACTTTGACTCATGTTCATTGAGTCCCTCCGTAGAAATTGGCCTCTGCTTCATTCGCTTTCCTTTCTCCCCCTTTTGTGACTTCACATGCCTCCCTCCCAAGAGCCTGTTCGCCACTTTACCTTTGGAGAACTTTAATGAAATTCAGAGATGCTTTGAACTTCTCCACTGGGATGGTCTTCGTCGTCATATCCGCTGGATTCTTCTTCGTGATGATCTTTATCACATCGATCACCTTATCATCCATGACCCACTGACGTATCTTGTGAAATCTCACATCAATGTGCTTCGTCTGCTTGTGATCCCTGTGATCTTTAGCGAGATGAATAGCACTCTGGCTGTCGCAATGAACCCGAACTGAATCCTGTATGATACTGAACGTCTCAACCAATCCTCTCAACCACAAAGCTTCCTTTGACGCCTCAACTGCAGTCATGCACTCCGCTTCTGTCGTTGAAAGAGCAATTGTATTTTACAACTCTGTCTTTCAACTAATGACGCACTCAGCTATTGTAAACACATAGCACGTCACTGATCAAAATCTCCTGTATAATCTGCATCAATATAGCCTTGTAATAACCTAGGGAGGAGTACCACCTGACAGCCCCCAGTCGTCCCAAGTTTTGGTAAAATTATTTACATTGGATCTTTCGTATTTCAATGCAGACAGTCCCCTTGGCCAGGATCGTCCCAAGTTTTGGTAAAATTGCCCCAGAATATTTGTGTAACCCACTTTCTTATTCTTACATGGCGGGTACACTTCACGGTGCATGCTTACACCAGCACGCATGTATATATAATTTAACTGGTTCAAAACCCACATATGCGGGTGCATAAATATAATAAAATCAAATCGATTCCCTTATATCCATACCTGTATCGTTTATAGGATCACATTAAATGGGTCTGATTTTAATTGGAGATCCAGAGAGCTCCATTGATGGGAATCATTAGTTGTTAATTTTTTTTTGTTTAGGCTCTTTATTTATTTATTTTAGGCTAGACTTTTTTTCCTCTTTATTTAGTACTATATTGGTTATGATGAGAGTTGGCTTTCGTAAGGCCAAGACGTGCAGTTGATTGAGTGGTTCAGTTGATTTAAGAAAACCCTAAATTTTGCATTGCAATTTGGCTTTGTGTTAAATCTCTGGGTGGTGAAGTGCTCAGTGGGAGAACGATCTTCTTGATATTGAAGCCAAAATCAATCTTATTCCTTAAAACCCTAAATTTTCTTTCCATCTTCTTCACCCTTCTTGTTCTACATCATCCATGCTTCGTTTAATCATGTTGGATCTGCGTCATTCTGCCCTAACTTATACAAAGTAAGAAGCAATAGGGCTTTGCATGATTTGTTTAATTTGTCATCTAAACTATTTTATATATAATACATCCTACATTCTTTTTATTATTGAACTAGTAAAGATCTGTAGAGTATCCAGGCTCAAATATAAAAAATAAAAAAAAATACAAAATTAGCCAATAAAATTCAGGTCATAAGCATCCAAACTTCAAGAATGCAACATGAGAAAAGGTCTCCTCGTTTATTCATTTAGGTGCTGTCGTGTCAATAAGTTCTTTGCCAAATACTTTGCTAAACATTTTACACAAACAAATGCAAAGTGGAGCCAAAAACTATGCTGCAAGCTAATTCGAAATTGCATGGAAGGAGCATGCACAGAACTGGTCTCTGAACATGTGATTTCTATACGTAAGCGACTAAGTACTTGTAGGCTGTCTAAAAATCACTGAAGACAAGTCATCCAAAAGTAGAATCAAAACTCCAGACGCAAGGCTAATCATCGCCCCCAGCGCAGCACCAAGACGCGAGGGTTGAAACTCGCGTCTTAACATCACTGCAAGGACCAAGACGCGGAGCGTGAAAGCCGCGTCTCAGCATTATTGCAGTACCAAGACGCAGATCCCAAAGCCCGCGTCTCACGTGAAGCTTGACGCGAAATTTGAAGCTCGCGTTTCTTAAGCATCACCTCAATGGCAAAATGCGAGGCCCAAAGTCCGCGTCTCGGTTATAACTGCCCTCGTTACTGGGTCAATTACTGCCCACGTAATGAGGGAGTTAACCCCCATTATGGAGTGTTTTTAGGGGACACTTTTACCCCCCTGAAACCTTTATAAAATAGCCCAGTTTGCTATGGAAGAGGGGTCGGGAAAAAATCTGGTCAGAAGAACTTCGGTTGTAAGCTGTAGAAAGACCAAGATCTCCAGCTAAAAGAAAGAGAGAGTTCAACTCTTCTAACAACTTGCTGCGTACAAGTTTATTTTTGGCCTACAGTCTTTTTGAGATTCTTGTTGGATAAAAGCTGTGTTACTTTGTTCACCATCCAAAGAGAAGATTCTTAAGCAGTCTTGACGTTCACCCGGTCAACGGAAAATAAGATTCACTTTCCACCGTCATATCAAGAACCCAACATTAAACAAAAGGGAGATTTGAGCTTGAATATCTCCCTCTTGTGAAAAGATTATTGATCAACTGTAATTTTCTTTACTATCAAATAAAGAATTTACCCCTCGATCTTTAATTTATCCTCACCAAACAGTACTCAACTAATGGGTATGTAGGTTGTTGATGATCTATCACCGATCAAACAACAGAGCAACACCAAGTCGAAGACTCGGCAGTGAAAGCGAAAGCGTAGAAGATCTACCACTAGCAGACAATCACCACACAACGAAGAAACACAATATTTGACGTGGTTCGGCAATGTGCCTACGTCCACAGGGAGGAGGAAAGAAATATTTATTGAAGAAAATACAAGAATTACAATGAGATCTCTCACAACTCTCAATGGTGGAACTCTAGAATTTCTCTTGAATTCTTAACACCTTCAAAAGACCACCCCTGAGATGTTTATATAGGCACTTAGAATGATCCTAGTCCAACACGAACTCAAATCAGCACCTTTAAAAAAAATAGAAAACACGTATCCAAACCAAAATAGGAGACAGATCCGTATTAGAAAACTGCCAAAAACCTGAATTCTTCTCCAATAAATATGAGGCATTCCAAATACTAACAATCTCCACTTTGATTCATGTTCATTGAGTCCCTCCGTAGAAATTGGCCTCTGCTTCATTCGCTTTCCTTTCTCCCCCCTTTTGTGACTTCACATGCCTCCCTCCCAAGAGCCTGTTCGCCACTTTATCATTGGAGAACTTTAATGAAATTCAGAGATGCTTTGAACTTCTCCACTGGGATGGTCTTCGTCGTCATATCCACTGGATTCTTCTTCGTGATGATCTTTATCACATCAATCACCTTATCATCCACGACCCACTGACGTATCTTGTGAAATCTCACATCAATGTGCTTCGTCTGCTTGTGATCCCTGTGATCTTTAGCGAGATGAATAGCACTCTGGCTGTCGCAATGAACCCGAACTGAATCTTGTATGATACTGAACGTCTCAACCAATCTTCTCAACCACAAAGCTTCCTTTGACGCCTCAACTGCAGTCATGCACTCCGCTTCTGTCGTTGAAAGAGCAATTGTATTTTACAACTCTGCCTTTCAACTAATGACGCACTCAGTTATTGTAAATACATAGCACGTCACTGATCAAAATCTCCTGTATAATCTGCATCAATATAGCCTTGTAATAACCTAGGCTTCCCCGTTTTCAATCTCTGAAACACCAAGCCTAGTCTCGCAGTCCCTCGCAGATATCATAGCACCACTTTACTGCTTCCTAATGTTGCTTTTCTGAATTTGACATGAACCGATTTACGGTATTAACTGCATAGGCTAAGTCAGACCTAGTGCATACTATAACATACATGAGTGATCAAACCGCATTAGCATATGATACTCAAGATATCTCTTCCTCCTCTACCGGTGAATGTGGACGCTGCTTAGAAGATATAATTTGAAGTGACCTGCCAAATGAGTGGTGATTGATCTTGCTTCTGCCATGTTGAATCTATCTAACACCTTGAGAACATAGTTCTCCTGGGATAGCCAAAGTCTTCCTGAGCCTTTATCGAGTGATTTTCATACCTAAGATTTTCTTGACTTCTCCCAAATCTTTCATGTCAAATTCCTTCTTGAGCTGAGCTTTAAGCTTCTGAACATGTGTCTTGTTTCTCGCAGCAATCAGCATATCATCCACATATAACAGCAAATGTGTCGGATCATCACTCTACTTGAAATAGACACAACTATCATCTCACATCTGTTGTATTTGGTTTTGATCATGAAAGAGTCGAACCGTTTGTACCACTGCCTAGAAGCTTAAGTCCATAGAGAGACTTTTTTAGAAGACACACCTTTTCTTTACCTTCCTGAATATAACCTTCAGGTCGTTTCATGTATATCTTCTCCTCAGCTTACCGTGCAGAATCACTGTTTTGACATCCATCTGCTCCAACTCTAGATCAAACTGAATAACTATCGCCAATAACATCTGAATATGTATGCTTGATTACATGAGAGAATCTCATTGTAGTCAATACTCTCCTTCTGAGCATATCTTTTGGCAACTAACCTTACCTTGTATTGGTCATTGTCCTTCTTGCGAAAGACCCATCTGCAAACTATTGCCTTGGAGTCCTTTGAAAGATCGACTAACGTCCATATTTGGTTTCTATCCAAAGACTTTATCTCTTCCTCCATGGCTGTAAACCACTTTGGGTGGTCATCGACCTCGATCGCTTCCCTGAAGCTGGTCAAGTTCTATTGTTTCTGTTACTAATGCGAAAGAGACATGATCTTCATCTCAGTCATACCCTGTTGGTAGCACCGTAACTCTGACTGACCGCCTTAACAGTCTAGGTTGCTCTTGAGTAGCCTCCTATTTGTCTCTATCTGAATCTAAGGGGTCCTCTTCTGACCCTTTAGGCCTTTTAGGGCTATCTGAGAACTCGACTCCCTTTTTCTGAGTGTCTGTTGCCGAACTGTCTGAAGCTCTACATTGCGCTTTATTCTCCGTCTCTGACTTTTCTTGCAATATTGAATCTTCGCCAAAGACCATATCTCTACTGGTAAAGGCGCTCCTTTTCTCGGGATCTCAAAGTCTAAAACCCTTGACTCTTTTAGTGAACCCGATGAAGATACACTTCTTAGACTTGGACTCCAGTTTGTTCCTTTTCTGACTATCAACCAAACTATATGCCGGACAATTAAAATCCGTAAAGCTGAATAGTCCACAGATACTCCTCGCCATATCTCCTCTAGATTTAAAGATCAATAGTTGTTAATGGTGATATGTTTACCAGATAACTCACATGATTCACCGTCTATGCCCAAAATTCTTCTGATATGTTAGCCTGTAATCTGATACTGCATGCACGCTGGTAAGTGTCTGATTCATGCGCTCTGCTACTCTGTTTTTTCTAGTCGCCCTGGAATACTTAGCTGGCGTTTAATGTCCTTACTTGCTAAGTAGTTTTTTAATTCTTTGGAGGTGTACTCGCCTCCATTATCGGACCTCAACTCAAGACTTTCATGGTTTCACCTTCCACTCCATCTGATTTTCCACCAAAGTTTTTCACTCCTTGAACTTCTGAAATACTTCTGATTTTTGCTTCAAGAAGTATACCCAAACTTTCCCTGAAAGCTCATCTATAAAAGTAACATAGTACCTAGCACCTCCAATGGATGCTACTGGCGAAGGCCCCCACACATCCGTGAGTATGAGATCTAGCAAGCCTTTTGTCTTGTGCTAAGATGTAAAGAAAGCTACTCTACGTTGCCTACCCATAATGCAAAATTTATAAAGATCAAGTTTACAATATTTGATACCTGGTAGAGCACTCCTTTTGAGGTCTTGACCTCGCTCGCTCATGTGTTCAAGATGCATGTGCCAAAGTCTTATAGTATCCTTCTTCTCTATTGCTGCTGAAGCATCACCAATAATATGCTTCATGTCAACTTGTACAAGTTTGTTGTTCATTCTCATTTGAGAATCGTCATGAAGCCTTTAGTAACTTTGATTGCTCCATCTGCACCAAAAAACTTGTTCTTACGACCTTCTAAAGCTCCCAATGAGAGAAGATTCTTCTTCAAATCCGGAACATGTCAAACGTTCATGAGGGTTCGAACATATACATCAAACATCCTCATACGGATGTTGCAGATACCAACAGTATTACACGACGTCGTTTCCCATTAGGACAAAGCCTCCATTATAAGGTTTGTAAGTACTGAACCACTCTCTTTTTGGACACATCCCGAGTCAAGTAACCAAGTATCTGAGTATTTATCTTTTCCTGACTCAGCCGTCAAGACATCACATGAATCCTCATCTGCTTCTTCGACAATCCCAGCTTGATCTGACTTTCTACTGGTAGTAGCCCCATCAGAATCTTTACCACCTTTTCTCTTCAGCATCTCCTTATATTTCATACAATTTTTCTTGATGTGCTATGGTTTCTTGCAAAAGTAGTAAGAGAAACTGCTAGAAGCCTATGGATCCCTTTTGGGTCCCCTACTCTTTGATCTTCCCCTCTGACCCTGACAAACAATCATAAGGCCTCCTTCGTAGAATCTGTCTTCCATCAGCTCGTTGTTCTGAAGTATCTGCCTAATATCTTCTAACTCTAAGGTCTCCTTACCATACATGATGGTGGTCGCAAAGTGGTCATAACTTGATGGAAGAGAAGAGAGTAACAGAAGAGCTTTGTCTTCTTCTAACTTAACCTCTAGAGCTAACAAGTCGCTTAAAATTCTATTAAAAGCATTGAGATGTTATAGAATTGGCGTACCTTCCTTCGTCCGAGGTTGTATAACTGCTTCTTCATGAAGAGCTTATTTGATAAACTCTTCATCATGTACAGGCTCTCCAGCCTACACCAAACATCAGCAATTGTCTCCTCGTTCATCACGTTGTAGAGGACCTCATCTGATGGCACAGTGTGATCGTCGCCTTTGCGTGAAAGTCAATGTCGTTCCACTCATCGTCTTTCATCTTCGATGGCTTCTTTTCAATACCAAGCAGGGGCTTGTGTGTCCTCCTTCACGAGCAATGATGTTACTCGCATCTTTCATAACAGAAAGTTAGACTTCCTATCGAATTTCTCCATCTCGAACTTAGTTGTCGTGGCCGTCTGCTAGCCATCGCTCTGATACTAATTGTTGATGATCTATCATCGATCAAACAACAGAGGAACACCAAGTCGAAGACTCGGCAGAGAAAGCTAAAGCGTAGAAAATTTACCACTAGCAAGCAAGCACTACACAACCAAGAAATACAAGATTTAACGTGGTTCGACAATATGCCTACGTCCACAGGGAGGAGGGGAGAAATATTTATTGAAGAAAATACAAGAGTTACAATGAGATCTCTTTCACAACTCTCAATGATGGATTTCTAGAATTTCTTTTGAATTCTTGTCACACATGCAAAAAGCCACCCCTGAGGGGTTTATATAGGCACCTAGGATGATTCTAGTCCAACACGAACTCAAATTAGCACCTCTTTAGAGAAATAAAAAAACCCGTATCCAAACTAAAATAGGAGACAGATCCGTATTAGAAAACTGCTAAAAACCTGAATTCTTCTCTAATGAATATGAGGCGTTCTAAATACTAACATAGGTTTTATTAGTTTACGCTTGCTCTCTCCAGGGAAGGAAAAGAAAATGTTCATGTAATTTGAACCATTTTGGTTGTTTAACAATGTCTTTCCTAACCAGAAAGAATCAGCTTAAGAGATCAAGTTATGAAATGCAGTTCTACGATTAGCTGCCCAAGGCAACTTGTGGCCTAACAAAAATAGATAGCAGCTTCTTACGCCTTCACCTTTCCCTTTTGGGACTGCTTTTGCTACGAATCCTATTCCAGCTAGCGGAGGATTTCCCAAGATTAACCCAACCAATACGACATACAGTAACCACTCACCAACTACAATAGGATTCACATTCAACTAAAATTTGCAAAGAAGTACGCAGCCACAAGAAGTCCGGAATGAGCAACTTCTTCAACCATATCCACTGATTTCAGCTGCAATCAGACCATTCCAATCTTGTCTGGCTCTTTGATCAGGACTCATAAAGAAACCATATTAAAACAATATATGTTGACACAAAGACTAAAGACGGAAAACTAACATGATTACAGGGCTACCAAGATACTAGATGAATAGGTGGCCATTCACTAGATTACAAGGTGAATACAAATACCATATTATTAGTGGCCTGTCATTTACATCATCTTCTTCTTCTACCAAGTAACCTCTCTCATCAAACTGGGGTCCTGCCGTGAAGCAAGACTGAAAAATGGGGAATTCAATTTTATTACTGTCAACCTGTTACAAGTTGGTGCCAAATTACAAGAAACTAGAAAGGCGGCTAGAATCAAGAGTGGTCTTATAGTAAAACCTAAAAGGCGAGTCTATGGCCATGTGGATAGTTTCAACTTATGCAACCAAAAAGCAACTCTCAATATCCTCCTTTACTAGGAAAGAGTGGAGTAATATGATAATTGTCAACCACTTACACAAGAACTTAAGTTGTCGGGCTGTGGGCTAGCAATGTATATATCAATTATCAAGCAAGGTATGAGCTTCCATCATTTGTCTAAGTTTAGTCCATATCACCCTGGTTCCTGTGAGTACTGGCCCAAAATTGACACAAAGTTCCAGTTTCACTACATTTTGGATGATGCGCGTTTGGTATCGGTCAGTTTTGGTAAGTTTCAAGTAGATTCAGTAAGTTTCGGATGAAAAATACCGAAACCTATAAAAAGTTTTGAAGTATGTGTGCTACATAAATGCTGGGGAGCCAATTATGTAAAAGCATTGCTCCAAATCAACATGATAGGTTATGTAGAACTTTGAATCATAGAAAACAAATGATGCGAGAAGGGACGACATAATGAGAAAAGTGGCATGCTAGTTACAGAGTTTCAAAATATAATCGTAAAAGTGCTATAGAAGTTTGAGATGCTAATGAATATATTTTATGGATAATACCTCGGGATTATCTATTTAGCAATAATCAGCTACATAGTTTATGGGTACACTAAATGTAGGGGTTTCAATCAGGTCAGGTAGGGTCAGATTTGAGTCGGGTTGACTTTGACCAGACTGAATTATGGACTTACCCAAACCGAGCCGATTAATAATCGGGTTAGACACCTTGACCCATATATGACCCGGTTCGTAGTCAGGTCACTCGAACCAGACCCCACACACCTGATTAGTAGTCAGTCAGAATTTAATTTTAGAAAGAATAATGACAACATGGTGTCAAACATGTGAACGTTCAACTCCAACAACACTAAATCACAACCCACACTAACCCCGTTACCCCCAAGGCTCCCATTGTCTTATCATAAGGTTGGTGGTACTTATTTAGAACACAAAGGTGTTTATTAGGGGGGGAAATTTGTAAGAAAACTAATAGCAACCAGAATTGAAAACTTGATCCCAATTCCAGATAAAGTGGAAAGCATTAACCATCAGAGCACTAATGCAGCAGCGAAGCTTCAACATCTGTATATAATACGTAAATGGTTCTTCTCAGTCAACTCGGGTCTAGGGGTCAGACCCTAGCCGTACCTGATTAATAATCACGGCAGTTGGTTTGACTTGATTTCAATCTATGTCCGATTACAGGTAACCAAAACCTAGAAATTTCTGGTCAGGTTTGGGTTCAGCTGGTCATCAGGTCGTGTTAAAATTGACGCCCCTAACAAGACATAAATCTTTTGCTTCAGAAGTCATAGAATATAGCTTGGACATCTGCATTATCTCTTTATTCTTGTTCTCTTAGCAGACTTGACAGCATTTAGTCATGCAGCTTGCAGTATAATCCATTAGATGCTTGATTCTCGATCACAAAAAACTTGGGACCATTGTAGTTCACATGATACAGATTTCTACTACTCTAAAATATAGTTGAAATCTAAAAGTCATATTTGAGTTTTATGGCATCTGTTAAAAGTGTTAAAGCAGTTGCTGTCCTGCAACCCTGTAGGCATTATCACTTTGATACCAATAAAAACATAGTGGAGAAAAGAACTATTATGATATTAAATCGTAGTGCTCACGTGCATATGCAGATGTCTATTACATGTTTAATTCAAGAGGTCTGAGTGAAGACTTCACCATATGGCCTAGCAAATAGATCAATAAATTCTCACAAAGCTAAACCACATGTCTGAGACAAACAAGTAGGGTATGGAGGAAGCACTGGTGGCAAGTTTAACTTTCCTCGTTGACTAACATGGAAATATTGAGTAAATTGCATACTTAATAACAAGAGAATGGCTGAAGTGAAAGCTATAAAACGAGGACCCATCAAGATTGAGCACATGGACAGATGAGATAAGTTTTAAGACTGGTTATTTCACCATATCAAATTCAGCTTCTATGACTTTCTAGGAAAGAAACTTAAGGGTTCACACTGTTTCAGCACAGAAATAAAACCCAATAAGATGGGTGTTGGGGTGGGGGTGTTGGGCATTACAACTAGTAGCATCTACACATACTTGTGTATCTACAGATACAGAATACATATCAATGCAAAATGAAGGCAACTGACTTAATCATGTGATACATGAAGAAATCAATGTCATTACTGAAACTCAATATTCTCACGTGCTGCTTTCCTCCAAATAGATCACACCGCTTCTCTTTAAAAAAGATTTACTTTTGAAAGTACAATACTGATAACACTATTCTCGCTGCTGCATAAGTATGTGACAGACTCCACGAACCTATTGCAGAGCTATATTCATACTCTACTAAAATATCTATGTGCATACATATTCCAAGCTATTCTGTTCCTACAAATAGTTAAAAATATTTTAACAAACTCCTAACAAACATAGGATTTATAGTTGTATCTGATTACAATAGGTTTTCCCAGAGGCTTCAAAGGTGTTACTGTAAAGCATGTGTCTGTGATAGCAAGACACAAAACAATCAAGATTATAGGAATCGTTATGACTAACTCTTGATATTATTCACAAACATCATCAAATACCAGAGAAACAAACAAATGTATGAAAGATCATCAACTTTTAACTCTTTTATCCTTTGACCTTTCAATTGTGTGTATATGAAGGGTAGATTGATTACTCAATACCTGCAACATCTAAGGTTTTTGCAATGTCCCACAGAAAAGACTAATATACCATAAATTAACTAGGAATGAGTACCTTAATGAAATCATCCAACAAAAGCGAACAATCCCTTGTGTAACCAGCTTCCTCCAACAGATGCCCCAAGACTTGCTGTGCAATAATACAAGATATAACAAATTAAGATGTTTTAAGGTTATAGGAAACATGTGATTGTTATACTGATATTGATCAGCAAATTAATACATTAATGACAAGCATACACAATTAAAAATGAATTTATCTTCTTAATTTGAACTGGGGCTATATAACTCAAAAGAATAGATATTACTAATATATTCCACAACTTATATTGCCTAGAATTTGTTAATATAGCTCGTAAAAGCAAAAAAGAAAAAAAAAACTTCTATTAACACTATAGAAAGGAACGGAAAGTCAGGCAAATGCAAGGGAAGGAATTTATAGTGATTAGTGATTGCACAGCAAATACATCTGGTATATGTACCATTAATATAGAAATATATTTTTCTTAATTTATATTCTTTCATCTAACTATGTTGTATACTAATTTGAACTAGTTTGGTGAACTCTGGTCTGGACAATGAAATTACTCTGCTATAAGATATTTTAATAAGATTAACAATAGTTTTCTTAAAGTTTAAATCGGATTTAGTTCAACTTATACTTTAAGAGGAAAATAATAAGATCCTATGGAATATGTTTGCACTATTAGTTGAAATGGAAAAGTATCTTGATAAGACCGACTTCTTGAAAATGTGAATTGTTAAATTGATTCAAATAACACATTTTTAACATGCTATGTTCTCGGTAGAATTGAATAGTTCTACAAGTCTAGGACACACATCTTTTCCTTTTTTCATTTGATCATTTTGGTAAATTGTTTCTGTTTTAATGATTAAACTTTCAAGAACTTTGAAGAACTAACGCCAAATAATTCATTGGAAAGAGGACCTTTGAACTATTTGGCAAAGATTTTTCTTCACTAAAGTTTTCTCAATCACCCTCATCTCAACCAGTGCATTTCTTAGATAAATCCTAGTTATGCAATTCCATCAAGGCCTTGCCAAGAGCATTGTTTTAAAAAGCGGCCGCCTAGGTACTTAAGCAATATGCCTAGGCAATTAGAGCATGGGTGGCTGCTCTACGTTGATAGGTATTTTCAACATATTATTTCATTCAATCTCTTATAAGGAGTGTGTATTTAGTTATAATATGTATGAAGTTGTCAAACTCATTTTCACCTCTAGTAGTATCATAACTGCACGCCACCAATAGACTTATTTGGAGTGTGCCCGTACTATATTGATTAAATTATCAAACCCAACATCTTAATCATCCCAACTCTAATGCATATATTATCTACATTCTGTTTAGCTGCAACAAGCAACGAACCCAGATGATATTGAAGAGGCAATGTTCATCGGCCACCTCTAGCTCGGTCCAACGAAAGCGAGCCGCCGCCGCCGCCACCACATATGATTAACCAACTCCCAGATAGCATACTTTTTCTATTTTTTATTTTCTTTTTTCAATTTTCTATCTTTATTCGTTTTTTTTCTTCTCTCTCTCTCCCCCCCCCCCCCCCCCCCAACCCAAAAAAAAAAAAAACTCTTTTTTTTTTTTTTTAAAGAAAATAACCCATACCTTGTTTCATGGTTTTCAGTGGTTATTGCTTCGGCAACTTATTTTGCTAAAGACTTTCTTAGAGTAATTTGTCCACACTATTCATATTTTGTTTAAGGCGATGTTGGTATAATTTATGTAGGAGAAAAGCTGATTGGAACCTGAGGATGCACAATCACAAGTGGCTGCCTAGGCACGTAAACAGCCAATCCACTTTTTTCTTTTTTGTTTTTAAATCTCTAGCAAAGAGTCTAGTCCAGGGCTTCAGTTTTTCAAGAAATGTTCAATGTCATCTTGATTATTAGCTGATATTTATACTGAGAAGTATAAACAGGTAACGGAAATCTACATGAATTGAGACAGTTAAAATAAGAATCATAATGGTTGGTTATGACTAAGACGTCTATATTAGAACTGAATGGCAACAGATAGTCGGCTCACCCAATGAATTGTAAAAAGGATTTGCATCTGACGTGGTTGGTGTTGTTCCTATTGCTATTATTTCTTTCTAATAAATATTCATTTTAGACAATGCTCCTTGTGGTCGTTTTGCATAAAAATTTCTTACTCAGGGTCGCAAGTTTAAAGACTCCAATATTCATTCACTTTTTTTTTTATCAAAAATCATTTGTAAAAAATTCACTGTTCAGTCAAAGTACACTTTGAATGTACGTACATGAAAGAACGGAACGAAAGGGAGAAGAGAAGTAATATCACGTGTAGCTCAATAAATCTCAAGAAAAGAAAATTGAGATCAAACATCATATTGGAATTATGAAGACTGAGGGAATCTCGGAATAGAAATTCCGAATATTTAATTCAATATTTGCCATCCAAACAAGAAAACCGTCAGGATTTGAATAAACCTTGGGACATGGGAATCTTGGAACAAAATCCTAAGAATTATCACTATCCAAACAATACATAAGATGATTATCCTACATGTGGACAAGTGACACGGCAAAATTGACTGTTAAGGCTACAGGTCCAAGGTCAGATAACTGCGAGGATTAGATTATTCTACCCCAAAAAAAAAAATTAGACACATATGCATATTTTACAGATATCTTCAGGTATCAAATAAAACTGGGGCATGTTAACAGATGAATATTTTGTTACCATAACTTTGATTATCCTGTTATGCTTTCCTGACTGCTTAAGAAATAAGTACATTGAAAAGATTTTATATTAAATGAATCAGTTGTAGCAGGTAAGTCAACAGACCAACTCAATTACGGGGTTATGATTACAAGAGTCAGCATTCTTCCTTAAATGATTAGGATTCTTTATTTAGAAGAATCCTGGTGGAAATTGGTTATGTTGTACCCTAGTGATTAAAAAGATGTACTAGTTGGCTTATCACAATATGATGAGAGAGAGCAGTCAATCCCCACAGAACATCACCAGAGCCAACATATGTAACACAGCTACCTCCCCTGCAATTAAAAGTACAGGGAGCATAGAAATACATGGAGTATAAACACAAAGCAGTGTCTATGTCTGGGGCCATGGTTGGAAGTATATCAAGATGAACTATTGAGATGTTTCTCCACGCTATAGATACACCAGACACTAGACTGCCAAAGGATAAAAAACCAACTACTATTTATTTAAGACTGCAGAAAATTTCAAGGTTTTCTTCTCATTGTTGACGCTTTCTGTCGATAAATTATAAATAAGTTCAATAACAACAAATAAGTAGTAATTACTCATGAAATATATAGCAGAAACAGGAAAAGAAATGAAAGAAATTCAGGTAAGAAGGGCACCTCTCTCTGCTTTTCAGACATGAAAGACCCCGTCAAATCTCGAAGCACCTCCAACAAATCCTTGAAACTCACCTTTCCTTTACTATCAGTGTCGTAAACTTTAAATATCACTGCATCAATCACCAAAACAGAAACTGGTCAACAATCACACGACAAGTTTGTTAATAAGGGTTGCATAGGGGGAAAACAAATGATTTGATGATCACATCACTCATTTAAAAAGTAGAATGTGATAGTAGAAACCTTCAAATTTTAGTAACTCAGCAAGAGGGAAGAGCAAAAAGTAACGTTGGGAAATCTACCTTTACATGTTGATCCGGATATATATATATATATATATATATATATATATATATATATATATATATATATATATATATATATATATATATATATATATATATATATATATATATATATATATATATAGGGAGCTGATCCCCTAAGAACGGTTCTCACGGGTTTCTATGAGAAGGGTCATCGGATTGATAAATCAAATTAAATAAAACCAGATCTCTATCAGATCCTACAACTCACATGAAAGTTCTCACAAAAATTCGTGAGAACCGTTCTTAGAGGATCATCTCACTTTATATATATATATATATATATATATATATATATATATATATATATATATATATATAGAGAGAGAGAGAGAGAGAGAGAGAGCTTGTGTCATTCTGGAAGGATTCGAGGCCAAATCCTTCCCACTCAAATACACTCCTACGACATCCGAATGCAAGATTCATTCTGTTAAAGTTGATCTACATTATTTTTCAAGTAACTTAAAATCAAAAATCATGTATTTTAAATACTTTTATCCATCCATCAAGTAGACGCAAAATGGACGACCGAAAATAACATATTGCTTAGATCTACGTCTTTAGACATACAAATTCTTGATCCGACCATTTCAACATGATCTAAACACTTAAAAACCCTCACACACTAATTTTTGTTAAATTTCAAATATTATACACCGTAAAACTAACCAACTCACTATTTCGGCCGTCTATTTTTGCGCATGGCTGATGGATGGGTAAAAAGAATTCAAAATACATGATTTTTGATTTTCAGTTACTTGAAATAATGTAGATCAACTTCAACGGAGTGAATCTTGCATTCGGATGTCGTAGGGTTGTATTTGACTGGGAAGGATTTGGCTTCAAATCCTTCCAAAATGACACAAGTCTATCTCTCTTTATATATATATATATATAGAGGAGTCTTCAGCTGCGAAAAATTCGCATGAGTCTTTTTAGTGCGAAATCAAGTTTGGACCATTGGGTTTGATCAAACGATCCAGTTGTTTTCAAAATCAATTCAACTCCACCTGCTTCGTAGGCCCCACATGGCCCAATTAAAAGCAATTATGTCAGCCATTTTCTTCCGTCTCTTTCCTCTCTCTTGGGACCAGATAACTCTCCCCCCTCTCTCTTAAGCTCCGTTCTCGCCACCGCCCTTGCCGCCGCAGTCGCCGCCGCAGTCTCTCTCTCTCACACACACACGATCTCTCTCTTTCTCAGATATTGAGCTAGATTTCTGTGCGACCTCGACCTCCAGCACGCCGCTCGACCTCTAGCACGCTGTCAATTGGAGTTTTTGGGATATGCAATTTGTTTAACTAGCTCAAAGTAAAGCAGCTCAGAATGAACGATTCTTTGTAATTTGAAGGAGAGTAGGGAAAAGAAACCTTTTTTTAGATTATTTTTTTTAAAAATTTGTTGCTCTATATTGAACATTTGCTCCTTCTGGAAATTTGTGATGTGGGTATCTCTTCTCTAGTTATCATTGTTTGAATCCTCAGTTTGGGTCGAAAGGAAGGTGATTGCAACTGACCCTTTTGCTCATTCTGAACTTCAAATTAAGATCAATCTGTTTTTCTTATATCCACTCTGATTGTCTTGGTCTTAAAAATCTATCTAATGAAACATTCTCGACTTCAAGTTGTGCTTACAGAGCTGAACTAAAATTATTACTAAAGGCTTAAGATGATAATGATAATGGTTGACTGGCTGTTAGAAGTTATGATCTTTAGTTGCTAATACTTATCTCAGTCTGCATGAATTGTTTGTTATACATAAACGGAAATATCTTAGAACATAATGTGATGTGGAGTGAATCTGAATTTTGCTTTGTATTTAATTAGCAATCAGATGCTTAGTTTTGTCCATTAAACTTTTACCGGCTTTCAATGTTGATGGCGATGGCCTTCAAGTTTATGCACTACATGAACAAGGATTGGTCGATTGCTGGTCTGGCACTCGAGCTAATGTTGGAATAACTAGAGGGAAGTATTGCTTTGGTTGCAAGATTGTCAAGGACATGCAGCAAGCTGTTTGATAAAATGCACGGAGGGATTGGGGTGCTCAGCCAGTTTCGGTGTTGCTTTAGAGATTGGATTACACTTATTTGTAAGAGAGATTTGAGTGCAATGAGAGAGCAGTTTCTACATATTTTATACATTTAGTTTTCATTTTGCATTTAAAATGTATGTTGTCATGTTGAACTTCAGGTAAATGTTTAAATTTGAGTGATGGATATCTTCTAGTTCAATTTTGTTCTGAACTTCTGAAATACAACTACTCAACAATTTACTCAAAACTGGTGACATATTGCAGCAACTTTTACATTGAATTACTGTTTGTCGTGCAATGACATTGGCAATGTATACGTTCTCTTATTTATTTGATCTTCCAAAAGAAACTCATTCTCAGCGGACATTGTCTAGGCCATGGTTGCTGCATCTTTGACACGCACATAAGTGCTACATACAATACGCCCGAGAACCCAAATGGAGCTACAACACAGCAAGCATGGTCGGCGTCGAGCCCGAACACTATTAAAATCAATGTGGACTAATAACATGGATTTGTACAGTATATGAATTAATGCATAAGTTTGATTCAGATATAGGCTACTTTCTAGCAATACCAACCTCACCGTTCCTCGCATAGCCATTGACACCTCTACTCAGCCAACATCATGTTGCACACTACAAATCTCTATCAAGTATTTTCAAATACATTTCTTTCAATCTTAATATCTCCAAATACTTGCATACATCTTAAGAAATGTAGTATCCATAATCAAATCTGATACAACACCAAAGTGTATATCCAAAAAAATCAAGTTCCTTACAATCAAATTGGATTCAAAACAAAAGTGCTATTGCCTCCAGAAAAGGTTGACTAGACCAACACATAACAATTTCTTGCTATTGACTCCAGGAAAAGGAAAAGGAAAATGGAAAACAAAGAAACCAAGTTTTTTATTGAGAAATTATGAGGCATACAATTAATAGTCACTATTTCTAGGTAAAACAAGCTCTTCCACTTCTAATTAATTACAAACCATTCCGCAATCAAACAATAGTTGTTCCACAAAAACAAAAATAAAAATGGAGATTATGAAGGCAATTGCATATGCCAAGAGTTAATCAAATTGCATATGCCAAGAACTCCAATTGACAACATGCTGGAGGTCGAGGTCGAGCGGCGTGCTGGAGGTTGAGCGACGAGAGTCGAGCGACGTGCTGGAGATTGACTGTCCTCCTGGAGTTCACGATCGTGCTGAAATCAAGCTCGAGATCTGAGAATGAAAGAGATCATAAGAGAGGGATCGTGAGAGAGAGATTGGGGCAGCGACTATGGCGGCAGCGAGAAGGGAGCTCGAGAGAGGGGGAGAGAGTCATCTGGTCCCGAGAGAGAGAGGGAGAGGGAGAAAATAGCTGGCACAACTGCTTTTAATTGAGCCATGTGGGGCCCACGAAACAGGTGGAGTTGAATTGATTGTGAAAACAACTGGATCGTTTGATCAAATCCAATGGTCCAAACTTGATTTCGCACTGAAAAGAATCATGCGAATTTTTCGTAGGTGAAGACTCCTCTATATATATATACATATATATATATATATATATATATATATAGGATTTCTGTACCTCAGTCGCCAGCTGAGAGAGACTCTAAGCTAGTAGCGATGTGTCGTCATCTAAGCCCCACATTGGGACTGAGATCAGATCTCTCTGCCAAAAAAAAAAACCTCCAACTTTATATTTTTTCCCTTTCTCTCTCCTTCTCTCAAACTCCCGATCTCTTCTTGCCCCTCTCGATCTCGACCTCCCTCCCTCACTCTCTCATGATCTCAACCTCTCTCTCATGATCTCGGGTGGAGCTCGTCGTCGCCCTCGAGAAATCCTCCCTTGCTCCCTCCTCAAATCTCACCCCTAGCTCCTCTCCCTCTCTTTCTCACTTCGGCATTATAAAAGAAAGCACCACGCCCGATGGCAGGGCGATGATCATGTATATGTTCGCATGAGATACACCATCTCATCGTCGGATCCGACCGTTCTCTTTCCTCTCCTCCTCGATCCTCGGCGAGCATCGGCGGCGACAAGCAGCAGCAACGACAACAACGAGCTACAACGAGAGTTCTGCTCTGAGCAGAGCAACAACTCATTATCGCTAAGACCTGAAATTTCTCTAATGTGAACAGAAATTTGCCGTTTGGGATGATGATTTTGCATAATAATTTGGTTGAAGTCCATTTTCAGCCATTTGAGACCCAAGTTCTTGTATTCTTTCAGATTTGAGGAGACCATATTGCAAATGAATCTTGCCTCTAAATCATTGTACTCTTTGAAGTCCTACAAGTAATGAGAAGTTCGATTTTGGGTAGTGGTTGGTATTCTATTTTAATGTGAGAGTATTTGGTGTACAATGATATCAATTGCTAAGCTTGTATCAATTTTTTAACTCAATTTCTCAGTTAAAACAGGACTGCGACCATGGTTGCAGTTCTCATAATGAGGAATGAGACTCATGGAAGTTCTGCAAGTAATGAGATGCTTGATTTGAATTGTGATGTGATTTTGTTTCAATGTGAAAGTATTTGGTGTGCAATATCTTAAATTGCTAAATTTACAAACTTGTATCAATTTCTCTGCTAAAAGAGAACTACGACTATAATCGCAAACCGCAGATCTAAGAGATCCAAATCAACATCACTAGTGAGGTCCATAAGGCGAAGATAGAGAGCTCGCGAGAGAGAGGAGAAGATGGAGAGCTCGAGATCGGCAACGATCAGCGAGGAGAAAGGGCAAGATGGAGAGCTCGAGAGAGAGGGGTAGGTCTTTGTTGTCGTCGGCGTCGAAATAGAGGGGGCTCGGGAGGGTCAGAAAGAAGGGGAGAGTCAGAGGTCACGATTTGAGAGGGAGAGGGTGGTGTCGCAACATCTGAGAAGGAAAGAATCGGGGGCAAATCTGAGAGAGACCTGATGTATCAAGTTGGCGTTTTTTTTTTTGCAAAAGACTACATCATCCTAGATGTATTAAGTGAATGGGTTTATGCAAAATATGCCCAGATCTCATCTCAGCCCTGATTTGGGGCTGAGATTGTGCCATATTACCGCCAGCTGAGAGAGCCCCTTAGCTGGCGGCTGAGGTACATCTATATATATAGACACACACACACACGTGTGTACTTTCAAAAGGATTTGAGCCCGAGTCCTTCCTAAAGAATTTGAGTCTGATTCCTTCGAACTTAAATACAATCCTCCGACATTCGAATACAAGATTCACTCTATTAAAGTTGATCTATATTATTTCAAGTATCTATAACCCAAAAATCAAGTATTTTGAATACCTTTTGCCTATTCATCAAGTAAGAAAAAAACGGACGTCCTAAATAGTGAGTTGGTTAGTTCAATGACGTAGAACATTTGAAACCTTAGTTTGTAGGGGTTTTTAAATGTTTAGATCAAAATCAAATGGCCGGATCGAGAATTTGTATGTCTAAAAATATAGATCTAACCAGCTCACTACTTTCAGCCGTCCATTTTGCGCCGCTTGATGGATAGACAAAAAGTATTCAAAATACTTGATTTTTAGTTTATACATATTTGAAATAATATAGATCAACTTCAACGGAGTGGATCTTGTATTCGAATGACAGAAGGTTGTATTTAAGACGGAAGGATTCATGCTCAAATCCTTTTGGAAGAACACAAGTATATATATATCAGAAAAATATATATCAGCTGACAACTGAGAGTGCCTCTCAACCGGCGGTGACATGGCACAATATGTGCCACATAATTCGGCAATCTTAATGGCGCCCCCGCTTTTAGAAATAATTGAAATTACTAAAACACCCTATCGTTCAAAAGAGAGTTTTCTTGGAATGATGTATTAGTTTTTTATTCTTTATTATTATTTTTTCCCTTTTTATATGGCTATCTCTCTGTCCTCACGCGCTGTTAGATCTAGATTTTTTTATTCGTAGAGAACGTCGTTCTAAAAAAAAAGCGGGATCAAAATCATATATTGATTTTTTTAGTTTGCAGATTTAGATTTCCATCAGCTCTCCATCAAGATCTCCATGAGATTTCTCTCGGCCTGTCTATTTTAATGTCGAGCCCCAACCATAATTTATCTCTTGTTGTCAGCCCCGCCCGCTTTCTGCCCATCTTAATATGAACCATTTATCATCAAGTTCAACTTCATCACAGAATATAGAAAATCTAGCAGGAGGGAGATATTTGGATGTTGATTAAGAGGTTAATTTTTTTCGTTTTTATTTATGTTAATCTTCGTCATAATTGTAGCTGAAAAAATTATTGGGTGTCCTAAATGACACTGCGACCTAATATAAATTTTATAGTAAAGGATGTCAATTAGGTCGCAGCTTTTAATACATAATATCACAGTTTCTTTTAGAACTGCGACCTTAGTTGCAGTTTATAACTACATTAGATTTGCGACCTTTGTCGCAGTCCATTAATATATTAAAGTTCATGTTTAGCTTTTAGTCGTTAATTGTTTAAGAAATGCGACAATAGTTACAGTATTTAATAAAACACTTTCTGTAATATTATAAACATTTTAAAGGATGCGACTAAGGTCGCAGTTTTTAATACATAATATCACAGTCTCTTTTTAAACCGCGACCTTAGTCACAGTCTTTATTATATTAGATATGCAACTTTTGTCGCAGTCGATTAATATATTAAAATTCATGTTTAGCTTTTAGTCGTTAATTATTTAAGGAATGCGACAATAGTCACAGTATTTAATAAAACACTTTTCGTAATATTATAAACATTTTAAAAGATGCGACTAAGGTCACAGATTTTAATACATAACATCACAGACTCTTTTAAAACTGCGACTTTAGTCACAGTCTTTAATTACATAAGATGTGTGATCTTAGTCACATTCCTTTAATATATTAAAGTTCATGTTTAGCTTTTAGTCATTAATTATTTAAGAAATGCGACAATAACGACCGTGGTCGCAGTCTTTAATTATTAAATTTCAGATCTGTTTTTTCAATTATTTCTTTTATTTTAATACAATAATTTTTTTGGTAGGAAATGAATTTGTATGGTGAAATGTCTGAAAGCGTAGTTATTTTTTTAGGACAACAATTTGCAACAGATGATGAAGCATACAACTTCTACAATACTTATGTAAGAAACAAAGATTTTGACGTGAAGAAAAAATGAAAAGATTAGTCACGTAGACCTCCGCATAAAGTTATTTATAGAAAATATTGTTGTAATAAGGAAGGTGTGAAGTTGTGTGATAAAAAACAATAATGTCTTACCGTCAACCGTCGTATTGATATTAGAGTTCAGTATCTTACTGAGATGCATGTTCGTTTGCGTTTATTATCAGACAGAAAGTTTTTGGTGGTTACCAAGTTTATTGATTCGCACACATGATTTATCAAGCCCAAATAAGGTCCATCACTTACTCCCATCAAACACCTCGATCTAAGATGAGCAGAAGCATTCTGACCAAGTTGATTGATGTAAGAATGCGTCCTACATCTCCCAGGTTGTTAATGCAATGAATGATGGAGAAGGTTGTGAAGTAAATCCCCAACAAGTCATTGATTTTATTCGACACAGGAGAAATAATATTGGGCAAGAGTTTATTTCTGTCATTAAATATTTTCAAGAGAAAACAGAATCAGATCCAGAATTTTTCTTTGCCAGTGAGATTGATCATGCAAACACACTAAGAAATGTCTTTTGGACTGATGGAAAAGCAATATCTTCTTATTTAAGTTTTTCTGATGTGATTTTTTGCATAATATATAGGGCTAATCACTTGAACCTGCCCTTTGCTCCATTCACTGGAGTGAATCATCGACAATCTATTTTGTTCGATTGTGTATTGCTCGCAGATGAGAAAAGGATACATTTGTTTGACTTTTTAATAAATAGCTCAAATTGGATCTCATTGAACGAATCTTCACTTCTTGCTTAACTATTAATGCAGAAACATTAAAACATAAGTCCACATTAAACAAAGCCCACAGTCATAGTATTTATAAATAACTTTATTAATAAAAAGACTGCGTCACATCAATGGAAAATAAGTTATAAAATACTGCGACCAAGGTCGCAGTGTTATCAAACAACTTTTTAAAAGGACTGCTATGACATAAGACTGCAACCAATAATGTAGTCTTCTAATCATCTTAATTACTTAACTTATGTGATCTTGATCACTGCTTCAATTGACTGCGTCTCTTGTTTCATAAGAATGCGATCACGATCGCAGTATCCTATTTAGATTACTTAATAAAAAATATCACGACCAATGCGCACTGTTATCAAACAAAACATTCTCAAAGAGACTGCTGTTACATAAGACTGCGACCGAATTCGCAGTCTTCTAATCATCTTAATTACTTAACTTACGAGAACTTGGTCACTGCTTCAATTGATTGCGACTCTTATTTCATAAAACTGCAACCACGATGCAGTATCCAATTTAGCTTACAAAGGTCGAAAAAAGACTGCGACCATAGTTAAAAAAAATAAAAAAACTGCAACACTGCAACCAAGGTCGCAGTGTAAAACAAAAATAAACCTAAAAAGTGAAAATGATGTTAAAAATTTTAAATCCAAAAATTTTCTTTTCAGAAACTGCGACTTCGATTGTAGTTTCAAAAAACAAAAAAAATTAAAATAAACTATTTCAAGTCGCAGCAATAGATTTTTATTGTGACTAAAACATCTTTAAAGACAAAAAAATTGAACATTAATGTGACCGAGATTGCATTCTTTTAAAATAAATTAATTTTCTAAAATATTTTCTGAAATTAGAAACTTCAAAATTTTAATAAAAATCTCATTTTTAGTCAAAAATTTCAGTTGAATTTGAATTTTTAAAATTGAAAATCAACATTAAAATTGAAAATATTTTAGGGATTAGAGACCGATCTGAAGCGAAATGATATTAAAAAGTTGAAAGAAATCTTTAAATAACAAAAATTGGAAATTTTTTTGAAAAATTATAAATTTTTGCTAGGGCACCCAATAATCTAGGGTTTTCACAGTTTTTTACCTTTTGCGACGGTTGCTTTCTTACTCGACATCTTGATCAGATTTTTATTTTATAAACTAAATTTTGATGTGGAGGATTTAGAAATTTAGTAATAAAGATCTGTAATTTTTTTGTTTGCAAAAACTCAAAATTTTCAGATATGTAATTTTTTGTGGAGGAAGTTTTAGCCTGGTTAAAAGTGAAACTGCGGGTATTTTAGTCATTCGGCAGCGGTAAAGTGGTTAATGGTCTTTTTGAGCGGGATATTTTATCTTTTTACAGCCTAAAATTTTGAGTTCTCTGCGACTAATATGAAGCCACTTCACGCCGGCTGAGAAACTCTCTCAGCTGGCGGCTGAGCTATAGAAATCCTAACACACACACATATATATAGGGATTTCTGTACCTCAGCCACCAGCTGAGAGAGTTTCTCAGCTGGCGTGACGTGGCAACATAATAACCACACATTTGTCAAAATTTTTGGCAGACAAAAGACAAAAAAATCCCTCTTGAAAAAGCCATCAGTCACTTCAACAATTATTTTGGCTAAAATACCCTCCCTTATAACTTTTTACAGTCTGTAAAATTGTTCCTTCCAAAAAAATTACAGATCTGAATTTTTTAGTTCATCAATCTGAAAAAAATTAGTGTTATTGATTCCTAAACTTTTCGAACAATTGCGTTCAAAATTATTTTTTAAAACAAAGATCTAATCAAGATGGCGTCCAAGAAATCATCCACGAAAAAAGATAAAGGGAAACCTAGAAAGCCTAATTTTTTGGGGTTCTATAACCCTTAATATTTTGATTATTTAGTTGTGATTTTCAATTTTTGTTTTTTAAACAAAATTTCCTCTTTTAGTTTAACTTCGATTCAAAAGTAACTCTTGCACTGATTTTTTTATTCAATTTTGGATTTTAATTCCAAAAAATAATACTGAATTTTTTCGGGAAAATTTTGATTTTTCTTAAAATTTTCAAGAATTTTTAATTTTAAAAAATAATTATTTAAATTTTTATTTTGAAAGCTTGCGACCATAGTCGCAATTAAGAGTAAAAAGGTCACCTTTTTTGTTTTAAAGAAAAAGGAATCAAAATTAAATCTATTTATGCGATTTGAAATAATATTTTTTGATTTTTTACCCTAAAACTTTAATCCAAGTTACAGTTTAAGATGAAAAAATAGGAATTAACAATCTTATTAGAGATTAATTTTTTAAAATTTTTTTAATTTTTATACACAACGACCAAGGTCACCAAGGTCACAGTATTTTTTCATTCCACTTGGTCGACTTGGGTCGCAGTTCTTTATATTAGCGTAATAGGTTACTGCGATCTTGGTCGCAGTCTCTGAATAAAATATTTTTTAAAAAAATTATTAACGTCTATTTTATTTTTAAGATTTTTTTAAACACTGCAACCAATATCGCTGTGTAGCCGTACTTTCTGCCTTTTTTTAGGGCCTAGGGCACAGTCTGTTCTACTAAGTTAGCTTAATAGAATACTGCGATCCTGCTCACATTTTGATGAAACAAGGGTCGCGGTGCTCTGAACCATTAACCACGGTCCTCATTAGTTAATAAATTAGGTTAATTAGAAAAATGCGACCTCTGTCGTAGTATTATGTAACAGTGCGACCTTGGTCGCAGTGTATTATAATTTATTATCTACTGTTGCAACCAAGATCGCAGTCCTTTTTCCTTTCCAATTTTATTTAAAAGTACTGCGACCGTGATTTTTTTAAAATTTTATATTAATGTTGTTAATGTTTCTGCATCTATAGGTAAGAAAGAACTGAAGGTTCGTCCTATGAGATCGAGCCTAAAGCCTATATGCGAATTTATCGAAAAACTAAAAAAGCACCTTCAAGCAGATTTTGTCAATTCGATGAAGGAGACCCCATTTAGTGTAATTTTTTTGGCCGTCTGCAACGAGTAGTTTGGTGCTGACAAAAGCCTCAAATCGAACAAAGTGTGCTGATAAAGTCTTGACCGTAGTCACATCTTTCAGGATGTTTATAAATATTACAACAAAATATTATTTTGTAATACTGTGACTTTTATCGCAGTCCTTAATATATTAAAGGACTGCGCAAAAAGTCCACGTCACCGCAGGCTGAGAGGGACTCTCAGCTGTCGGTTGATATACATATTTCTGATATATACACACACATATAAAGCATATGCAAATTTTACAGCATAAGGAAACTAGCATGATGAAAGAAATAATACCGAAATATAGCAAACATCAACAGTGACTATCATCATTCAATAATAGGTCATGCATGAATTATGCTATCTTGATGAATACAGATTTAGGGCATTGTGAATAAAAGCCATTGTTAATCCGAGGGGGCAAATAAACTAAGGAACAATTCATGTCATTTCTTTTCCATTAAGTATGTGAAGATTGCTCTTAAAACACTATTCATCACTAAACAAAATCAATAAATAAAAAGAAATTCTAAGAGAATAAAAATTACACAGAATATGCAAAAGAAATAATTGGGTCTTACACTCTATCTTCTGTTCTATAGTCGCCTGCGGACTGAAGGCAGACAGAAACGCAACAAAATCCTTAAAATTAAGTCCATCTACCATCTTCAGCAGCCTCTGCAACAAGAACCAAAACAAAACAAACAAAAAAAGATTTAATCTTTCCCATCCAAAATCGAAACTTTTTTCACTCCAAAATCAATATCTGCGCCCAAAACGAAATGGGTATCGCCCACCTGAGATAGGTGATTGAGAGAGAACTCGGGTATCGAGAGGAACTCGTCCGCTGAGATGAACCCCTTCGCATTGCGGTCGAGCTGGCAGAATCTCTTGTAGAGAGAGACAATCTCTTGTTGTGAAACTGTTGAAAGATCAAATCAAATCAGAAGAGGGGGAAAAAAAACTCATGGGGCTGAAGAGAAACGATGACGATGACGATGATGATGATGAGAGTAAGAGTTACAGAGATAGTTGCAGTGCTCTTGGACTTCCTCGATGTCGTATTGGGTCAGCATCGAAGAGGCGTTGCCCATTCTCTCTCCTCTCGGTCTCTCTCAGAGAGAGGGGATATATGAAGGAGGTGAGAGGGATGGGGGGTCTCGTGCTTTCAGTTGAGAAAACTTGTAATTGATGGTGACGACGAGATTGATGAGAGAGAGGATGAGGTTGTATATAACGAAGGGATGTGGGGATGAGACAAGCAAGGGAGAGGGCCTACGAGTTAACGAGTACTAGGAAAGGGGAACGAAGCCAGGGGGATTATCGTATGAAAAATATGCCAAGGAAATATTCTCTTATATATAATTTTTTATTTTGTTTGTTTATTTAGGACGTGTTTGATTAAGGGTGAAAGTGAGGAAGTGAAGAAGTGAGGAAGTGATAATAATTCCCTTTAGAACTTAAAAATTGGTTAGTAAGTTTTTCGGTATTTGAATGTTATTGAGAAGTGTGGTCTGGAAAATGTTATGTCTTTTTCGGTGTTTGGATGGTAATGTGAAAGTGGAAATGGAAAAGTTGACCACAAAGTTGACCGCAAAATAATATTATAATAAAAATTAATTAAGAAAAATAAAAAATGGACTTTAATTAAAATGCAAGTAAAATTTATATGATCAAAAAATTAACTGTTTTGTGCTACAACTTATTACAAATATGATTTACATGACCACAAAATTAACTGTAGCACTCTGAAAGTGAGGAAATGGTTGTGTAAAAGAGAAAAGAGAAAAGGAAAAGAGATTTTCTTATTTTTCTTTTCCGATGTTTGGATAGATAGGAAGTGGGCAGAAGTAAGGAAATAGGGAAGTATAATTGCTCACTTCCCTATCTATCCAAACACCGGAAAAAGAAAATAAGAAAACTCTCTTTTCTTTTCTCTTTTCTTTTTTACACAACCATTTCCTCATTTTCAGAGTGCTACAGTTAATTTTGTGGTCATGTAAATCTCATTTGTAATAATTTGTAACGCAAAACAGTTAATTTTTTGATCATGTAAATCTCACTTGCATTCTAATTACAGTCCATTTTTTATTTTTCTTAATTAATTTTTATTTTAATATTATTTTACGGTCAACTTTGTGGTTAACTTTTTCACTTTCACTTTCACATTACCATCCAAACACCGGAAAAGACAAAACATTTTCCAAACCACACTTCCCAACAACATCCAAACACGTGAAAACTTACTAACCAATTTCTAAGTTCCAAAGGGAATTATTACCACTTCCTCAATTCCTCAATTCTTTGCCGATTAGACTCTTAAGGATATCATATGCCACAAGCGAGTGAGTTGTCTGCAAAAAGATTATATATATATATATATATATATATATATATATATATATATATATATATATATATATTTGAGCCCGATTCCTTCCAACTCAAATGCCAACATCCGATATTCGAATACAAGATCACTCGTTGAAGTTGATCTATCTTATTTCAAGTATCAATAAGCCAAAAATTAAGTGTTTAAATACTTTTTGCCCATCTATCAAGCGGCGCAAAATGGACGATCGAAAGTAGTGAGTTGGTTAGATTTATGTCTTTAGACATACAAATTCTCGATCCGGCTATTTGATTATGATCTAAATATTTTAAAACCCCTACAAACCAATTTTTGTTAGGTTTTAAATATTCTACACCGTTAAACTAACCAACTCACTATTTAGGGCGTCAATTTTTTTCCTTACTTGATGCATGGGAAAAAAGTATTAAAAATACTTGATTTATGGTTTATAGATACTTGAAATAATATAGATAAACTTTAACAAATGAATCTTGTAATCGGATGTCGTAGGGTTGTATTTCAGTGGGAAGAATTCGGCCTCGAATCCTTCATGAATGACACCTCTATATATATATATGTGTGTGTGTGTGTGTGTGTTATATATGTATGTGTGTGTGTGTATATATATATATAAAAAGAGAGAGAGTGATATATGTATCTCAGCTGGCACTACAACTTGGTCGTAGTCCATTGCGACTTGGTCGCAGTCCTAAAAAAATTTCAGATTCTAATTAACACTGCGTCCATGGTGGCAGTCCTCATAAAAACACAGCGATCATGATAGCAGTCCTTATAAAAATATTGTGATCATGGTAGCAGTCCTCACAAAAATAAAAACATTGCGACCATGGTTGCATTGTGACTAGAATATGTGATTGAGATTCAATCACGTCGTCACCAGTTGAGAGGGTCTTTCAGCTTGCTGCTGAGGTACATTTTTCTCATATCTATGTGTGGTAGAGTTATAATATATATAGGTATAATTAAGTTAGTTACACACAACATTTTTAACCACAAAAATTTTATTTGATGAGATATAAATAAAAATTAGAGTGAGTGGTCCCAACAAGTTGTTAAAAAATATTTTTGTGTGATGGAGAGAGGTGTGTGTAAGTTAACTTAGTTAAACCTATGTGCATTGTAACTCTACTCTATATAGAGAGATGGAGAGATAGACTTGATGGATAGACAAAAAATATTCAAAAAGTATTCAAAGTAACTAAAAAAAAATTAAGTGTTTTGAATATTTTTTACTCATCCATCAAACAACGCAAAATAGACGGCCGAAAGTAGTAAGTTCGCTAGATCCATGTCTTTAGACATACAAATTCTAAATCCGGCCATTTGATCACAATCCAAACATTTAAAAACCCCTACAAAGTAATTTTTGTTAGGTTTCAAATATTCTACACTGCTAAACTAACCAACTCACTATTTAGGCCGTCCGTTTTTTTCCCTACTTGATGCATGGGCAAAAAGTGTTTAAAATACTTGAAATAATATAGATCAACTTTAACGGAGTGGATCTTGTATTCGGATGATGTATGATTATATTTGAGTGGGAAATCCGGACCTCGAATCCTTCCGGAACTACACAAGTCTATCTTATATATATATATATATATATATATATATATATATATATATATATATATATATATATATATATATATATATATATATATATATATGGGGTTACTGTACCTCAGCCTGTAGGCTGAGATAGTTTCTCAGCCGGCGGGACGTGGCTGAATATATGCCACACATCGGCCGCAGTGTGTTGGCGCCAAAAAAATCAAAAAAAATCCCGCCTAAACAATCGTGAAACAAATTGACCAAAATACCCTTTTTTAATTCTAAACTGGAATAAAGTCATGAACAAACAAAATTTCAGTTGAATATATATACAGTTATAAAATTCGTAATTTTAATACATCGAAAAATATAATTAAAAAAATTGGATCAATATAATGTAAAATAAGCAGAAGCATTGAAAATTTAAAAAAACATGCCATGGTCGCAGACTTAATACAATATAACAACTGCGACACAGTCGCAGTCACTAATCGCACTCATAGTATAACAAAACGTTTTTATGCGACCTAATACAATATAATTTCAATTTTATATGACAACTGCGACACAGTCGCAATCACTAGTGCAGTCATTGTATAACAAAACTTCTTTATATAACGTCTGCGACCCTAGTCGCATTCTATCGTACAACAATGCGACCTCCTTCAGTACTGCGACCAAAGTCGCAATCTTCTTTCCCATACCTTATGTAAAAGATTTTTAATATGCGACTAGGGTGGATTAGCCATGCGACCCTGAGATCAATTCGCGTATATCAAATCTTATAAAAATTACTATATTAATTACACTGAATTAAATGAAGTAATTAATATTCTTTCTACCGTGATACAACAACAGTCTAAAAAAAAGAGATGCACTAATGTTAATCTCGAGAAAGGAAAGATGTGCACCATACGTAATCTAAAGATATAGGCAAATAATTCTATAAAAAGTTAATTTGTACTTCGGATTCTCCCGCAATAAATCTTCAATTAAATATTTATTTTTTTTACCACTTCTTACCATACTCAACCATCACCTCTAACAATTATTATTACTATTCATGTTCTTCCACAAATATTCACCTTTATATAATGCTTGTTACTAATATATTATCTCATACCTAAAAACTATATTTTTGCTCTTCCTTTTCAATTTGATTTCAAAAACTTCCAAAAAAATTCATTCTTGAATCATGTCTTCCCCATCTTCTTCCTCTGAACACTTAGATTTCAACTTCAATCGTTCCCCCACCGGTCCTTTGTCTTCAGGATATTCTAGTGAATCTGATACCAGTCTGGACTTCACTCCTTTTGACTATCTCACTACATCAAATAATGTATTAACTGATCCTCCTATTCATGATGATAATGAAGTTTTCATGTGGGTTAGTGAAGAAGACATTATTCCTCTGCCACTTGACGGAGACATGCTTGATGAAAGCATGTCCTCTGATGCTGTAGGCTCGCTTCCTATCAACGGGTCAGACGAAGAGCTTGATAGAGACGATCCATTCTGGGAGTTCATCGGTGAAACAAAAAAAACCTCAAAAACAGTAAGATGATGAGGAAATAAGTGATGAAGAGGAAGAGAAGAAGAATGAAGACGATGAATCTGCTTATGATGGGGATAATGACGAGGATTAGGATTTCCTGATCTTCTGATATTCAATTATATTTTGTCTTCTTTTAAAAGCTTTTAATTCTATTTTTTTGTAAGGTCTCTTTCTCACTATATTAACTTATAAGCTCTTTTAATTACATATCCAAACTGCGACTGCTGCTCTTAAACACTGCGACCATAGTCGCAATCAAACTACGGATGCAATTTATGGTCGCAGTTAATCATTTATCAGTTCCCAATGCGACTATGGTCGCAATAATGTACTGTTTTGGAGTTCAAAGTAATTTAAAGTTATAGTGTATTAACTTTTAAACTGTTTTGGATAACTGAACAGTCACCTAGGAAGTATACACAATTTTTGGGAAAAGGTAGAAAATAAGTTTGGGAGATATTCACGTGATTTGAGAGCTTAAATCCTTTGGAATTCCGGGATTAAAAATATATAAAGGGTCATCAGCAAAGGATTACAAACATACTAAATTATTTTTGCTCAAACTCGTTACTCTCACTGTTCGGTCAATAGACTCAAAAAAATGTCTTCTCCACCGTCTTCACCGGAAAGAAGCCAATCATCTAATGATGATTGGATGTATAGTTCTGAAGATATGCCTCGCTACGGGTCAGAGGATGAGTTTGATACAGACGACCCGTTCTGAGAGTTCATTGATGAACCAAAATACAAACATGAAGAGGAAGAAAGCGAAGAGGAGAATGTCGCTGAAGAGGAGGAAGAGACGGAAAGCGATACAGAAGACGAAAGCATGACTCTTGACGACGAATCTGATTACGATGGTGATGACGAGGATTAGAAGTTTAAAAAATTGTATTTTGTATTTTTTTAAAATATATATAAATCTGTTTTCTAAAGTTAATTGTGTGAATTACATTTTTTACTACTATGTCTTGGTTGAAATGATGTACAATTGTTACAAACCTTCATTTTAAATATTTTACGCTAAACGAATATACTGCGACCATGGACGCAGTTAATAATTATATTACTTCACCCGTATAAATTTTTAAAATGAAAGGTTGCGACTTTGGTCGCAGTTGCAGGACGCAGACTTAATAAATAAACTGCGACCTTGGTCGCAGTTGGTGGTCTTTAGTCTTAATCAACAACACTGCTACCTTTGGTCGCAGTTGCTAACCGTAGTCTTAATAAAATACAATGCGACCTTGGTCGCAGTTGCTGGTTTTTGGACTTAATAAAATACACTGCGACCTTGGTCGCATTCGCTGGTCTTTATTTTTAATCAACAACAACACTGCGACCTTGGTCGCAGTTGCTGGCCGCAGTCTTAAAAAAATAATCTGCGACCTTCGTCGCAGCTGCTGGTCTTTAGTCTTAATCAACAACAACACTGCGACGAGGTGACACGTCACCGCAGAAGTTGCTTAGTCGCAGTCTTTAGTCGCAGTGTCGACCCTGGTCGCAGTTATTTCTGTTTGCAATGTAGTCTTATGTGACCTTGGTCGCAGTGTCGTCTATGGTCCAAGTTGTTTTGTTTGCAATGCATGACTGCGACCAACGTCGTAGTTTATTAAAAAACAAATATGATTTTTATTTATGTCCAGGCATTTATCTCCAGGCATGTGAAAATGATACAAAACGCTCTCTTATACAATAAGATTGAGTGTTACAATACAACAGTATAAAGAAGACTAAATATCAAAAGACGCTCTCTTATACAATAAGATTGAGTGTTACAATACAGCAGTACAAAGAAGACTAAACATCAAAAGAGCCCTTGTTGACTAAGAGCAGTGGTGTTATTGAGGTCTGGTGGCAGCAGAATCCTCCGATTCCACCTGACCCTCCAAAGTGGCGGGATACGATCCTTCGTTGATGAACATCTCTTCCACCAGAAGGTTATCCACTGAGCATGGAATTTCCTCGATGTCACTTCTGGGGTAAGTGTAACGCCCCGATCCCACGGATACGGGGACGTCACTGCGACGTATATACGTAGGTCAGAAAATGCCCCCACGCATATACGCTAAGCAATAAGTGCAACAAGAATCAGAGTGCACGACAAAGCGTGATTTCCATACATATGCCAACCGTAAAAGTACAAGTACAAGTCATCACAAGATATGATAAAATATTACACATTACATGTATCTTTTATCACAACGAAGTCCAAAAGCAAAAGGTACAACAAAAACACAAAATGCTCACGAGTAGGATGAAGATCCCGTGAGTCAAAAGGAAAGATCTGGCGCAAGGACTGGAGCTAATCAGCCTGCTCGCTAAAGAAAGCTCGATCTTCTGTGGATGGCTCCACTTCGATCCAAGCTTCGGAACCTGAACATACAAATCCAAGGGAGTCAGGACCTCCCGAAAATGAACAGGTTATAGCCAAGTGGCTAAGAGATATGAATAATAAGGATGGGTCAGCATAATGAATGTAAATCAACAAGTAATGAAAGCATAAAGAACTAAAGTCAGAATAAAACGGATATATATAGCTAAAGTCTATTATTATTATTACTTGTCTTACTGTGATATCTAGCTATGTGACCCAGCGTCCCAGCGCACATAGATCCATATCTTAGTAACACAAGGTTGTTATTGGAAACAGCGGGGGTATCAACGAACTATGTTTACAGTGGATCCCGTACATGCCCGGATAACGGTCCAGGATTGTTCCGTTGCTTGGTGACGGAAGCCAGCCGCTAGGCTATTCAGGAGGGACTTATGTATGCCCTTATCATGATAGTACTCAGGAAGAGGGAGCAAGCACTCCCCTCGGTCTCCTGGAGGCCCTCAGGTTAGACCGGAATATAATTGTACAATATACCTAATGCCACTGTAAACACGAACACATATCGATATCCGCATGTTTCCCCCTGACCCAATGTAAGTTGGTCCATTTTATACAAAAGTTGAATGCATCATGCTTGGTTCAAGAGATGGCATGATAAGTGGTGATATTCACTATTTAACATGTCATGAAACGAGAATATGTAATAACAAATCATGAAGTAACAAGAGATACATCCATCCAGTAATAAGTCATGTAGCACCAGTTATGAAGCATGAACAAGCATAATATAATACACATGTAACAAGGGTAATATCCAAATTCAGAAAAGAAATCAACTAAGACAAACAGTCAGAATTAGTCGACTAGGTGGAAAGGTTAGTCGACTAACAATGGTCTCTAGTCGACTAACAGTCTGGATTAGTCGACCAAAACTGGGTTACAGAGAGTTGGAATTCTGTTTCAGGGAAAGTTAGTCGACTAGGGTAGGAGGGTTAGTCGACTAACAGTGAACTCAAGTCGACTAACGGATACTTAAGTCGACTAAGTCTGTGATACAGAGAGTTGGGTTTCTGATTCAGGAAAGATTAGTCGACTAGGTGAAATCAGGAGTCGACTAACAGTGATTTCCAGAGAGTTGAGATTTGTTTCCAGGGAAGGTTAGTCGACTAATATTTGGGGTAAGTCGACTAAAACTGCATTTTAGAAAAAGGTTAAGTTTCAACTAAGGGTTCTAGTCGACTAGCTCCTAGGTTAAGTCGACTAATCGTGGGAAAACAGAGAACAGAACAGATTTTCTGGAAGTTGTGTTTGATGGTCCAAATCATGATTTTTGATAACATATGTGTACAAGAGGTGTAGATACAAGTATACCAGGGGTTAATCTAGTCTTGGTGAGTAAGAATACTCACTAGGATTGGTTATTTTGGAGCTTTACGAGTTCGGTAGGATCGTTGTTGACGAAAATCACCCAAGTGGTCTCCGACGGCGAAGGAAGCTACGATCCAAGCTCCAAGGTGGTTGCTTGAGGTGGAGATGATGTCCTGGTGGAGCTCTTGGAGTTAGGGTTGAGGTTGAGAAGAAGGAGGAACTTTGGGAGAAGGCTATTCTTGTTGAAGGGAAGAAGAAAAGGATGGAAATGTAAAGGAAATAGTTTATATAGGGTTGGGATTTTGCAAGGGAAGTGGAATTAAGATAGAAGAGAGGGGGGTTTTTGCAAGAAAGGAGAGGGTGAGGTGTCCCTCACCTGGCCACTTGGCCGGCCATGGGAGAGAGAGAGAATGAGTGGTAATTAAAAAGGAATTAAGTGGAAGTGAGTGGGATTCTTTGGAAATTTGGAGAAAGGGAATTTTGGAAAATTGGGAAAATCATGTGGTTTGTGAAGGAAGTAAAGGAAAATAAAGAAGAGGAAAAAGAGAGGAATTATAAAAAGGAAAATATTTTCTTTGGCTTGAAAAATTAAGAATGTTGAAAAGACAAGTTTCTAGGTTTAAGTCGAAGATGCGGAAAACAATTCGGAAAATACCGAAATCGTCCGAAATTCAAGTATCTCGGAACGACCCGAAAATTTTACCCAAAATCAAGAATAATATTTTAAGGCTCATGGTGAAATTCGTTTTTAGAAATAACTTATAGTTTTAAAACTAAAAATCCCGGAATCAGTTATCTACCGACTCCGTTGGAATTTTCATAAATTCATAAAATTCTTAGAAAAAGTATTTAGATAGAAAATATGATTCTAAGAAATAAAGTCTAAAGGACCTTCTAGAAATTCCTAACCGTTTGTGAATTAAAAATCCGAGAATCGATCAGCGGTACTGGTCGACACCGGTTTTGAAAATATTTAATTAAACTCAGGAAAATTCCAGAAAATCATAGAAAATATATAATATTGGAAAATGACTTTTAAAACTGAAATCGGTCAAATACAGGAAGTAAACCGAAAAATACGATCGAAAAACTGAATACGCAACCAAGTACGTATTCCGGGAACGGGGTATTACAGTAAGAGAGGAGGTTTTGAGACCTCACAGGGTATGCTACCCACCATGACTTCTTCCCTTGTGGACGATGAGCTCTATGACTTCTTCCCTTGTGGACGAACATCGATCAAGTTCGTCCATAGGGTCATCTTCATCCATGGAGGCAGGCCCCTGTTAGAGACTCTGAAGAAGGCGGAAATTCTCAGAGCAATTGCTCTCGAAAGAAAACAGTCTAATTATAGGCTGTTAAAGGGAGAGTGAGACCTCACAAGGTATGATACCCACCACTATATCCACCACATCCCCGCCGCCATACCCACTCTGACCATGCCATGCCAACAAGCTTGACTGGTGCATCAAGTCCGAGGAGATCTTGGTGAGGGTTAAGTCCTCGTCAGGGATCATGACTTCTTCCCTTGTAAACGACGAGGACCATGACTTCTTCCCTTGTAGACGATGAGGTCTATGACTTCTTCCCTTGTGGACGAACATCGATCAAGTTCGTCCATAGGGTCATCTTCATCCATGGAGGCAGGCCCCTGTTAGAGACTCTGAAGAAGGCGGAAATTCTCAGAGCAATTGCTCTCGAAAGAAAACAGTCTAATTATGGGCTGTTAAAGGGAGAGGGTGAGCCCTATTTAAGGCAGCCCATAATAACCATAATTAATGGTTCATTAATCAGAACTGTCGGCTTTAATGGTCTCCAACCGCCAGCGCCGATTTGGCATTAAAAGACATTAACGCCTAAACCCAATGAAGAGCCGACGCGTAGACAATGTAGACTTGACGTTTAAAGATCTCATAAAATCTTTATGACAGGCCGTGTCTCTCGGAGTGACTCCAAGTCGCGTCCCCTCAGCAAACTTTTCATTTTTCATTTAGATTCAAAAAATGACTTAATCCAAAACAACACTTAATAAAACAACACTGCGACCTTGGTCGCTATGCATGTTAATATAAAGAAAACACTTACTTAACGTACTGCGACCTAAGTCGCAGTCTATGTAATGCAACCCTAGATTGCAGTTGCTGGCCATCTTTATCAATAACAAAACTGCGACCTTGGTCGCAATTAACCATGTACACTGCGACCAAAGTCTCTGACTAAGGTCGCAGTTTAAATGTACACAGCGACCAAAGTCTCTGACTAAGGTCGCAGTTTAAATTAAACTATAAAGTAGAATTTTATCGCAGGCTGAAAAAATTGATCTGAAAAGATTTTATATTTTCAGAAAAAATTTTATCGCAGGCTGAAAAGTAGAAACTAGATCTTTCAAAAAAGAGGTAAGGAAATAGGGCGAAAAGTAATTTATATACAATAACCTAAATCCTATAAAGAGCGGCAAAAAAAGGGGGAAAATAATAATAAACAATAAGGAAAGTTATCGAAAAGGGGGTATTTGATAATTTAACTTCTTCCTAAAAGCGGGCCGCAAGTCAGTGAGGTAACAAATTGAGCCACGTCACCGCAGGCTGACAAAGTACTCTCAGCCCGCAGGCTGATATACATTTCTCTCTCTCTCTCTCTCTCTCTCTCTCTCTCTCTCTATATATATATATATATATATATATATATATATATATATATATATATCCATTATGCGCTTCCTAAAAATATGGTGTATGGTTTAATCTCCCTTTTTTTGTTAAACTAGTAAAATGCACGCAGACCAAGTGCAAGTTAAATTGTAATTCTCTTCTTTATGAGATTTTTTTATCAATAAAATTTTGCTATCAATTTCATAATCATCAAATAAAATTATCTCAGAGTAAGTCCATCAAATTTCATAAAAAAAATCCTAGTAGAAAACATCATTTTTATATAAAAAAAAGTATTTGTATCATATGCCATAATTCCATATCATAATTCCGAATTAAGATTCTTCCTTTCTCAATTATTAGTTGGTTTAATTAGAAAATTCTTTAATTGAGATTTTTTAATCAATAAACCAATCTTATTATGATATGAAATCTTTTGGTTGAAGGTCTCGATACACCAATGCTTCTATGATTAGAAATCCTTCCATTGAGATTTTCTTTTTCTCAATCAAAGGTGAGGATTTATTATGATAATCTTGACGGTTTATTATCCATTATGAACTTCCCTAAAATACGGTGTACAGTCTAATCTCATTTTTTGTTAAACTAGTAAAATGCACGTGCACAAAGTGCACGTGAAATTGTAATTCTTTTTAGTATAAGATTTTTTTTTATCAACAAAATTTTACTATCAATTCCATAATTATCAAATAAAATTATCTCAAATAAGTCCATCAAATTTCATTTAAAAAAAATCTAGCAGATAACATCGTTTTTATAAAAAAGTATTTGTATCACATGCCATAATCCCCTATCATAATTCTGAACATATGACATAATTAAGATTCTCCTTTTCTCAATTATTAGTTGGTTTAATTATAAATTTCTTTTAATTGAGATTTTTTTAATCAATAAATCAATCCTATTATGATTTGAAATCTTTTGATTAAAGATCTCAATAAACCAATCCTATTATGATTTGGAATCCTTCAATTAAGATTTTCTTTTTCTCAATCAAAAGTGAGGATTTATTATGATAATCTAATGGTCTAAAATCTCTTACATGAAAACGCTTTTGGTGTTTTTATCGGAAGATAGAGATATAGATATAGATATAAACTAGATATGTGCACACGTCAATGCACGTGAAATCTTTTTTTAACTTGAGCAATCCCTAATTTGATATGGAGATCTATATTTTATTATTATTTGAACAATTTATTTAGAAAATTTTATATTCATCTATAAAACTTAAATGTAACTATTTTCAAAAATAAACAGAGAACAACTAATTATATATGAAGAAAATAATATTTAATAACAAGAAAAGGGGTTTTTCGCTACACCCTCTATGTCAAATCGTAAGTAGGAACAAAATTCAGCTTCATAATTTTGTTCGCTTCAATCATATCCTTTTTAAAGTAAGGATATGCACCCACATTCAAGCGCTGAAGCGCTCATCAACGATGAAAGACAAAAATACCCTTAAGTAATCGCTTCAAAAAAAGTGGACCGCTTCGAAAATGCCCTATTTTTTAGGACCGCGACTATGGTCGCAATCCTCACAAAATGATCACAGTATAGATAACTGGGACTATGATTGCAATCTTCACAAAATGATTGTATCCCTATTTCTAAGGATTGTGATCATGATCGCAGCCCTCATAAAATGTACCATTTATGAGGAATACAACTATGATCACAGTCCTCACAAAAATATCATATTTCTGAGTCTTTATACAATTGTGGCCTTAGGACTGAGATCATGATCACAGTATTCACAAAAACGTCTTATATTTAAGTTTTTATGAAGACTGCGACCACTAGTCCTCATCGCAGTCCTCACAAAATGACCTATTTTTGAGTTTTTGTGAGAATTGTGGTCATGTCGCAGTCCTCACAAAATGCCCTATTCCTCAAAGAACTCATCGCGAGCACGAACAAACCGAGAGCTGCAAAAAAGTCGATCCAAAAAAAAAATCAAAGGACTCTGCTCTCCCCCTTCCAACCCCCACGGCGACCTGACTGCACAGGTCGACCTGCAAATTACTCTGCATCGGGGTCAAGGTTGAGGAGAGAACAAAGTCAGAAGCAATAGGAAAGGGTAAAATAGAAAATGAAAATATATAACCAGTAGTGTTTAGGAGGATCAATTTATGCTGACATGGATTAGGCTGTATTGAATCAAATTATGACATTTAGTTTTTTCTAATTATGAAGCAAATTAGGTGGCTGTAGCGAAATATTCCTAAAGAAAAAAACCAAAAGAAAAGAAGAAAAAGTCTTTAAACAAGAAAAAGAAAGAGTTAAAAAATAGAATAGACTAGAATCAGAATAAAAAAGTAAAAAACTATAAAATTCTAAAACAAGAAAGAAAAATAAGTAGATTAATATCTAAAAAGAAGTAAGAAAATCTTGAAAAAGAAATGAAAATGAGAAACTTTGGAGTGAAAATTAAAAATGAAAAATAAACAGAGAATTGAAAAAAGAAATGTAAAAAGTATAGTCAAAAAAAGCAAAGAGAGAATTAATAAAGAATATAAAACAACTAAAGAAAATAAAAGTTAATGAAAAATAAAGAAAAGAGAGAATAGGAAAGAATAAAAAAGGAAAATCTTGAAAATGGAAAAAATAATTATAAATGGCAAAAAATCAAAATAAAAAATAGTAAATAAAATTAAAAAAGTAAATAAGAAAAGAATAAATCTAGGAAAGAAAAGGTGAAAGAAGAAGGAGAAAGTTAAAAAAAACCTTGAAACAATGAAAGAAATAATTAAAAAGTAGAATAATATCTAAAAAATATAGAAAGAAAATTTTAAAAAAAGAAATGAAAAGAAATTTCTAAATTAAAATGAAAACAAATAAAAATAGAAAGAAAGAATAAAAAAAAGAAACCCAAAAAATCTTGACAAAAACAAAAAAAAAATTATTATTAGAAACATGTATAATTAAATTGGGAAAAAAAATCAAGGAAAACTAAGAAGAAAAATGAGAAATTAAAATTTAATAATTTTTAAAAAATTTTAGAAAGAAACTGACTAATCAGAAAAATAAATGAAACAAACTTCAAATGGAAAAATTCTAGAAAAAGAAAAAAATATAAAAATAAATTAAAAAGTCGGTATAAGAAAGAGAAAAGAACAAAAATATAAAAAGTATAGAATAAATGTATATGTCATGATACAACTAATGTAAAAAAAAATTACGTGATATATGTGCAATTTATACAGAGAAATATGCTGGTAGTATAGAATAAATGAATACAATATTTTGACACAATAGAAGAACGAGAAAATAAAAGAAATGAAGACAAATTAAAATACAACAAATTAATGCATGCAATATAACAGAGGGCCAAGTTACAATTGGTAAGCATTCCGGCAGAAGACATCATAAAAAATTAACTTTTAAACTTTGTTGGAAATTAAATTGATTTAATGCGGAATAATAGCCATGGATCAAGAATCATATACATCTCAAGGGAATTAATCAAATGCATAATTGAGCAATACTTTAAATCACCATACCTGAAGCCATTGGTGAAGAATAAATTAAGGTTGGAGAAGATCCTTGATTCCTTCCTTTTGATCCTGCAAACCCTAATGCCAAGATCCTCTTTTCTCTGTCTCCATGTCCTTGCACAAACTCACAGTTTCTTTTCTGATGTATATTCTCAAATGAATGAGCGGGAGATTGTTTTTCTTTGCAGGAGGAGAAAAGTGGGTCTCACATTTGCAATTAGACCCCTTGAAATAAAACCTTTACATCATGGTACCCTTTATATTTCAAGAGACTATATAACTATATAAATGTGACTTTAATATGGGCATCCTCAATATCAGTCAACTTTAATAGGAATCCAATGCAAATAATCAAGGTTAAGTGGGCCACCTTTATATGAGATTAACATTCTCCCACTTGAACCACTAACCGATTAGGTTAAAACTTTAGAAAACAAATAAAAGAAAAGACTCATTTGAAAATCATTTTGACTCCATTGGATTCCATACTGAAAAAACTTGACACGTGATCACGAATTTAAAAAACAACAACTGATAAGCCCAAATATGAAATACCGTAATACTGCAATTAGTTTGGACTACCAATGCGAGTCATAGCGGTTATACAACATCCACGTCATACTCCCTTCTATGTACCACAACATTGATAACCCTTACTAATTTAGTCCATAACCAAAATGACCCCTGTAATTGTCTTGTAAAGACATTTCCTGTTTAACAAACATCCATACATAATATGTGCACACATAATTGGATAACAGGAAACACAGAAACAGAACTTTTATTTGTACAATAATGTCAATTACATAAGTACCAAAATACACATTTACAGATTGCCCAAAAGACCCATTCTTACAACATGTTCCTTGAATGTCTTTGGAGGCAATCCCTTTGTCATTGGATCAGCAACCATTAAAGTGGTACTGTAACGCCCCGATCCTGGCGGATACGGAGACATTACTGCAACGTATATACGCAAGTCAGAAGTACCTTCACGTATATACGCTAAGCATCAGTACAAGCAAGAATCAGAGTACGGAAGCAAATGGTGCATTATACATTCCAACACATGAGTACAATTACAAAGTTATCACCAGAGGTGATCCAATATTACATGAATATTATATCACTGATATGCGCAATTGCGGGAATACAAGGAAATACACAAGTATGAATAGTATAAATGGAGGCTCAGAGTCTTAACAGGAAAACTCTAGAGCCGAACAAGGGACCTGGAAGGATGGAGCTCTGGACGGTCTGCTAGGGATCCACGCTACCGCTGCGCCACTCTGATCAGCAACTGGGAGAATCTACACGCTCCAAGCTCCAAGACCTGGACGTGAGGTCCAGGGGAGTCAGTGACACTCCCCAGGCGAGTGTGATATGAAAGCCAAGTGGCGAAGCAGGATGAGCACAAGTGTGCATATAACAAATGATATCAAGTAGGAAGTACTCATGATATGATCGGATAAGAACAGGAGACAGTAGGTTAGAATACTGGAGAGAGCAGGTATGAACAGGTATGAACTGGAAATCCGATATAAAACCCGATTACGAGCAAAACCGATTGTACAAGCTTAGGTCACGGCTCCATGAGACTAGTACATCGAAGGAATAATCCAAACAAGGAAACCCTCATCTATATACCTTTATCTCATATCATCGTAATCCAAGCACATACAATGGAGTAACAAAGTGGTCATAACAGGAACACATAACAGACATAACAGGAATAACAAGAGTCATAACAGGAACACATAACAGGCATGACAGGAGTACATAACGGGAGTCATAACAGGAATCATAACAGGAATCATGGCGGGGGTCATAACAGGAGTACATGTATAGCGGTAAAACCGAATAAAGCCAAGGACGAGCAAATCTAGTTGTATGGTTTCAGATTACGGCTCCATGAGACTAGTACATCGAAGGAATAATCCAAACAAGGAAACCCTCATCTATATACCTTTATCTCGTGTCACCATAATCCAAGTGCATACAACGGAGTAACAGGAACACATGACAGGCATAACAAGAGTACATAACGAGAGTCATAACAGGAATCATAACAGGAGTCACAACAGGCAACGTTTATTATTATTACTCGTCTGACCCATATATCTAGGTATGTGTCCAGGTGTACATCCTAACACACATACATCCATATATAAGCAAGCCGAGGGTTGTTACCGGAAGCAGATGGAGAACTGATAGCACTTCTTATAGTAGTTCCCGTACACCCGGGACCAGCTTGAGGGCCTTAAATCCCCCTAACACGCATCTTCTGAGGGCCTTAAATCCCTCTAACACGAATCGTCAATATTTTATTCCATTACTATAAGCAAGGCATCATTCCGGCATCCATCACTTCCTCCCATTCCCCGTGCAAGTTGTCCTTTTAATATTATCAGATTACGGGAATAACTGGTCATAACAGGAAATGGCATGGCAAGTGTTATCATATCAAGTAAACACATGGTAAGAGAAAAAGTAGTAAGCATAACACAGGCATGGTACATGCACAAGAATGAAGCTACCCTAATACAAGCAGTTGCAGGGCAATACATAAACATGGAAATATGAAGTTATTGGCACTTGGCCACTCAATACAAAAGCATGGAAATATGAAGTGAAATACTTATCGACCCGACGAAACGGGGAAACTCAAATGGAGGCGAGAGCGAGAACACTCGCCGAAATAAGAAAGTCTAGAAGAAAGCGAGAACACTCGCCTGAATCACCAGAAATGCCGAAAGGTCCGAAATCCACGGAACTCAGGACGCGCCATAATTATGGAAGGAGAGAGTGCACAGGGAGACGCGGTTTTGATGGTGGTGGTATTTTTGGAGAAGGTAAAGGAGAAGGTGGAGGTTTTGGTGGAGTTTTGGAATTTATGGTGGTTTACATGGAGATGGAGGAGGAAGAAGATGAAGGTAAGGAGTTGGAGAGGTTGTAGTGGTGGTTGTGGTGGTGGAGATGAAGGAGGAGTTGGTGATGGTGAAGGCTTTGGTGAAGTGGTGAAGAGAATAATGAAGTGGAATGGAGAAGGAAAGGTATTTATAGGATTTGGAATTATGAAGGTGATGTAAAAATGGAAAAGAGAGGGGCTTATTTGCAAAGTGGAAGGGGGTGAGGTGTTTCTCTTGACCAATCATGGCCTGCCATGGAGAAGGGTGAGGTGGAGATATTTTGGTGGAGTGTTGGAGAAGCTTGGAGAAGCTTATGGTGGAAGCTTGGAGAAACTTAGGGTGGAAGGAAAAGGAAGCTTGTAGAAGTTTGGAGAAACTTGTAGCTTGTGGTGGAAGGAAAAGGAAAGAAAGAAAATGGAAAAAGGAAAAGAAAATGGAAAAGTAAGATATTCTCTTGGAAGAGAAAATGAAAATAATGAAAGTGGCGGATTCCCGGATTCGGTTGCGGAAATCTTTCGGGAAAATACCGGAATCGTCCCGAAATCAAGTATCTCGGAACGACCCGAAATAATTATCAAAAATCAAGAATATAATTCTAAGACTCACGGTTAAATCCGTTTTAAGAAATACTTTATAGTTTTAAAACTAAAAATCTCGGAATCAATCAGCGATACTGGCCGATACCGACTCCGGTGGAATTTTCATAAATTCATAAAATCCTCAGAAAAAGTATTTAGGTAAGAAAAGTAATTCTAAGAGATAATGTCTAAAGGCTCTTCTAGAAATTCCAATCTGTTTGTAAATTAAAAATCCGGGAATCGGTCAACGGTACTGGCCGACACCGGTTTTGAAGATTTTCAACTTAATCCAAGAAAATTCCAGAAAATAAAATAAAATCTAGAATATTGGAAAATGATGTTTAAAACTGAAATTGGTCAAACCGGAATACCAGAATGCCCAAACCAAGCAATACTCCGGGATCGGGCCTTCGGTTCAGACTAAGGCTGATTCCGAGTCCACGAATCCAAATCCAAGACAAAACAATCACACTAATAATTCATAATACAAAACAAACACAGGAAGTAAATCGAAAAAATACGATCGAGAAATCTGAATACGCAGCTAAGTACGTATTCCGGGAGCGGGGTGTTACAATCCATCCACCTTACAAAAAATTGCGTCCTCGCAATTTCGATAAGGGGTAAATTGAACACAAAGAGAACAAGGGTGGAAATAAAGGCTTCGAAAAACCAAAACAGGGAAAAGATGGAAGAAATTAGGAATCAAAGGAAGGATGATCAAGATAGAATAGATAACTCTGTACTTGTAGTTGGACTGTATAACCATGACTCATGCATTCCAGTTGCAAATTCCTTTACCATTAATTTGTCATCTGGACGTACTGAGGAAGTAAGAGCCTAGGCTCTGATACCACCCTGTAACGCCCCGATCCTGGCGGATACGGAGACATTACTGCAACGTATATACGCAAGTCAGAAGTACCTTCACGTATATACGCTAAGCATCAGTACAAGCAAGAATCAGAGTACGGAAGCAAATGGTGCATTATACATTCCAACACATGAGTACAATTACAAAGTTATCACCAGAGGTGATCCAATATTACATGAATATTATATCACTGATATGCGCAATTGCGGGAATACAAGGAAATACACAAGTATGAATAGTATAAATGGAGGCTCAGAGTCTTAACAGGAAAACTCTAGAGCCGAACAAGGGACCTGGAAGGATGGAGCTCTGGACGGTCTGCTGGGGATCCACGCTACCGCTGCGCCACTCTGATCAGCAACTGGGAGAATCTACACGCTCCAAGCTCCAAGACCTGGACGTGAGGTCCAGGGGAGTCAGTGACACTCCCCAGGCGAGTGTGATATGAAAGCCAAGTGGCGAAGCAGGATGAGCACAAGTGTGCATATAACAAATGATATCAAGTAGGAAGTACTCATGATATGATCGGATAAGAACAGGAGACAGGTAGGTTAGAATACTGGAGAGAGCAGGTATGAACAGGTATGAACTGGAAATCCGATATAAAACCCGATTACGAGCAAAACCGATTATACAAGCTTAGGTCACGGCTCCATGAGACTAGTACATCGAAGGAATAATCCAAACAAGGAAACCCTCATCTATATACCTTTATCTCATATCATCGTAATCCAAGCACATACAATGGAGTAACAAAGTGGTCATAACAGGAACACATAACAGACATAACAGGAATAACAAGAGTCATAACAGGAACACATAACAGGCATGACAGGAGTACATAACGGGAGTCATAACAGGAATCATAACAGGAATCATGGCGGGGGTCATAACAGGAGTACATGTATAGCGGTAAACCGAATAAAGCCAAGGACGAGCAAATCTAGTTGTATGGTTTCAGATTACGGCTCCATGAGACTAGTACATCGAAGGAATAATCCAAACAAGGAAACCCTCATCTATATACCTTTATCTCGTGTCACCATAATCCAAGTGCATACAACGGAGTAACAGGAACACATGACAGGCATAACAAGAGTACATAACGGGAGTCATAACAGGAATCATAACAGGAGTCACAACAGGCAACGTTTATTATTATTACTCGTCTGACCCATATATCTAGGTATGTGTCCAGGTGTACATCCTAACACACATACATCCATATATAAGCAAGCCGAGGGTTGTTACCGGAAGCAGATGGAGAACTGATAGCACTTCTTATAGTAGTTCCCGTACACCCGGGACCAGCTTGAGGGCCTTAAATCCCCCTAACACGCATCTTCTGAGGGCCTTAAATCCCTCTAACACGAATCGTCAATATTTTATTCCATTACTATAAGCAAGGCATCATTCCGGCATCCATCACTTCCTCCCATTCCCCGTGCAAGTTGTCCTTTTTAATATTATCAGATTACGGGAATAACTGGTCATAACAGGAAATGGCATGGCAAGTGTTATCATATCAAGTAAACACATGGTAAGAGAAAAGGTAGTAAGCATAACACAGGCATGGTACATGCACAAGAATGAAGCTACCCTAATACAAGCAGTTGCAGGGCAATACATAAACATGGAAATATGAAGTTATTGGCACTTGGCCACTCAATACAAAGCATGGAAATATGAAGTGAAATACTTATCGACCCGACGAAACGGGGAAACTCAAATGGAAGCGAGAGCGAGAACACTCGCCGAAATAAGAAAGTCCAGAAGAAAGCGAGAACACTCGCCTGAATCACCAGAAATGCCGAAAGGTCCGAAATCCACGGAACTCAGGACGCGCCATAATTATGGAAGGAGAGAGTGCACAGGGAGACGCGGTTTTGATGGTGGTGGTATTTTTGGAGAAGGTAAAGGAGAAGGTGGAGGTTTTGGTGGAGTTTTGGAATTTATGGTGGTTTACATGGAGATGGAGGAGGAAGAAGATGAAGGTAAGGAGTTGGAGAGGTTGTAGTGGTGGTTGTGGTGGTGGAGATGAAGGAGGAGTTGGTGATGGTGAAGGCTTTGGTGAAGTGGTGAAGAGAATAATGAAGTGGAATGGAGAAGGAAAGGTATTTATAGGATTTGGAATTATGAAGGTGATGTAAAAATGGAAAAGAGAGGGGCTTATTTGCAAAGTGGAAGGGGGTGAGGTGTTTCTCTTGACCAATCATGGCCTGCCATGGAGAAGGGTGAGGTGGGGATATTTTGGTGGAGTGTTGGAGAAGCTTATGGTGGAAGCTTGGAGAAACTTAGGGTGGAAGGAAAAGGAAGCTTGTAGAAGTTTGGAGAAACTTGTAGCTTGTGGTGGAAGGAAAAGGAAAGAAAGAAAATGAAAAAAGGAAAAGAAAATGGAAAAGTAAGATATTCTCTTGGAAGAGAAAATGAAAATAATGAAAGTGGCGGATTCCCGGGATTCGGTTGCGGAAATCTTTCGGGAAAATACCGGAATCGTCCCGAAATCAAGTATCTCGGAACGACCCGAAATAATTATCAAAAATCAAGAATATAATTCTAAGACTCACGGTGAAATCCGTTTTAAGAAATACTTTATAGTTTTAAAACTAAAAATCCCGGAATCAATCAGCGATACTGGCCGATACCGACTCCGGTGGAATTTTCATAAATTCATAAAATCCTCAGAAAAAGTATTTAGGTAAGAAAAGTAATTCTAAGAGATAATGTCTAAAGGCTCTTCTAGAAATTCCAATCTGTTTGTAAATTAAAAATCCGGGAATCGGTCAACGGTACTGGCCGACACCGGTTTTGAAGATTTTCAACTTAATCCAAGAAAATTCTAGAAAATAATATAAAATCTAGAATATTGGAAAATGATGTTTAAAACTGAAATTGGTCAAACCGGAATACCAGAATGCCCAAACCAAGCAATACTCCGGGATCGGGCCTTCGGTTCAGACTAAGGCTGATTCCGAGTCCACGAATCCAAATCCAAGACAAAACAATCACACTAATAATTCATAATACAAAACAAACACAGGAAGTAAATCGAAAAAATACGATCGAGAAATCTGAATACGCAGCTAAGTACGTATTCCGGGAGCGGGGTGTTACAGGTACTTAAACTTACAATTGACACTTTCTGTTTCTCAACTCTTTCTCTAACCACCAAGTACTTAAGTTCTATATGTCTAGAACCATTAGAGTACTTATCATTCTTAGAGAAGAATACGGTTGCTGTATTGTCACAATATATCGTCAGCGGCCTGGCAATAGAGTCAACTACACCAAGTGCTGAGATAAAATTCCTTAGCCATAATGCATGATTTGTGGCCTCAAAACAAGCTATGAACTCAGCCTCCATCGTGGATGAAGCAATAATGGACTGCTTCACACTCTTCCACGAGATTGCCCCACCTGCTAGCAAGAAAATAAATCCTGAGGTAGACTTCCTGCTATCTGGGCAACCACCAAAATCTGAGTCTGAATAGCCGATCACCTCCAACTGATCTGATCTCCTGTATGTGAGCATATAGTCCTTTGTCCCTTGAAGATACCGCATAACCTTCTTAGCCAACTTCCAGTGCTCCATTCCTGGATTGCTTTGGTATCTTCCCAACATCCCAACAGCAAAGCTGATATCTGGCCTGGTACAAGTGCTTGCATACATCGAGCTCCCAACAGCTGATGCATACGGAACTTTCTGCATTTGACCCTTTTCTAAGTCATTTCTGGGACACTGGCTACCACTTAATCTGTCACCCTTCTGAATGGGTGCAGGACTGACTGAACACATTTCCATATGAAATCTTTCCAAGACTCGATTGATATACCCTTTCTGAGACAATCCTAGCAATCCTTGAGATCTATCCCTGAAGATCTCTATGCCAATAACATAATTTGCCTCACCCATATCAACCATCTGAAAATTCTTGATAAGATAGCTTTTAGTTTCATACAGCAAACAAGATCACTACTGGCTAACAAGATGTCATCTACATACAGAACCAGAAAAATAACTTGCTCCCACTGATCTTTAGATATATACACTGATCAACAGTGTTTTCTGTAAATCCAAAAGAGGTAATGGTATCGTTAAACTTTATATACCATTGCCTGGAAGCTTGTTTAAGTCCATATATAGATTTCTTTAATTTGCAAGCCAAGTGTTCTTGTTCTTTAATTGCGAACCCTTCAGGTTGCTCCATGTAGATATCCTCATCCAAATTTCCATTTAGAAAAGCAGTTTTCACATCCATTTGATGTAACTCCAAATCATAATGAGCTACAAGCGCCATAATGATTCTAAGAGAATCCTTCTTTGATACTGGAGAGAAGGTCTCTGTATAGTCAATGCCTTCTTTCTGAGTGAAACCTTTGGCCACAAGTCTAGCCTTATATCGTTCGATATTGCCTTTAGAGTCGCGCTTGGTCTTAAAGACCCATTTACACCCGACTTTCTTACAATTATAAGGCAATTCAACGAGATCCCAGACTTAGTTTTGGTCCATAGATTTTAACTCATCTTTCATAGTATCAACCCATTTACTAGAATCATTGCATTCTATGGCTTGTGAAAATGAAACTGGATCTTTATTAATCCCAATATCATAGTCAGATTCCTGTAGATATACCACATAATCATCTGAAATGGCAGATCTTCTTTCCCTTTGAGATCTTCTCAAAGCTGCCGGTTGTGGTGGTTCTACAATATTTTCAATGGGAATATCCTCATGGAGTGGTGAACCAACATTAACTTGTTGTTCTGGTATCTCAACTTGATGATCAAGCTGAGGGACAACAATTTCTCTTGAAGGAAAGGGTATTGGGATATTTACCCTTACCACTTCAAGATCTACCTTTCTTGGTTCAGCACTCCCACTAATTTCACCATTTTTCAGGAATCTGGCATTACCAGTTTCAACTATTCTTGTACTATGGTTAGGACAATAAAATTTGTATCCCTTAGACTTATCTGGATAACCAATGAAATACCCAGATATTGTTTTTAAGTCTAATTTCTTTTCTTGTGGATTATATATTCTAGCCTCTGCTGGACAACCCCAAACATGTAAATGTCTTAAACTGGGTTTCCTACCAGTCCACAACTCAAAAAGAGTTGTTGGGACAGCCTTACTAGGAACCCTGTTTAAGATATACATAGCAGTCTTTAAGGCTTCATTCCACAATGAATTGGGTACATTAGAGAAGCTCATCATGCTCCTAACCATATCCATAAGTGTTCGGTTCCGCCTTTCAGCAACACCGTTCTGCTGAGGCGTACCTGGCATTGTGTATTGAGCACAAATGCCATGCTTTTCTAGAAATTTGGCAAATGGGCCAGGATGTTGTCCTGACTCATCATATCTACCATAAAATTCACCACCTCGATCTGATCTTATGATTTTAACCTTTCTATCTAATTGTCTCTCGACTTCTGTAATGAACACCTCTAGGATGTCAACAGCCTGAGACTTTTCATTAATTAGATACACATAATCATAACGTGACAGATCATCTATAAAGGTAATGAAACATCTCTCTCCAGTAAAACATGGAATGGAGAGTGGTCCGCAAATATCTGTATGAATTATTTTCAGGAGTTCTTTACTTCTTGTGGCACCTTTCTTAGTGTGTTTGGTTTGCTTTCCTTTTATGCAATCCACACACACATCAAAATCAGTGAAGTCTAGGTTATCCAAAATCCCAGTCTTCACTAATCTTATAATTCTATCCCTGGAGATATGCCCCAGTCGCCTATGCCACAAGATTGAGGATTTTTTATTTATTAAGCCACGTTTTATACCAACATTCGAATGCAGAGATAATAAAGATTGTGCAAACTCATCATTCAATGAAATTTTATATAAACCATCACATAAAATTCCATGTCCAACCGGAATTGAATTATACATTAAAGAGAGTTTTCCACAACTAAACAAAACAGAATATCCAAAAACATCTAATTTGGATAATGACATTAAGTTTCTTGAAATCGAAGGTACATAAAAAGTATCCTCAAGATCCATCTGATGACCCGTCTCCAAGAGTAGTCGATAAACACCAACATATTCGACCTCCACTTTGAGACGGTTCCCCATAAAGACGAATCTCTCACTTTCCTTTGGTTTCCTGGTTGTAAGGAATCCCTGCATTGAATTAGTTATATGAGTTGTGGCTCCAGAGTCTATCCACCAAGTATTAGAAGGAACTTCAGCAAGATTTGATTCATAACATACAAAAGAAAGATTTGTACCTTTCTTTTCGAACCAAGCTTTCCTCTTGTTGCAGTCCTTCTTCACATATCCTTTTCTGCCACAGAAGTAGCATTTGACAGTGAAAGCTTTTCTATGACCTTGGCTACTTTCCCCATGGTCATTTCCTTTCTTTGATGGAAATCTCTTACCTCTTCCATATTTACTTTTCTTATGGATACCTCCTGAAGTTACTGCCAACACTGAGTGCTGTCCTTCTTGCCTCAGTCTCACTTCCTCTTGAACACACATACCAGTTAGCTCATTCAAGTTCCACTTATCCTTATGAGTATTGTAGTGGATCTTGAATAGCCCAAACTGAGAAGGAAGCGAGTTGAGGATGAACTGTACCAAGAAGGACTCATCCACTTTCATTCCCAGTGATCCTAACTTAGCAGCCTTATCAGACATATTTAGAATGTGTTGCTGAACTCCTCTATTACCATCATATTTCATGGTGGTAAGTTCAGCCATGAGGGTGCCAGCTAATGACTTATCTGCAGACTTAAAACGGTCTTTAACCGCACTTAATAGTTCAGATGCTATAGTTGTAGGAGGGAGTGAAGTCTTGATGTTATTAGCTATGGTCATCTTTATGAACATAAGACTGAGCCTATTAGACCTTTCCCAAGCTTTGGCATGGCTGACCTGTTCTGCTGTACTCTCAGCAGTCACTTCATCAGGTTTGTCAACTGTTAGAGCCATGTCTAGGTCCAAAACACCCAGTGTAAACTGTACATGTTCAAACCACTCTGAAAAGTTGGTACCATCCAAGGCCGGAATGCTGGTGGTATGAGTGTGAAGGAAAGTAGGGACGTTCACTGAAACATAATAGGACATAGCTCACATTAGGGCCACTAATCAATACATCAACTTTAAATTAATTAAGATGAACTATTGATATCACTTTGATTTCTCCTTTGGGCGAAACTTAAGCATATCTAGTGTTCACTCTTTAGGTGAGAACTTTTATCACCTATGTAGGTCTAATATAATTTATGTCACTTAGTTAGTAAGTCATGTTACCTTTGGGTATCCAATTTCACACCACTAAGTTACATAAATTACACTATCCTACCCCGGTTCATAATTATTTGAAAGAGACTTTCCTTTGGGCCAGTCCCAATCTCCTAACTAGAACCGCCATCGAGAATATTATTGTCTTTTATGTCTTCCTCATTGACAAGTCTTTTATATAGTTGTATATTCATAAGTTTTACTAACATAGGTCACTTTGGCAACTACTAAATCAATAAGCCTTATGAATACAAAACTAACCAATAATATTCTCTAATCTTTTATTTGAGTAAAGCCATAATACCTCAATACATTACTTGACCAAGCATCAATCAGTATTAACACAACAACTTAAATGTGTAATATACATTAATGATTGAATATTAACAAGTATTAGTCGACTACAAGGAAAGATTAGTCGACTTGGGTCAAGTCAAGTCGACTACACATTAGGTCTAGTCGACTAGTGCAAAAGAAAATTAGTCGACTATACCCATATTATTAGTCGACTACAAACTTTATTAGTCGACTTCACATTTAATTAGTCGACTCCTGAATCCAACAGAAAGTTCTCAACTTTCGGGTCACCGAATTAGTCGACTTGAAAATATGATTAGTCGACTATACCCTAATTAGTCGACTAGTCATAAAATCAACTAAAAATCAAGTCGACTCCTGCAGCAAACAGAGACTTTAAAACTTTCTGGAAAAGGGAATTAGTCGACTATACGATGGGATTAGTCGACTAATAGTCGACGAAGCAGTTATCAAAGGCAGTTTCTGCTTAGTCGATTTTAATCCCAAAATTATCAAAATTAGGGTTTTCAATTCCTTTGATTTTGATCCCAATTTAATTGCATAATTAGAGGAATATGAACATGATATTAGGGCTATTAAATCCTCTACAAATTCTACAATTAAAAGATCAAAAATTCATTTTTATGAATTGTTAATCAAAAACCCTAACTTTCCATAATTCCTAAATCCAAGATATATTGATTCTTTAAACATGGCTCTGATACCAAATGTTGGAAATTAAATTGATTTAATGCGGAATAATAGCCATGGATCAAGAATCATATACATCTCAAGAGAATTAATCAAATGCATAATTGAGCAATACTTTAAATCACCATACCTGAAGCCATTGGTGAAGAATAAATTAAGGTTGGAGAAGATCCTTGATTCCTTCCTTTTGATCCTGCAAACCCTAATGCTAAGATCCTCTTTTCTCTGTCTCCTTGTCCTTGCACAAACTCACAGTTTCTTTTCTGATGTATATTCTCAAATGAATGAGCGTGAGATTGTTTTTCTTTGCAGGAGGAGAAAAGTGGGTCTCACATTTGCAATTAGACCCCTTGAAATAAAACCTTTACATCATGGTACCCTTTATATTTCAAGAAACTATATAACTATATAAATGTGACTTTAATATGGGCATCCTCAATATCAGTCAACTTTAATAGGAATCCAATGCAAATAATCAAGGTTAAGTGGGCCACCTTTATATGAGATTAACAAACTTAACTACAACTTTAAGAAAAATTGAAATGGGAAATGAGATTTATCTCTATTAAACAATTAATTGGACTCTATCATTTTTATTCTTTACATCGCATAGTATAAAAGATCTGGCAAATCAAGTGCAGTAAATTAATGAGAGGCTAAAAAGTGCAAGTTAGTTTTATTGACCCAAAGGTCCATCACTCTAGTTTGATGATGATTAACTCATATAGTTATAGTACTAATGATCTTATGATATTTAAGTGACAGGTTTAATCAATATCTTTGTAATTTGTTTAGCTTCGACAAAAAACTTAAAGTCAAGTTCTATACCCAATAAGTGTTGATTTAAGAGCTCAAGTACAAAAATTATATCAAGTACTTAAGAAGAAGTCAAGCTCAAATGAATCATTTCCAACAGAAGAGGCCACTTGGGAAAGTCACTGGTCCATGATGAAGCGATATCCTTCTTTCGACCTTGAGGCAAGGTCGAATTTGAGGGGGAAGTATTGACACAGTCTCGGAGCTACATGACGGCAGGGGGCGGCGCAGACGACAAGGGTGGCGCAAGAAACAACATGAAACAATGATGCTAGAAAAGAGAGAGTATCAGAGTATCCGTTCATCTACAGTGAATTTGGAAATGGGCAGTTGAGTTAGTTGGGCGCTAGTGGATGATATGATCCAGGTCGTTCACATCTTACTAATTCTTGATTTCTTTTATCAATTCACTATCAATCTGAATTCTGGGAGTTGGGAAGAGTTAATAAGAGTTAGAAGCCTAACTCCTGTTGCCAAACAAGCCTGAAAGTGTGTGCTGCACCAGTTAGGAATTGTACTTACTTCGAATTATATGCACTATACCACTTGACTGAATCAATTAGTACGCGAATTAGAGACTCTGGAGTTCAATTTTTTTTTTTTTTTTTGTTTCAAGAGTTAGTAGCTAATCAAGTTACCTCATCTTTGCTAGGTATTATGTTTGGGTGTCAAGGAAAAACTTATTTCATTTATTATTATCTAGAGATTGTAATAAATCTTACTGAAATTGAAGAAGTGTGGATGGATATTTGAGTTCTATGGTGATTTACAAATGTTAGGTTTTGATATCATGGAATTGTTCTTTGATGCATCTAAGTTCCTACCTTGCAGCCTAGGAATGGAGAGACTTTTTTAATCTATGCTTGATCTCAATTTTTTTTATAGATATATTTTTTTTAGTACAGCGTTGTTAAATTGTGTATATTGTTTGCCATTACTATGTTTTATATTGCTACTTTTGTTTTAGGCTAAATTCATCAAAACTATCATAAATTTTCATCCATTTCTCAAAATTCTACTATCAACTTTTAAGTTCCCAAATAACTGTCATAAAGAATTTATAAAATTCCAGAAAAAAACTAGCTTCTTTAGCTGGCCATTTGTGAGATAATCATGTGCTTATCACGGGTATTTTCTTTTGTTTTGATCTCATTTCCCTTCTTTTCCTTCTACACAACCCACTGCCATTGCCTTGCTTCCCTTCGTCCAACTCGCCAACACCTCCTCCTCCTCCCTCCTCCTCCTCCTCCTCCCCCTCCCCCTCCCCGACTTGTTGACGCTGTCATTTACTTTCTCTCAACCCTCCACCACCACCACCTCCTCCAACTCCCACCTCCCCTCTCAACCCACTACCACCTCCACCAATCCAAACGCCGCCGCCGCCTCCTTTTCCCAACCCATCACTGTCACCATTTCTTCTCCTCATACTCTTCGCTCAACCCACCTACTGAGTGAGAGTATATACATTTCAAAAAGAATGGGAGGGAACCTGGGTAATTTCACATTTTCTATTAACGTTGTTTGGGATGTATTCGGAAAAATATAATTTATGGTAGTAATTTGGATATTTAAAAGTTGATGATAGTGTTTTGGGAAACGATGAAAGTTTATGATAGTTTTGATAAATTTAGTCTTTGTTCTAAAAAAAAGAATACTTTAAACTGGGAGTTGGACAAAGCATGCATTAAAATATGTTTTAGTTGTGAGTTATTGATTCACATCATTTCTTGCCTACCTTGTCTTTGAATGTATCTATAGCTCGTGTCAATATTGATATCACATATATCAACAATAATAGAAAAATACTTCAAGTACTTTTTTGAGTATTGATTTTAAGTATCCACACAAACTTCAAGATGATTTTCGTGGGAGATTTTTTTATAAATCTTTTTCAATTTGTAAAGACGCTCTATTCTTTTTATCAAAAATAATTGTGTGAGTACTCAAATAAGCGCTAGAGAAACAAAAGGAGGCTCTATTGATGTAGAAGAGCTGGACAACAAAAGTAGCAGGGTTTCATTAGTCGACTAATCATCAAGAGTAATCGACTTACTCTTCAGTAGTCGACTAATTTTATGTTAGTAGTCGACTAATTTAGTTTAATAGAGAGTTGATAATTTTTGAGCTTGCTCATTAGTCAACTCATGAAAGCCATTAGTCAACTAACTCTGTCACCAACTTCTGAATTAGAAAATTCAATTTTATTTAGGAGTTTGTTTTCAGATCCAATTTAAATTCCGATTTATTTTGTTTTTTTTATTTGATTTATAGTTTATGTAGGTTTCCTACATAGATTACAATATTGGATCTTAAACTAAACAATAAAAGGATTGGATCTATAATACTTATCTTTAGAATAAACAAAATCAAAGGCTATAACTTTATCATAAATCAAACCCTAAAACGATAAATCTAACCTCCTTGAAGATTCAAAGACATGAGAAAAATTAAAACAGTAAAGGCCAAAGTGTACCTTGATCTATGACTGAATTACTTGAATTATTGGGATGGAGATGACTTTTCAAAAGATTTGTATCCTTATAGGGTTTCTCTTTGTCATAAGGGATCTCAAAGAGAAAAAGATGATATGTTCTTTTGGGGACCATGATCCCTATATATATAATAACAAGAGTTTTTTTCAATTTGGCCCTTCAACAAATTAGAAATTGCATAATTATCTCTACACATTAATTTCATGACAATTTAATACCCATTAGTCTAATTATTAACTTAATTAGATCACAATTAATTTGAACTATTCTTTAAGATAGCCATACACATTAAATTTACATATGTGAGCCCACACAAGTTAAATTATTTCCAACAGTCTCCCACTTGGGCCACATATGTTACCTTATAAATGTGTACACTTTATGAGCTCAAATATTGCTATCATGTAATCATGTATTCTTAACAATCTCGTCCATTGACTTACTGATATAGGATTAAAGGATTTTCTTTACAATTAGCGTAACTAAGCCTATCAATAATCACATATACCAATACAATCAAACGACATAAATCAATCATGGATGTGTAGCATGAAAATTACATGTAATTGAAAAAACACCTAGAGGGGGGGTGAATAGGTGCAAGTGCTAATCTAGTGAACTAAGTGCTCTAAATGCGGAAGCTTAAAACAATTCTTGCAACACACTTAATACAACACACAAGTGTAGCCGAATTCCCCGTGAAGCGCTCTGGACTAACTCCTCTTGATTCCCTTAGATATGGGTTGAGGTGCTATGTGAAGCTCTTGTGGTTAAGTATAAGTGAGGCACACACAAACAACCAAGCATATACAAGATATAGCAATATGAAATATGCAAAGTACAATGCAAGCAATGTATGATATGAATAATGAATGATGCTATGCACAAATAAATGAGAGAGTAAAGAGATAATGGATCAAACGCAAACACAAAGATATGTTTCGAGGTTCGAGGCCCTAGCTCTACATCCCCGCCTACACCACCGTGTAGGATTTCCAATCCACTATCTTCTACCGAGGGAACCTCTACCGAAGAGGATTTGTTACAACTCTAGGAGTACCAAACTCCTCTCTCAAACAACCACCTCACAACCGAGGGGTAGGCCCGTAGCCAATACAACCACAACACCTCTACCGAAGAGGGTTACAAACACCAACTCCACCTCTCACTAGAGGGAGCAAACAACAACCAACTCCACCTCTCACTAGAGGGAGCAAACCACAATCCTCAACCTCTACCGAAGAGGGAGCAACCCAATCAAAGCAAGGGTTTTACAACAAGTGATTACAAAGACCACAAACTCTCTTTCTTTTCTTTTTCCCACAAACAAATGATCCTAATAGAATAGGATAGAAGATAAGCTCAAGTGTGGAAAACTAGGTGTTTGGAAAACAAAAACTCAAAGAAAAATACTTGGAAAAAACTCTTGTAAATGATAGAATTGAAGAACAAAGCAAATCTCTCAAATTTTTATTTTCTTTGATTTTTTCAAAAACCTAAAACAAATAAGATTGGAAGTTTAAAGCCCAAAAACACTTTTGAAAACTTGTTTTAAACTCTAGGGAAACTGTAATTTTTTCTCTTGTAAAAACCTTGACCAAAATCCCAAAGAGTTGGGGTTTATATAGGTCAAAACAGAAACTAGCCGTTAGGCTGATTTGGCAGCCTGACAGGCTACCGGTCGGCCGGCCCGGCAGACTGCCAACGGTCAGAAATGTGACCGTTGGGGCAACCCGGACGACCGCTCGGTCGACCCAAACAAACAGAGAGCTCTGCTCTCAGACCCGGTCGACCCGGACAGTCGACCGAGCTTGTGTCTGCCAGACGTGCACAAGTCTGTGCACGTCGGTTGACCTCACGGGTCGACCGCACACGGGTCGACCGGCCCTTGGTGCGGTCGACCCATACGGTCGACCGACCTGGCCTGTCAGCACAAACCTGGGTCAGAAACACATGTTAAAATATTTTTGAAAAATCTTTTATCTTTTCTGAAAATTCTATAAAACTTGTTTTAACATTTTATATTGAAACACAAACTTGTGATAACAATTTCAAGACATATATCAACATATTCAAATCATTTTTGTGTCTTATAAATTTTATCAAAAACCAACACTTGTATTTTATCAAACTTGATTTTTCACAATAGGAAATCTGAATATTCCTAAAACTCATGAATAGACATATCAAAATAAGTTTGTTTAAGAAATGAAGCATGTATGTATATTGAACACATCTAATATACATAAAAACTATTTAAATTTGTTTTGATCTAAACTATTCATGAAAACCAAATCCAAACATAAAACGTGTGTGTTATGTGCACTTGAGCATATCAACTATACTAAGCTTTACAAATGGATCTAAAACACACTAAACTAAACTAGGATACCTAAGTCTTCTTGATGATCTCCATCTTCAAGTAGACCCGATCCAAAACTCCATCCATGGGCTAGGCAATGTGTGATCTTGAAGCTTAAGTCCTGGAATCACTTGTGAAGCTTCCAAACACCTTGTTGAAGCTAATCACCAACTAATATCTTGTTATATGATCTGAAACTTAAACAACACAAGATTATTAGTAAACATAACTACATGAGTTAATCATCATCAAAACTAGGGTGGAAGACCTTTGGGCCAACAATCTCCCCTTTTGATGATGACAAAACTCATGGAGTTATATATGCATAGATTAAAGTTAAGCTTCAAAGAAGCTCCCCCTTAACTCATGCATAAACAAATAAATATAATGAATATGCAATGAAGGCTCTTAAAACATAAATGCACATGTATATGCATAAACAATAAAAGGTTCTAGATACCAATGAAATGTTTAAAAACAAAACAAGCTCTCTAGATACCAATTAAATTAAACTAAATTAAACTTAATATATGCTAAAACATAACTATGCATATATAAATCTCATAAACTCAAAACTTTCTCCCCCTTTTTGTCAATCATCAACAAAGGGGTAAACAATCAAAACAAAATCAAAAAAATTTCTCCCCCTTTTTGTTCGAAACAATGAATCAACAAAGGGTCAATAAAAAATAATGTTTTCCCCCTTTTTGTCTAAAACAAAAACAAAACCAAATAGGGGTGACAATCAATTAAGATATCAATTGAAAATATGTCAAAGAATAGCATATTGATACCAATGAAAGGAAACAAACAAAGAAAATATTGATACCAATTTTTAAGCAAAACATATGAAAATCTTGATACCAATTGAAATTAAACATAATAAATTTTGAATGTCTAAACAAAATTTTGATACCAATTGTAAATATTTTTCATTTTGAACATATGATACCAAATTCGAATTTTCAATCATAAAGTATGGGAGTACAAATACCAATTGAAAGACAAAATCAAATTTTCTCCCCCTTTATGAAATACAAACTAAAATAATGCGTATGCTTGATACCAATTTAAAAGTAATCAATTGAAACAAAATTGAAGCTCAAGATTAGCATAAACACAAACATATATATATGTATGGAAAATAAATACCAATTGAAATTGATATTCTTGGAATTTAAAGCATACGTACATACAAAACATATATAGATTTATTTGTGGCCCACTATATGCACAAGTATATACCTAGTTTTAGTGAAAACTAACATCTAAACAAGTAATCTTAACATGAAGCATCAAAACACAATATAAAAATCAACATGATAAGCAAAAACATGATTATTATGAATATCCACATGTTATTAGAAATATGATATACGCAATAGCAACCATATAGTGAGAACACAAAAGAATTCATCCATATTAAACATGGGTGTCTCAAAATAACTAAACATGTATATCACTAATCTAATAAGCATGGCATTTTCATAGTAATCAACAAACATCAAAAACATGCTATGAAAGATAAACATGGAAAGCATGTAAACATAAGGAGTTAGGAATCGTTACCAAAACTTAGAAGGCAACTTTCTTTGTCTCCAAAATAAGGTGGTCATCTCCACCAAATCTTCCCTTGAAAGTGATGCATCCAAATAATTTCCATGAAGCTCGGAACGCATCCACTCCAAGGTACGGCTACTCTCACGTCATGTGAGAGCCCACACCTACATTAAACAAAGGAGGGGTGGTTTTTGGTACCCATACTCTTTTGGGTCCATGGGAGTTAGAATCATTCCTAACCCAAACAAAATTCTTTGCTAAATTTACATTATGTAATCTATCAAAGCAAAATTTAGCAAGGTGGCCCTTACGTCCACAATGTGTACAAGTGTACACATGAGCATACATGTGATGGGTGTGTCCGTGAGGAGCATGTGTATGCCGTGGAGGGTGTGCATGCATAAAGGATGGAACTTGTTTCTTTCGAACCAAGATTTTCAAACGTGAGTGGTTCATGGCACATTGGCTCATAGTGGAGCCCAAACAATCCACTTTCTTCTTCAACAAACAAATATCATCATTAATCTTAGAAGAAGAAGTGCAAGTAAGGGGTGATCTAGGTGAAACTACCCTAGCATGGCAAACATGTGCATCAATCTTATTTTGCAAAGAGTTATTTTTCTTTAAACAAATTTCTAATTCTTTTGAGATAAAATCAATTTCTCTTTTTAAAGAATTATTTTCTTTTAAAACAAAATCAACTTTTGAAGACAAATTTTCATTTTTCTTCAAAGAGTTTCACAATCATTATTGTTTTTCAAAAACTCATTTTCTTTAAGTGCAAGATCAAGTTGAGACTTTAATGAATCCCTCTCATTAGCAATCTTCTCTTTCTCTTGCAAAACAAATCAAGTCTAGCAATCAAATTTTTATTATCATTGTTAATGCTTAGACTTTTCTTTTTTAACAAATTATATTTTTCTATTAATTTTTCACAAACAATAGATAGTTCTTCATTCAAAGCATGGGGATCAACATAATCATTTGAAGAACTAGCACAATCATCATTATCTAGTTGAGATTCCGAATGTACCTCAAGGGAGTCATTCCCTTGGACCATTAAGCATTGAGAGTCGGATTCTCCACTAGACTCCTCCGGTTGGATTGACAATTGAAGCTTGGAGGTGGTGGTTGTTGTCAACATATTCCACACTGCAAATGCGGAATCAAAGTTAGAAGCATGCATAAGATAATCTTTAAGAAGTGTGCTTCTAATGGCCTCAAGGGCTTGTGCATTGGCCCCTATATGAATGCGATTTCCAAGATAGCATTTCTTGGTAGCCGCAAGGAAAACATGCAAGCCTAGGGTTTGGAGGTAAATGGACATCTTATACTTCCAAACAACAATGTTGGAAGGGTCAAAACTAGGTGGGGTCATGAAGTCCATGGTAAACTATATGAGTGTGCAAACAAGCAAATGCAAACAATATATTAGCCTAAAATGAGGATCTTTAACTCTAAATTGTTAGACCCAAAATCAGAGCACTTGGCTCTGATACCATTGAAAAACACCTAGAGGGGGGTGAATAGGTGCAAGTGCTAATCTAGTGAACTAAGTGCTCTAAATGCGGAAGCTTAAAACAATTCTTGCAACACACTTAATACAACACACAAGTGTAGCCGAATTCCCCGTGAAGGGCTCTGGACTAACTCCTCTTGATTCCCCTAGATATGGGTTGAGGTGCTATGTGAAGCTCTTGTGGTTAAGTATAAGTGAGGCACACACAAACAACCAAGCATATACAAGATATAGCAATATGAAATATGCAAGGTACAATGCAAGCAATGTATGATGTGAATAATGAATGATGCTATGCACAAATAAATGAGAGAGAGAGTAAAGAGACAATGGATCAAACGCAAACACAAAGATATGTTTCGAGGTTCGAGCCCCTAGCTCTACATCCCCGCCTACACCACCGTGTAGGATTTCCAATCCACTATCTCCCACCGAGGGAATCTCTACCGAAGAGGATTTGTTACAACTCTAGGAGTACCAAACTCCTCTCTCAAACAACCACCTCACAACCGAGGGGTAGGCCCGTAGCCAATACAACCACAACACCTCTACCGAAGAGGGTTACAAACACCAACTCCACCTCTCACTAGAGGGAGCAAACAACAATTAACTCCACCTCTCACTAGAGGGAGCAAACCACAATCCTCAACCTCTACCGAAGAGGGAGCAACCCAATCAAAGCAAGGGTTTTACAACAAGTGGTTACAAAGACCACAAACTCTCTTTCTTTTCTTTTTCCCACAAACAAATGATCCTAATAGAATAGGATAGAAGATAAGCTCAAGTGTGAAAAACTAGGTGTTTGAAAAACAAAAACTCAAAGAAAAATACTTGGGAAAAACTCTTGTAAATGATAGAATTGAAGAACAAAGCAAATCTCCCAAATTTCTATTTTCTTTGATTTTTTCAAAAACCTAAAAGAAATAAGATTGGAAGTTTAAAACCCAAAAACACTTTTGAAAACTTATTTTAAACTCTAGGGAAACTGTAATTTTTTCTCTTGTAAAAACCTTGACCAAAATCCCAAAGAGTTGGGGTTTATATAGGCCAAAACAGAAACTAGCCGTTAGGCTGATCTGGCAGCCTGACAGGCTACCGGTCGGCTGGCCCGGCCGACCGCCAACGGTTAGAATGTGACCGTTGGGGCAAGCCGGTCGACCCAAACAAACAGAGAGCTCTGCTCTCAGACCCGGTCGACCCGGACAGTCGACCGAGCTTGTGTCTGCCAGACGTGCACAAGTCTGTGCACGTCGGTTGACCTCACGGGTCGACCGGCCCTTGGTGCGGTCGACCCATACGGTCGACCGACCTGGCCTGTCAGCACAAACCTGGGTCAGAAACACATGTTAAAATATTTTTGAAAAATCTTTTATCTTTTCTGAAAATTCTATAAAACTTATTTTAACATTTTATATTGAAACACAAACTTGTGATAACAATTTCAAGACATATATCAACATATTCAAATCATTTTTGTGTCTTGTAAATTTTATCAAAAACCAACACTTGTATTTTATCAAACTTGATTTTTCACAATAGAAAATCTGAATATTCCTAAAACTCATGAATAGACATATCAAAATAAGTTTGTTTAAGAAATGAAGCATGTATGTATATTGAACACATCTAATATACATAAAAACTATTTAAACTTGTTTTGATCTAAACTATTCATGAAAACCAAATCCAAACATAAAACGTGTGTGTTATGTGCACTTGAGCATATCAACTATACTAAGCTTTACAAATGGATCTAAAACACACTAAACTAAACTAGGATACCTAAGTCTTCTTGATGATCTCCATCTTCAAGTAGACCCGATCCAAAACTCCATCCATGAGCTAGGCAATGTGTGATCTTGAAGCTTAAGCCCTGGAATCACTTGTGAAGCTTCCAAACACCTTGTTGAAGCTAATCACCAACTAATATCTTGTTATATGATCTGAAACTTAAACAACACAAGATTATTAGTAAACATAAGTACATGAGTTAATCATCATTAAAACTAGGGTGGAAGGCCTTTGGGCCAACAGTAATGTGATCTGAGTATGCCTATTTCCATCTGGTCCACCCTTAAACTTTATTGAGATCAAACTTTAACATAATAAAACAAAGTGTATGAAGTGAATACTTTATTTCTACAGAAAATGTCCAAATACACAAAATGTGTCCAAAATATAAAATAGATAAATAAAACATATAAACAAACTCCCACTAAAACATGATTTTCTTAAGTGATATAACACCCATGGAAGCAGTATGCTCGTGAAAGACCTTCGGTGTTAATCCTTTAGTAAGCGGATCCACAATCATGGAGCTTGTCCCGATGTGCATATTAAAATCTGTTCACTTCGTACCCTTTCTTTCACAATAAGGAACTTAATGTCAATGTATCTTGACCTGGATGAGCTCCTGTTGTTGTTGGAATATAGAACTGCTGATTTATTGTCACGGTATAAATTTAGTAGTCTTTCAATACCACTTAGATTACGTAACCCAGTGACAAAATTCATGGTCATAATCCATAATTGGATGCCTCATAACATGTTACAAATTCTACTGCCATAGTGGAGGAGGCTGTGAGTGTTTGCTTAGCATTTTTTTAGGAAATAGCTCCTCCAGCCAACAGATAAATGTAACATGATGTGAATCTCCTATTGTCTTGGCATCCAGCAAAGTCAGAATCTGAATGCCCAATGATCTCAATCTGATTGACTTCTTGTATGTGAGAATGTAATCCTTAATTCTCTATAAATATCTGAGGACCCTTTTGGCTGCTCTCCAGTGATCTATCCCAGTGTTACTTAAATATCTGCCTAGCACTCCAACAATGAATGCTATGTCTGGACGTGTGCAAAGCTGAGCATACATTATGAAAATCACCTGGGGGGTGAATAGGTGATGGCTATACTTAATGGCAAATAATGCAGAATTAAAAACAAATTAGCAATAAGCAATAGCAATTAGATGATCTTGCAAAAGAGTAAGCAATATAAGTGCAAGTAAAGAGAGAGTAGAGTTTAGAGAGATAGTAGACAATCGCAAACACAAGGATATATTTTGAGGTTCGAATCACTGCTCTACGTCCCCGCCTTCAACACAATGAAGAATTTTCACTATGATCGATCCCACCAGATCATCAATCAGTTACAAGTTCTCACTAGAACTCTTCAGATACACTTGTCCTCTCTCACGGTGTCGCAACACCAACTTGAATCTGACTAGCTCGCTGAGGCCGCAACCTCTACAACTTCTCAATCGAAGAAAACGGTGATCAACACTTGACCACAAAGATAGCTCACAAGTACAACCCTACAACTAAGATGAGGAAGTGAAACTCTTGGGATTGTGTAGTGCAAATAGCAAGTAGAGAAGTAGAAGAAAGGCTCAAGCTAAAACACCAAAACTTTGAAAATAGTTGGCTCAAAAGAAAATCTTTTACAAAGAGGCTTAACTATGAAAAAACTTTAATGCAAAGCTTAGAAATCTTGTTATGAAGTTGTTTCATAGTCCCACTATTTATAGGGGATGAAAACCAGTTTAGAAAATACAATAGATCCTTTGGGACAAGACCCAACAAAAGACAAAACTGAATCTAGCCGTTGGGAGCCAAGTCAGCAGAAAATTCTGCTGCCGGTCGACCGCCAATGGTCGGATTTCCGACCGTTGGGAAAAGCGGTCGACCGGACGGTCGACTGTGGATCCCAAACAGAGAGTGAAACTCTATGTCGGTCGACCGGGCCGGTCGACCGGACCAAACCGAGAGCACTGTTCTTGCAGCCGGTCGACCGCGATGGTCGACCAAAGTGCACGTTTGCACTTGGTGCATGTCCGTCGACCGCCCGGTTGACCGACTGAGCATTTTGCTTTGCCAGCAGTCGACCGCCGGTCGACCGGCTGAGGGCCAAAACCTGTTTTTGGAAATCTTTTTGAAACCAATATTTTTTCAACAAATTTTCTTTTGATAGGTAAATACAAAATAGAGTTCTAGGGATTTGAAGAGTTAGAGTGTGATCATGAATCAACACGAAATAAATTAGAACTATATTTTGATAAAATTCTTTTCTAAAACAAAAACCAGTTTTTTCAAAACTCGTTTTTTTGAAACTTTGTTTTTCTGAAACTAGATAAGGAAAATGATAAGAAACATGGCAATAAATTTTGCTTGAAAACACAAAGGAATATGAAATGTGTGTCTGTGACAATCCCAAAAGTTATCAACTTCTTTCATCTTGGTTTTAACAAATGACTATAAATCCTAACTAAAATGGAAAAGGTAAAAATACAAATCTTGAAATAGTCTTCTCGATATTGCTTGATCCTTGAGCTCTTCTAGTGTGCTAGGCTTTGGGATCTAAATCTTCTAGGCTTCCAAATGTGTAAGTCTTGTGATGGATCCGAAATGCAACATATATTTTTACCTGATTAAACAATTTTGTTAATATATAACTACACATGATTTGTTATCATCAAAATTAGGGCTAATGGCCTTTGGGCCAACAATCTCTCCCTTTTTGATGATGACAAAACATATAGAGTTATTACAAATATTTTGAGAAGTGACTTCAAGTGAAGCTCCCCCTAAACACATGCATATGTAAGAATAAAACATAAAGAGCTAAATGCAACAATAAGAGCATATGAATAAGATATGAAAATATAGCTCTAATGCTAACCATCTATGCATAACAAAGATACTGAGATATGAAAGTTTATGCACAAACAGTTATCTCCATCCATCCAAAAATACCTCCAGCCTTCAAAATAAGTGGTAGATTGTTGGATCAACAAGAAACAATACACAAACAATACACATATACCACATAGAGATATTAAAGATAACTGCCATATCAGAAATAAATATGTTCATACATGCTTAGAGGTTCATGCCAACCTCAAAAACCAAATACACACAAAGCATATGTCCATAAAACAAAATATATATCCAACTCCAAATACAGAAAATAAATACTCCCAAACATAACAAAAACTAACTCCCACAAATAACTCCATCAAAATATCTCTCCCCATTTTTGTCATCATCAAAAGGGTCAACGCTCCTGAAAATCTGGCTCTTCCTGCTGAGCTGGAGCATCAGGAATAACAGAAGTACGAACCCAAGGCTCAAAAGGAGGACCTGTCAGAGAAAGTGGCCGATAGTGACTACTCAGAAGAGGAGATGGCCAATCGTTCCTGTTGTAGGTGTCATCTACACAAGTCTGCAAGTAGTGGATAGGTGCACAAATATGCGGGAGATCATTGTCCACTCGCTGCTCTAGCCGCTGGAAGTGAGCGGTCATCTGAGCGGACATCTACAGGCTATGATCCCGAAGCTGAGTGGAGAGAGTTTGATAGGGATCAAAAGGAGCAGAAGAAGCAGAAGAAGATCCTGGAGCAACAACAGGTATAATAGGATGGGGCTGAGGAGCAGGAGCATGTCCCTAACACGCATTCTCTTGAGAAGAGTGTTGTTGATGTCAACTAACGGATCAATGGACCGTTCAGTGGAAAGATCGAACTTGAATTGCCTCAACAGACGTGTGATGAGCATCCCATAGGGCAAGTGTCGGGTTGGGATCAGAAGATGATCGGACGTCATGTAGTTGATGACGAATTTAGGAATATTAATTCTAATATCTTTCAGAAGGCAATAAATCAGAAGAGGAGTAGAACCCTTAGTGTGACTATACTCTCCTGATTTTGGCAGGAGGTTATAGAAAATAATTTGGCTAAGACTTGGCCGGTGAGAGTGTAGTACTCCACCTCCTCATTCCTAACCAATGCAGGGTTATCATCATCATGAAGCAATATGGAGACAGTGTGGGCAGACTCACCGTCAGGATAGGCAAAATCATGTAAATCAACATTATAAATATCTACCCCCTTACAGGAGAGGTGTAGGAGACGTGCAAATTTATCAAGGAAAATATGTATATCCTTGCCAAGACTCTAGACCTGATGTGATCATTCTGAAAAGACAGGTTAGAGTAGAGGTAGTGCGCTAGTTCAGGGTAAACTGATTCTTTGATGGTGACAAAATTCTCAAGAGAACTAGTACTTAAAATATTAGCAAGATTAAGGTGCTCAAAATCACTAAGCACCACAGTCCTACTGTAACACCCCGTTCCTAGAATACGTACTTAGATACGTATTCTGATTTTTCTATCATATTTCTTTGATTTAGTTTTGTATTTATTTTTATTAATGTGATTATTTTGTATTGGATTTGGATTCGTGGAGTCGGAGTCAGCCCTAGTCTGAACCGGGGGCCCGATCCTAGTGTATTGCTCGATTTGGCCTTTCTGCTAGTCTAATTTGACTGATTTTAGTTTCAAATATCGTTTTCTAATATTTTAGATTTTTCATGATTTTCTGAAATTTTTTAGAATTTTTCTACAAAATCTCCAAACCGGTGTCGGTCGGCATCGCTGACTGATTTTCAGATTTTTAATTTTTATATGGAATTGAATTTTTAGAAATGGCTTTCATATTACCTCTTAAAATCTTATTTTCTAACTAAAGGCATTTTTTTGAGATTTTTTAGAATTTATCGAAAATCTACCGGTTTTGGAGTGGACCAGTATCGCTGGAAGATTCCAAGATTTTAAATTGAAATCTACATTGAATTTCTTGAATCTGATTTCACTGAGCATCTTAAAGTAATAATTTCTATTTTTGAGAATTGTTTGGAGCGATTCTGAAACAGTCAATTTTTACCCTATTTTAATAATACTATTCTTTCCTTCTCTTTCTCCATTTCTTTTTCCTTTCCTACCCAAAAGTCAACCCTGACACAGCCATCCCCCATCACATCACTTGCCAAGTCACATCCTCCCATCATATCAAATCCCTTTTTAATAAACTATCCCCTTTCTTTTCAAATCAATCCCTTTTCTTTTCTTTTTCTTTTCCTTTTTCTTTTCTTCTTCTTTTTTCTTTTTCCTGGAGCCTGACGCCACGCCCTTCCTCCGGTGCCCCGGGGGGCTGACCGCCGCCGGCACGCCGTCGGCGGCTGGGCGCGGCCAGGGGGCCTCCTGGCCCCCTGTGCGTAGGCGGAGGAGGGGGCGACAGCCCCCTCCCTCTCTCTTTCCCTCTCTCTCTTTCTCCCTTTCTCTCTGTTGGCCACGCCGGCGGCCAGCGCCGCCACTGGCGGCCACTGGCCGGAGAGGGGGCCAATTTCCCCCTCTCTCTTCTCTCTCTCAGATTCCTCTCTCCCCCTCTCTTTCTTCTCTCTCTCTCTCACTCTCCTCCCCCTCTCTTTTGGGGTGGCGGCGGCCACCCCAGCCTGCGCCGGCCAGGCGGCCGGCGCATTAGCCTGCGCCTCCCTGGCCGCAGCCAGGGGCGGCAGAGCCAGCCCAGGCCGCCGGCCTGGGCTGGGCATGGGCAAGGGGGCTACGTCCCCCTTCTCCCCCCCTCTCTCTCCTCTCATCTCTCTCTATCCTGGTTCCTTTTTCCCTCTCTCTACTCTCTCCCTCTCCTATTCTCACTCTCTCTCTAAAACACCTCTCTTTCTCTCTCTAGACTTTCTCTCTCTAGATTTTCTCTCTTCAGAAATCACTCTCTCTAGACTTTCTCTCACTACCTTCTCTCTCTAGAAATCCCTCTTTCTCTATTTAGAATTTATCTCTCTAGAAATCCCTCTTTCTCTCTCTAAAACTCTCTTTCTCTCTCTCCCCTTTTTTATTCTCTCAAAAATATATTTATATATATATTATTATATTATTATATATATTTATTGGGATTGTTGGCTTGATCGTGGTGTTCGTAAATTTCCCGGATATTACTCGGTATTGCGTTCCGATATTGAGGCGAGTGCAGTTTCTTTTGAACATGCATCTATTTTATCATTATACGAGTACATTTTCTATATGCTTCGCTATTACCGTTATATGCCTGGTTATTGCCACTGTAACTTTTACTACATGATACACTGATATATTCGACATATGATATCTGACACCGGTACTTGCCATGTTATACTTGACACTTGGTATCTGACCCCGATTACTTGCCATGCTATACCTGACCCTGATATATGACACCGGTACTTACCATGCTATATTTGTCATATGATACTTGACACCGGTATTTGCCATGCTATATTTAACATATGATACCCGACACCGGTACTTGCCATGCTATATTTGACATATGATATCCGACACCGGTACTTGCCATGCTATATTTGACACATGATACCCGACACCGGTACTTGCCATATTATACTTGACACTTGGTATCTGACCCTGATTACTTACCATGCTATACCTGACCCTGATATATGACACCGGTACTTACCATGCTATATTTATCATATGATACTTGACACCGGTATTTGCCATGCTATATTTAACATATGATACCTGACACCGGTACTTGCCATGCTATATTTGACACATGATACCCGACACCGGTACTTGCCATGCTACATTTGACATATGATATCCGACACCGGTACTTGACATGTTATACTTGACACCTGACACTTGTATTACCTGGCATATGCATGATTATTATATTATTACCAGATGTAATATCCCCTACTTGATAATACTGTATTTCTGTTTTATTTAATTTTAATCTGAATTATGTATCCTTATTTACATGTTTTGCATACATGTGTGTGTGTGTGTGTGTGTGTGTGTGTGTGTGTATATATATATATATTTAGATCTTATTAACCGTTTATTAATTATCATTGTTATTGTTAATTGCCGTCATGCATTTTAAATAACTATTATTATTAATATTGTGATTAAAGTAATGTGGTTGTTAATATTGGATTATTATTTTTATAATAGTATTATTCCTTTTCCTTCCCCTTGATCCTTTACCCATTACTCTTGTATCCCATACCCAATACCCGTTATCATATGCCTATTTCAAAACTGAATATCCAATACCCATTTATCTATTTGGATCCAACCCCCAACCCACTAGCAAACCCGTGATCCAAACCCGAAACCCATTATCTCAATACCTTAATCCCAACAACCAATCCAAATAAAATCCTAAATCCTAACAACCTATCTAATCCCAACCTAATCCCCTCAAAATCTCCTCAATCCCAACAACCTGCGGAGCACACCCCCACCCCGAGATCCTCCTCGTCGCTAGACTCCGCCGGAGCACCCCAACATCCTCCATGGTCGCCACCATCCTCCACCAGAGGCAGCAGCCCCTCGACAACCCCTTGCTGCCCACCTCCAGCGCCTCCATCTCAAGCCCAGGCAGCCGGGGCTGGCCTCCCCTCCATGGACGGCAGCCAGGTCTCCCCCACCAGGCCGCGCGCGACAGAGCCACAGCAGCAGGCCGATCTTCCCCCTTGCAGATCCAGCGCTCCTTCATTATGTGCGCATCCAGGCTGCACGGCACCCGGATCTCCCCTTCCAGCGAGTTCCCAGCAGAACTGCTGCCCCACCACAACCGCAACAGCAGCAACAGAGCCACCGCAGCAGCAACATGGCAGCAGCAGGGCAACAGCAGCTCCACGCACTAGCAGATCAGCCGGATCCCCTCCTCCTCGGCCGAGCATCACCCCAGCACCCGGCCCTTTTTCCCTTGCCGTGTACAGCCGGATCTCCTCCCGCAACAGCAGCAGCAGGCCCTTGGACAGCAGCAGATCAGCAGGTTTCGCTCCTGTCCAGCGCAGCAACGACAACACGGCAGCCTCCTATATGAGTGTACTCTCCTTCTTTCTATTCCTCTCATTTTATGTGTATTTGATTGAGTTGTAATTCTATGTGTGTATAGAGTAATGTAGAACCTGTATACATTGATGTGTGTAAGAGATGAGCATGAATACATATAATTGTATGTGGGAATAAGTATTGGTGTACCTCAGATAAGTGCCCAGGCAGAGGTGTTAGTCGACTAATACCATATATTAGTCGACTGATACCTCTGTTAGTCGACTTACCCAGCCTTTTAGTCGACTCGATTACCTCCCAGACAAGTTGTGCACTCTCTGCTTGTGGACTGTAGGCAGTATTAGTCGACTTTCCCATATTGTTAGTCGACTAATACCTTTATTAGTCGACTTGCTATAGTCCTATAGTCGACTAGGTCTCCCTCTAGAATAGTTGACTCTGGCTATTGCTCCTGTTAGTCGACTTGTATTTCCTATAGTCGACTAGTACTCCTATACTAGTCGACTTATCATAGCCTTAGTCGACTAGTTGCTATTCTGAAAGTTGGGTAGCCTCTGTGGCTGATCATTACTTATGTTAGTCGACTTGACCTTCTTATTAATCGACTTACAGGTAGTATAGTCGACTTGGCCACATTGATTAGTCGACTAACCCCACTTCCCTAGTCGACTTACTCCACCCCTAGTCGACTAATTCTAGCTTGACTGCTGTTCTTAGCTTCCTTCTGGACTTGATGTTTCGTCACCATGATATTAGTATTCTTGATAGCTTTTACTAGTTGTTTAGTATCCTGGTTAGGAGTGTTGGACATGATTTGGATTGGCCTTGGCTATAGTTGGATGAACCTGGTTTGAGGAATAGATATTGATTGAATTGACCAGACCTGATTGATCTGAGATACATATATCTGTTATGTTGCTGAGTTTGGGACCTTATGTTTGACCTTGATAGAAATAAGGATGTGATGACTTTGATCAGACTGGAGTGTGGAGATGTGAGTAGATATATCAGAACAATTGTTATTTTAGTTATTGAGATACAGATAGACTGGTGATAGTTTACCTTATCAGGTACCTTGATACGAATTGATACTTGATGTTCACGATGATTGTATATAGACAGTTGGTTGATAGATTATTTACTATTGTATTTTTAGTGCAGATGGATGTGAGATATTGACCGGCCCTAGATTAGACTGTCCATTGAGCAGTATCTGGATTCGTTATTGTATAAATTCATGTTATTGAAAGTTACTGGGAAAATATTATTAGACCGTAACACTTTCATTGTTCTATTATTCTACCGTTTATACGGTAATATTGTTCACATTGTTATTATTACATTGATATTGTTACTGTTACTGTATCGTCCCAGTAATTGAAATAACATGGATATTGATTGTTATAAATATTAATGTAAATTGACAACTTACACTGGGATTGGAGAAATTGATGGAGGAGACAGCGTCTGTATTTTGGGTGGACCTAGGATACAGGTTGCGCAGCCGAGATACGGTTCCACTGCAGGGTTCCGGGGGATGACTGACATCCCGTATTGTTCATTGTTGTCATTATTATTAACACATTGTTATTGTTATTGTTATTGACTACCTAGCGGTAGGACCTGGTTCAGCGCCAGGTGATTGGGCCATGGTTCCGGGTATGTACGGAACCCACCTAAAGCATGGACAATGTCTCTTCCACTAATTTCAATAACTTAGGACCCTGATTGACACGTGTAGTAGGCGTAGTATGGGATGCGTCTATTACAGGTGACAATTGGTGTTCGCTGACATAATAAATAACAAACTGAAATCTTACATTGACATTGTAGACTGAACTTGATATACTGACTGATTGTAAACATCTAATAATACCAATGGACTGACTATATCACCTGACTGTGCATATGTATATTATGATAGACATATGACTATAACTATGACCGGATTGTATACCAGACTAGTGACATGCTAGGTTACACATCTAGACATTAGTCGTTCCCTGTTATCATGACATCAGTTGTTTGTTTGTAGTTGTTTTACTTGTCTTTTATCTGCACACTTATTCATATCATTGTTATTCAGTTGTTTGTTTATCTTGTTATTTAGTTATCATATGACTGCAGTTTTTCTGGTTATTATTCTATGCACATTGTTTATATGCACGAGTCTCCTCTTTACACACACACACACTCACCAGGTCGCTTTCTGACAACCCTGGATTTGCACGTCCAGATATTGGACGCTTTGTTTCTGTTGTGCAGGTGTTCGATGAGACCGTACATATTTCGAGGAGCTTGAGTCCCTCTCTGATTCTGGTATTCTCATCTCTCTTATCTTCCTGTTATTTCCTGATTCTACCTTTATTGCATTCAGTTATCATTTTCTTTCCGTTATTCATCTGCTATCATTGTGTTAGACTTTATATGTATTATTGCAGTGATTTATGGTAGAGATTTATAACTTGTTCAGGTTACTTTAGCCTTAGCGTATATATGTGGGGTATTTTCCTCGCGTATATACGTCGCCGACTCTCGTCGCGACTCCGTTTCCGCGTATTTTGGAAAGCGGGGCGTGACACCAGACATCTGGTGCTCCTGTATCTCATGTACTCCTATATTCCTGTACTCCTGTATCTCCTGTACTCTTGTACTCATGTATCTCCTGTACTCATGCCCTTATTAATAGCACAGTCATTCCGGTATCCGGCAGAGCATGCCTGGTATCGGGATGACGAGGATGTATCCAACAATCGTGCCAGCGTCCGGCGGTTCCTGAATGAAACTAAGTGCCACACGGAGAAAAGTGTCACATCACACACGTGGTGGGAGCCACCTCTTGAATTTGTGGGGGCCACCTCTAGAATCCATTCCCCATACAGAGGAAAGTACCACACAGAGCAAAGTGCCACGTCATACATGTGGTAGGGGCCACCTCTTGAATCTGTGGGGGCCACCTCTTGAATCTATGAGGTTACCTCCTGTATCAACCCTCAGAGCAAAGTGCCATATGGAGCAAAGTGCCACACCACACACGTGGTGGGGGCCACCTCTTGAATCTGTGGGGGCCACCTCTTTAATCTGAAGGGCTACTTTCTCCCTCCTGCCTGTACCGCCTGGTGTTAGTGTGATAAGCATCCTCAGTGTCATTAACACACACACATACCTGTACAATGATAACTCCTGGAGCATGTGTTATTGGTCTCTCCCCTATTCGAATAATGGTACCCGCGTATTGGAATTCGGATGAGTTCTACTGGAAGTGCGGGCTCCAGCGTGAACTGTCGGCGTTGTGGGACGCCGGTGGGAAAGGGACAAGAATAACATAAGAACATAAGAAACAGTAATAATATTAGGAACGTGTGATATTTGGTCTCTCCTTTGTTCGGGTCCTGGTACTCACATATTAGACCCGGGTAAGTTCTACAGAGTGCGAACTCTAATATGAACTATCAGTGATGTGAGGCGCCGGTAGGGAGGCGATTAAAATATCAAACGGTACTGATTATTATTATTTGATCAATTAAAATGCAACACCTTTATATTCTCCAGTTACAGTATTATGCTCTGAGTTGACACCCTGTTTTATAACACATGACCTCTGTGATACCATGATTACTCCAGACACACTCTAGTTCTGTTACCCTGAGGGCAACTCAAGTTGTATGAATTCAGATGATGGTGACATCGGATATGTGGTATATAGATGAGTGTTTCCTTGTTTGGATTATCCCCTCGACGTATCACCCCATGAATCCATAATCCGAGCTTATACTAGTTTTGTCCATACTTATATTTATCGCGTGTTTAGTGTATTTTTCACATGTTTAATATATTTGTCGCATGATTATGTGTACTTATGCTCTCTGTACCATTTTCCATGCATGTTTTCCGATTCAGATTTACTGATGTACATGCATTTATTTGATCTCGGATTTACTGTCATTTTCCTTATATTACTTGTCATTTCCTGTACCTACATGCACGTGTGCCTGTTATGCACGTCATTTGGCTTTATCATTTGTACTCGCTGGGGTTGCTAACAACCTGAGTTCTCATGTTCAGATCCTGGAGTCTGGACCGTAGCCTTGCTGTACATGATCAGAGTAGCGCAGCGGAAGCGTGAATTAGCAGTTGCCTATTTGGACCCTCCTTCTTCCAGCCTCTCCCTGATCGCTCGCGAGGTTCTCACCTTGCTACTCGTGAATACTTTCCCGTATTTTATAGTGTACATCCTGCTTTTGTGCTTCTTAGTGATCATACATTCTTGAGATATTATATCATGCCTTGTGATAACTGTGTACTGGTGTTATTATTGCTGGATTGTATTTTATCACTGTGCTTCCGTACTCTGATTCTTGCCTGTACTGATGCTTAGCGTATATACATAAGGGTATCTCCGACCTGCGTATATACGTCGCAGTAACGTCTCCGTACCCGCGGGATCGGGGCGTTACACCTACTAGGGATAACACTTTTATTGTGGATTATTGTAAATCTGTGAGATGAATTTTGGGAGATGAAAGGGTTGGAAGATGATTCAAGGGTTTTTCCCTTCTCAGCTCGGGATCTTTTAGACATCTAGATGATAAAGAACAAGAGTATGAAACGAATATTGGAAAATAAACCAAGAATATTTTAGAAAATTTAAGAGATTTAAGGAAGAAATTGATATACCTTGAAAATCCCAAAATTTCCTTGAAGAAGTTGCAGATCTGAAGCCTGAAAGTGAATTTAGTAAATTTTCTAGGATGAATTTTGGAGAGGGAAAAGTTTTAGATGGTTAGGATTGATGGGGGAAGAAGAGAATTGAAGAGAGGAAGAAGGAGAAGTCGGTGGAGAGAGATGAGAATAAGAGATTTAGGGAATTAGGGCTTTATATAAAACTGGGTAAACACAGCCAAACCCGACTTCCGGTCGACCGCCCGGTTGACCGGCGCAAACCGAGAGCAATCTCGGTTTCAGTCGATTGACCGCCCGGTCGACCGGCTTCGGGCTAAATTTTTTTAAATAATTAAGCAATAAATTTGACATATTTAAGCCGAATATCCCTTTAAGCGTTCTGAACTTCTCCTCGGCATTCCTCTAGATAAGAGTTGAGGCGCGCAATTGCTATCCTCATTTATTTGCTTAATTATAGTTAAATAAATTTTCATATTTGACAATTTACTTATAAAAATATTTATCAAAAAATATTCGACAAATGGACAACTAAAACTTGGCTAGTATGAAATAAAAGCAAACTAAGTATGCAATCTCAACTATAGGCAAGATACAAAAATATGCAAGTCTACATAATTAAAGTATTTTGTCATAAAAAGAAACTAGCTAATCACATGCTTGTACATATCTAGCTAGAGATAAAAATCTTAAGTAGAGAATTTACCAAACCACGGGTAATCTCCAAAATAGGTGCCTCTTTGATAGCGATGCAAGTGATGATTTGTTCGTTAAGCTTTGATGCATCCAGCATCCGGGCACCATCTCCCCCTAAATCTTGGAGGAGGACGACACACCTGTATCAATCAATTTTGGCGTGTCCTTTGGTACCCAAATCTTTTTGGGTCCTATGGGGTTAGTATTTTCTCGAACCTAAACATTTTTATTTATCATATTTAATTTTGCATAACAAAATTTTACTAAATGGCCTTTGCGGTCACAATGAGCACAAGTATATATTTTTTCATACATAAATGTATGATTGTGTTGATGTGAGTGTGCATGCTTTTCATGATATGTGTTTGATGCATGAGGAGTGTGTTTCCTTTGGATTTTTTCTTAGGAAATATAAATGCAAATTTATTCATGTCAAAAGCACACTTTTTCAAAGTTGTATCCAAAATCTCAATGAGTTTTTGAATATCCAAAAATTCATTTTTATTACAAGTGATAATTGGGCTTTTACCCTTATAAGTAGTTTTATATTTTTCAAAATCCATTTTTATTTTCTCAAAAGATTTTGACAAATCATTTTCTCATTTAAAACAATCTCAAATTTGTTCTTTAATAAATCATTTTCCTTTTTCAACTTTTTATTTTGAGCAAGGAAAATTTCATATCTATTTTGTAGTTCTTCAAAAAATTGTGCTAATTCATCCATGGTCAAATCCTCATCTTCTAAAGAGTTTTCTAGGTTTACCTTAGAAGCTTCATCACCATGTGCCATGAAGCACATGTGTGCGGTGTCGATCTCCTCTTCGGATTCTATTTCCGAGTCATCCCACGTGGCCACCATCACCTTCTTCTTCTTTTGCACATTCTTGGGTTATAGCTTGTAGAGAGGGACAATCCGCAATTAGATGACCCGTTCTTTTGCAATGAAAGCACGGACCTGTTTCCTCCCTTTTCTTTTCAAGTCTTCCTTGAGGTCTTCCTCTTCGGAAGTTGCTTTGTCTACCTTTCTTATAGAACATCTTGCTCACTTTTCTAATGAGCATGGCAAAGTCCTCATCGTAGTCTTCCGATAATTCATCTTCATCAAAGGAGGATGGAGTCGCCTTGAAAGCTATTGCTTTCTTCTTTGGAGCCTCCCTTTATTCCCTCACCTTCTTTTCCATCTCATGGGTTTTGAGATTACCGATTAAGCCAGAGAAGTCCATCTCCTCCCTATTATTGAGCTCCTTGAGAGTGGTTGCCTTGACTTCCCAGATTTGAGAAGAGCTCTAATGACCTTTCGGATCTTTTGGTCATTATCAATCTTGTCACCTAAAGAGGATAAAGCATTAGTGATCTTGGTGAACCGAGTGAGCATTTCATCTATACTTTCATTTTCAAGCATATAAAAATTCTCATATTGATAACGGAGCAAGTCAATTTTGGATCTCTTGACTTGCGACATCTCCTCATGAGTAATGATAAAATCATTCCAAACTTCATAAGCATATTTGCAATTAATTACACGAGAAAGATCATCTTCATTTAATGCCTGTGTAAGTGCATATTGGGCTTTTGGATTGGCTTCATAGTCCTTAGCGGTTGCTTCGGACCATGTATCCTCATCACCATGAGGTTCAACAAATTCTTTGGTAATGGATTTGGCAACTCTAACTCCTAGGGACTTTAGGAATAGGTTCATTTTGACCTTCCAAATTGGGAAGTTCAACTCATCCAATTTGGGTGGGGACTTGATGCTTGAGAAGTCGAGTGATGCCATGAAAACAAGCTAGTGCACAAACAAATAATAGATGCAATAAATGAATATAGTCAAATAAAGAGGATCTCCCTAAGGTGGTTAAACCAAATGCTAGGGTTAGGCTCTGATACCAATTGAAAATCACCTAGAGGGGGGTGAATAGGTGATGGCTATACTTAATGGCAAATAACGCAAAATTAAAAACAAATTAGCAATAAGCAATAACAATTAGATAGATCTTGCAAAAGAGCAAGCAATATAAGTGCAAGTAAAGAGAGAGAGTAGAGTTTAGAGAGAGAGAGAGTAGACAATCGCAAACACAAGGATATGTTAGTTCGAGCCACTGCTCTACGTCCCCACCTTCAACACGATGAAGGATTTTCACTATGATCGATCCCACCGGATCGTCAATTGGTTACAAGTTCTCACTAGAACTCTTTGGACACACTTGTCTCTCTCACGGTGCCGCAACACCACCTTGGAGCTCACTAGCTCGCTCGAGGCCGCAATCTCTACAACTTCTCAATCGAAGAAAACGATGATCGACACTTGGCCACAAAGATAGCTCACAAGCACAATCCTACAACCAAGATGAGAAAGTGAAACACTTGGGATTGTGTAGTGCAAATAGCAAGTAGAGAAGTAGAGGAAAGGCTCAAGCTAAAACACCAAAACTTTGGAAATAGTTGGCTCAAGAGAAAATCTTTTGCAAAAAGGCTAAACTATGAAAAAACTTTGATGCAAGGCTTAGAAATCTTATTATGAAGTTATTTCATAGTCCTACTATTTATAGGGGATGAAAACCAGGTTAGAAAATACAATAGATCCGTTGGGACAAGTCCCAACAAAAGATAAAACTGAATCTAGCCGTTGGGAGCCAAGTCAGCCGAAAATTCTGTTGTCGGTCGACCGCCAACTATCAGATTTCTGACCGTTGGGAAAAGCGGTCGATCGGATAGTCGACCGTGGATCCCAAACAGAGAGTGCAACTCTCTGTCAGTCGATCCGGCCGGTCGACCAGACCAAACAGAGAGCACTACTTTTGCAGCCGGGCGACCGCGACGGTCGATCGAAGTGCACGTTTGCACTTGGAGCATGTCGGTCGACCGCCCCGTCGACCGACAGAGCAGTTTTGCTCTGCCAGCGGTCGATCGGCTGAGAACCAAAACCTGTTTTTGGAAATCTTTTTGAAACCAATATTTTTTCAACAAATTTTCTTTTGATAGGTAAATACAAAATAGAGTTCTAGGGATTTGAAGAGCTAAAGTGTGATCATGAATTAACACCAAATAAATTAGAACTATATTTTGATAAAATTCTTTTCTAAAACAAAAACTAGTTTTTTGAAAACTCGTTTTTCCGAAACTTGATTTTTCTGAAACTTGATAAGGAAAACGGTAAGAAACATGGTAATAATTTTTGCTTGAAAACACAAAGGAATATGAAATGTGTGTGTGTGACAATCCCAAAAGCTATCAACTTCATTCATCTTGGTTTTAACAAATGACTATAAATCTTAACTAAAATGGAAAAGGTAAAAATACAAATCTTGAAATAGTCTTCTCGATATTGCTTGATCCTTGAGCTCTTCTAGTGTGCTAGGCTCTGGGATCTAAATCTTCTGGGCTTCTAAATATGTGAGCCTTGTGATGGAGCCAAAATGTAACATATGTTTTTACCTGAAACTTAATTAAACAATTTTGTTAATACATAACTACATATGGTTTGATATCATCAAAACTAGGGCTAATAGCCTTTGGACCAACACATTAGACTCCATACAGTTAAAACATAGGGAATCTTTTACATTTTTTTTACTTCAAGATCATTCTTAGGGCATTGACGTTGACTGAATTTATCATCTTTTACGATTGGGGTGTCTCCTCATTTACAATCTTACATCCCATATTTTTCAAGCACCTTTTCTGTATAGGCCTTTTGTGATAATCCTAGAATACCCCGAGAGCGATCCCAGTATATCTGAATTCCTAAGACAAAAGACGCCTCACCAAGATCTTTCATATCAAATTTCTTTGATATAAATCTCTTGATTTCGTGCAAAAAATTCTTATCATTGGTAGTAAGGAGTATGTCATCAACATACAAAATCAGGAATATATACTTACTCCCACTGAACTTATGATACACACAATCTTCAACACATTTGTCTCGAAACCAAATGAGACAACTACTTGATAAAACTTATAGTACCATTGATGGGAAGCTTGTTTGAGTTCATATATGAATTTCTTTAGTTTGCAAACCATATTCTTTGGATCTCCAGACACAAAGTTTTCTGGTTGCACCATATATATGGTTTCCTCAATATCACCATTGAGAAAAGTTGTCTTAACATCCATATGATAAAACTCAAGGTCAAATTATGCAACAAGAACCATAATTGTCCTAAAAGAGTCTTTCGATGAAACCAGAGAGAAAGTCTCTGTAAAATCATGAGTAAAGCCTTTAGCTATAAGATGAGCCTTATATCTTTCCACATTACCTTCTGAATCCCTCTTGGTTTTAAATATCCATTTGCAACCAATGAGCTTCTTACCTTCAGGTAATGAGACAAAATCCTAAACTTGATTGTCTTGCATAGACTTATACTCTTCATTCATGGCATCTATCTATTTTTGACAATTAGAATTTTGTATGGCTTGATGAAAGTTGATTGGATCACCTTCCACCGATCCATCAGTGTCCTCATGTTCTTGGAGGAATAATATGTAGTCATCTGAAATAGCATTTCTCCTCTCTCTTGTGGATCTTCTTAATGGTATATGTCCTTGAGGTTATTGAGTTTGTTCTTCAAGAACAATTACCTCAACTTGAGTGAGAAGTTATTCAAATTGTCTTGATGAGATTTCATATCTGCTTCTCGAACAATGACATGTATATAAGCATATACACTGTCAAAAGCAGTAGTAGAGATCGTAGCTGATTCCTCCTCAAAGACAATGTCTCTTACCTTATTTCTCCCCCCGAAACTCAACATCCTCAAAAAATGTTGCATTTTCCATTTCAAAAATTGACTTAATAGTGGGATCATAAAACTTGTAGCTCCTAGATCGCTCAGAGTAATCAATGAAGTAGCTGCTCACTGTTTTGGACTCCAATTTCCTTTCATTTGGCCTATAAGGACTTGCCTCAGATGGACATCCCTAAATATGTAAGTGCTTTAGACTGGGCTTTCGACCTGTCCAAAACTCATAAATTATTTTGCAACTGCTTTAGTTGGTACTCTGTTCAGGATATAAGCTGTTGTCTTTATTGCTTTTCCCTGAGTGATTCTTGTAAGGTAGAATGACTAACATACTCCTCGCCATATTCTTAAGAGTCCTGTTTCGTCTTTCAGTTACACCATTCATGCTATGTGAGCTTGGCATGGTGTACTTGGAACGATTTCACATTCCTTTAGGAAGTCAACAAATGGCCCGGGACGTTGTTCTCCTGAATCATCATATCTGCCATAATACTCACCACCACGGTCAGATATGACACACATAATTTTCTTACTGAGTTGAGTTTCAGCTTCAACTCTGAATATTTTGAACATGTTCAGAGACTGATTTCTCATGAATGAGATATAGGTATCTATAGCATGAGTAATCGTCTATGAATGATATAAAGTATCGTTGACCATTCCAGAAGCCATAGAGAATGGTCCACATATATCCGTATATATCAATTTTAAGACGCCTGAGATCTGTTTGCTCCTAATATCTTATGTTTGGTATGTTTTTCCTTGATACACTCAACACATACATGTAAGTCTGAAAAATCAAGGGAATCCAAAGTACCTTCTGTCACAAGTCGTTCTATTCTAAATTTGGATAGACAACCCAAACGCTTGTGCCATAATTTCTTTATTTAGCTTACGTTTTGCACCATGTGAATTCATATGTACTGTTTCATTATATGATGAAATGGAGTCAAACAAATAAAGGTTGTCATAAATACTCAATGAACCACTGCCAACAATATTTGAATTTAATGAAAGACAAAACTGATTGTTTTTAAAAGAACAATGATAATCAAATTTGTCCAATACAGAAACAGAAACCAAATTTCGTCTAAATGACAGTACAACAAAAGTATCTTTCAAGTCCAAATAATAACCAGTTCCTAATAACACCCTAAAATGCCATATTGCCTCAACTTCTACCGACTTTTCATCGCCTACAAAGATGTATCTTTCACCATCACTTGGCTTTCGGTAGCTCAGACAACCCTGCATAGAAATACATATATGAGTAATAGCAGCAGAGTCTTAACCACCAAGTGTTTCTAGGTACTGAAACTAAATTAATCTCAGAACAGACCAAAGTAAAGAACATACCTTTCTTAGTATGCCAAGCATGATATTTTATACATTCTTTTTTTTTATGTGTTCAGATTTTTACAAAAGAAACAGTCTTCACTTTCCTTAGGTTTCTTTTGATTTGAACCCTTAGCAGCTTCATCCTTCTTTCTTTTCTCCTTATCTCTTACAGTACTGACAAGATGAGTACTTTCAAATTTCTCATGCTTAAATCTTTCCTCTTCTTATACACAATATGAAATGAGTTCTCAGAGTCTATTTTTTCCTTTTGACAGTTATAACTGATCTTAAATTGATTAAATTGTGCAGAAAGCGAAATCAATACTAAATGCATAAGTCCTCAAACAGCTCGAGCTTTAGTGCCTAAGCTTGGAAGCAATATGTGACATCTGCATGATATACTCCCTTATATTTTCCTTACCCTTATACTTTATAAAAATCAAGCCAGCTAAATGTGTGCTTGTTTCTGCCTTATCGTTCTTTGCAAAATGTTTCTCAATTTCGGCAAGGAAATCTTTAGCAAAAGTTATCTTATCAGATACTGCACCTCGAAAGGCTTCTAGAATGTCGCACTTTATGATCATTAGACTCATGCGATTAGAGTGTTCCTACTTCTCAAAGTTCTTCCTATCATCAGGAGAGCTTTCAACTGTAAGAGAAGTAGATTGTTCTATCCTTAGTGCAAGGTCTAGATCCAAGCAGCCAAGAACGATTAGAACATTCTCTTTCCATTCCTTGAAGTTTGTCTCATTGAGCATGTGAATACTGTTATTTTTGTTGATATAGTAACAGCAGATATAATAGCTATACAGAGAATAAATCAAATAAGCATGCATATTCACATCATAATCAAATAAATGATTTTCAAATTTAAATAATTATGGAATACATTATAAGATACATAGCACAACATTAATATCAAGTGTTTGGATAGTAATATTAACTTGTAAGTGGTACTCTTGGTGTATTAATCAAATGTTGAAAATAAATCCTGCCAAATAATAAATTTATCTTTGGATCAATTTATTATTCACATGGAAACCTTATAATTGTCACACATTTATCACCACAGGTGCATATGCAATTCGGTCAAGTATCATCATTCCTTTCGGCCGGTTAATACGCGCATGAATTTACACACAGAAACATCTTAACATTCTCAAGAAGCCAATCTACACAAGAGAGGTCACTTTGGCGACATCTTATTTCAATTAGTTTTATTGAATGTTAGACAATCTTAAAATTTTACTGAATGTACCCAAAAATTCGTTTAAAATTTTAAAAGTCCCAAAAATTGCCCCAAAGGAGTACACAATATACTAGATGTCGGGTGCAGCGCCTGGGCGCCGCCTTAAGATGGGGCGCCGCGCCTGTCGCGAAGGCGTGGCCTGCCAATGTGGGCCGCGCTGGACGCGACCTGCCCTGGCCGCGCCCGTCTGGCCCATAATTTTTTTTTTAATCTGAAAGAACAAATCTTTAAAAAAAATCCAAAAATATTTTATTTCTTTTGAATTCAGATCTGAGATTTCAGATCAATAAATCTGAAGAAAAGGAAAGTTTTTACCAAAACCAAAGTAATCATGTATATGATTCATAAGATCTAATATATAATTCATGGATGTATGAATTAAAAATCCAAAATTTGAATTTTAATTCCCAAATCTATGAATCCTTAAAGGAGAGACTCTAATACCAATTGTTGGATCTTAAACTAGACAATAAAAGGATTGGATTTACAATACTTATCTTTTAAATAAACAAGATCAAAGGCCATGACTTTATCTTAGATTAAACCCTAAAACAATAAATCTAGCCTCCTTGAAGATTCAAAAACTTGAGGAAAATTAAAACTGTAAAGGCGGAAGCGTACCTTGATTCATCACTGACTTGCTTGAATTTTTAGGATGGAGGTGGCCTTCCAAAAATATCCTTCTAAGGTTTCTCTTTACCTGAATGGATCTCAAAAGAAGAAGATGATGATACGTTCCTTTGAGGATCATGATCCCTTTATATAATAACAAGTGTTATTCTTTTTTTCAATTTGACCCTTCAACAAATTAGAAATTGCATAATTATTTCTACACATTGACAATTTAATACCCATTAGTTCAATTATTAACTTAATTAGATCACAATTAATTTGAATTATTCTTTAAGATAGTCTTGCATATTAAATTTACATATGTGGGCCAACACATGTTGAATTATTTCTAACATAGAACTCTTTTCGTAAGCCTACGAAAGGTCACTGTATTTTTTGTTTTTTGAATTTCAACTTTAATTAATACAATTGAGTTTTTCTTCTTAAAATTGCTTGTGAATTTGAGTTGCTATCTTTACTCATAGGTTCAAATAAAATTGCTCATGAATTCGAGTATTTTCTCTACTTGAAAGTTCAGAGTGTATTGACATTAGAACAATATCTAACCGGCTTCCTCGCTTTCTTGTGTGCGTTATCTGTAAATGCTGAAATAATCTGAGTGGAGAGATCACTCGGCGTTAATTACTTTTCACCAAGTTAAATCATTTTCCACTGTCACAGACATAGAGAGAAAAAAGAAGGCTTGGAAATTTATTCTCTCCTCTCGTCTTTTTTATAGGAACCAAGCAAGAGGTTTGAATCTCTTCTTTGAATCTTCCCTCATGCTACAGGGTAAGAATGTCCTGACTTTCTGCAATTTTCCCCTAATATTCCAATTTTCAATTTCAAACATTTGTGATTATTTCTCCTATTATTTCTCCATTTTCCTCCAACTTTTTGCAGCTAGTATTGTCTTTTACTTTCCAATCCCAAATCAAGAATTTCTCTAATACATCCATTTTTTTAATATATATAATCTTTTGAATAGTGTAGATTAGCCCCTTAACTTGATGAGGCCTATCCACCGACACAGAGACAAAGTTGGACAGAGATTTTTTGTAATTTACCTATTAATATATTTATAGAAGCATCGTAGCTTCTTACATACAATCTTTATAGAAAGAGAGAATCTTTTTCATATTACCTTCAGTAATTTTCTGCATATTGTATGACCTTGAAGGGATGCAGTGTAGGTGTTTCTAAAAATGCCGATGAGAAGGATGAAAACAGGTTGAGAATGGAGACAGCCAGAACAGCTGACCATAAAGCAGCCAAAGTTGTGCGTCATTGCTTATGTTATGGCAGCCATCGGTGTTTATCCTTGCTGGCTGTTGTTTTCTTATCATTTCTGTCTTTTGTTGGCTGTCATTTTCGTACTATGAACCACTGTCATGTTATTTCTTTTGGCCGTAGTTTTCCTATCACTTGATTGTATGTTTGTTGATTGCCATTTTGAAGAGTAACTGAAGGCTAGGCTGAGCGTGATACAACTTATCGAAAATAATGAGCGAACTGCAGGAGGAGCAAACTGGAGTGAATCTGGTTCAGGAAGTTTCCAACAGCGGCCATGGCCAACCGCCCCTCCGCTACATGCAGAGGGAGGAGGACCGGCCAAACGGTGATCGGCCGTTGGCCTCTGATGTCCCGGTTATAGATATCAGCCGTTTGTTTAAGAACCAATCAGACAGCCATGATGATGAGGCTGAGAAGCTCAGGTCAGCCCTTCAATCCTGGGGTCTCTTTCAGGTTAGTTTTCAATTTACTTTTATAACTTTCTTATTAAGTTTTCTTATAATTTTTGTTTGGGATTATGCTCAAAGATGAAAATGGTTGTTTTCTCAAGCAATCCTATTTAATCATTGTGCACATAATGAGCCTTCATACAGTAGATGGAAGATACTTGAGGTTAGGTAAGTAGAAGTTATGATCACATCTCTTAGCAGTAAAAACTCAACATCCTATTGAAATTTCAAGGAAAGAAATCGATCACAGAGATTATGGATTCAATTAGATAGGCTAACTAAAAACCTGTGATTTACTTCCCTTACTATATAGGTCTTAAATTCAACACGCAAATTATGATAAGAACTTTTGGAGTCTGGTGAGAGCTGTGTTTTCTTTTGTCACAACTCGTAATATTTATTTGATGTTAATTTTTTTTTTTTGAAGCAGCCTTAGTTTTCTCTCTCATATCTCTAGATGTTGACACTAACATAGAATAGTGTCGGCCAAAGTTTTGTGATTGGTTTTTCATCTATTTCTCGATCATGCTCCATTGTGGAAATCATCAATATTCAAGAGATGGTTGTCTAGTCTGTCCCATATCAACTGGCCTCAGAAATAGTCTGTAAGGGCCTGATTGCAGAGTACACATTGTGTGCTAATTTTTTTTAAGTCATTACCATCTATGGTATCTGTAAAAAAACTGGCTAATTTTTTTTGAGTATATTGCTTGCAAACAAGGGCACATCGTGTGGGCATCAAATTTCTCAAAAGAACTATTTTTAATAGGATGGAAGTAAAGGTTTAAGGGAATCTTCACCCATTTTATACTCTACAAGTAAATTATTCCTAAATACATAGCTAAACAGTCAAATATTAATTGCCTACTGGTACAAGGTGCTCCAATTGCTTACATATAACGGTGGAGACATCATACCCTTAAATAAACTTCTGAATGGAATCCTAAATAAGTTTCTTCCTCCTGCTGAAATTTGACTCAAATTGTGATCCTAAAAATGAAAGAATTAGAAAAGCTATTGAATATAAAAATTATATCACTCATTCATGCCTTTGAAAAGTCTAACTGATAGTGGCAAACCATAGCTTGACCGCTTAGTTTTGTTTGCTATGCAGAAAATACGAGAAAACAAATTTTTGTGAAAATCTGGGAAATTATTTAGACCTTAGATTATAAGATCTACTTGATTCATAACCACTGCTAGAAATGATAATTAAGTAGGAAAAGCATCAAGGAGCAAACTTCCCCATGATTTGTTCAGGAGTTCGATGGAAATGCTTGATCTGGTTAAAAAAAGGTGAATTTCACAATAGCTTCCCTCTCTATGTTTCAACTACCATCTTTCATGTAGTTGCATTAATTATTGTTTTGCCTAGGATTTAATATAATCATGTTAGTCCAAGGTTAGCTACTGAATCTATATCACCCATGTTGAATTCTTCTTCTCCTGTTTGTCTTTCCTAGGTTTATATGCATAATTGACCACAACTCAGCCCCATCAACATCTATATAGGGATACCTTTCAAGGAGTTGTAGATATTTGACAAGACAGTTTTTATCTGATACTACCGTACTAGTTGACCAAATGAAGGTAGACTGTACCTTCACTAAGCTTGTTTTAGTTTCTGGAGTGAGGTGTTGTTACGATGTGGAGATGGGAATCTAGAAGGGGAAATTTCTGATTATGAACTTCTAATGAGATTAAAGTTGTGTCGGGCTAAAAGGAATTGATCCTCCCCAAGGGGTAGTGGTTTAAAACCTTCGCATATCACATACTAGACAAACAATGTATAAATTCTTATGATAGTGGGTTGTGGGGAGTCCCATGTTCAGATTCAGCTATGCCTAATGTTCAAGAACAAAAAAGAAAAAAAAGCTATGGTTATGAAAGTTACAACTTGCAAGGATGTTCAAAAAAAAAAAAAAATTCAAGGAAATCTACAAAATATTACCCATGAATTGCATATGGTGTTTACTTGCAGTTGCATCAATACTACGTAGGAATCAGGGAAGAAATACTTAAATACCAGAATTCAGAACCGAAGAGCAGGAGACTGGCCTCCTATCAGATATTAAGATGGGTTCAAGTACTAATTAACAAAAATGAGAGTTATCCACCATTGTGGTGCTGACACGGCTAGAATGTATGCTAGTTAATGGCCAAATGATAATCGTAAAAGATGATTTATATTCTTTAGCGTAACTTTTTACTGCAGATAATGATTCCCATTGTCCAAATTTATTTGTAACATAGTTACATGCCACAAGGGAGTTTACTATATGTTGGTAGATGGAGCAAGCATGATGAATGTTTATAACCTCCAAGCTCATCCACCAAGTTTGGTTGCTTCTAAAAAAAAAAATAAAAAAATAAAAAATCCCCAAACTGGGGTATCTCACCATATATTAATGCAAGGAATAGGGTAGAACAATGACGTAACATCCTTTAGATCATTACTGACGTCTATAATGATTCCTCTTTCCGTGGTTTTGCCCTATTATTATCACCCTTCTCATATAAGGTCCAGGACTATATGACTAAGATGCTACACATTTGGTGTAGAAGAATATGTAAAATATCACCATTCACAAACAACACAGATCACACTATACAGCAAAGGAGTAATACACTGAGGGAAAGTTTTCGTGCACTTTCTCCATTGAATGATGACTAACACATCAATAAGATATATTGAAACAATGCATCTGTTATGATTAGATGGATGGGCCTAAGGATGCCTAATGCTCAGAAGAGGTGGGTTAATGTGGTACGGTCAGATGTTATGTGTGAAATTAGAAATCTGGTTTGGTGTCTGCTAGCAGTTAACAATCCTACAAATTGCAGCAGCCAAAGACTGTCACAAGTCTACAAGCCTAAAAATTTAGATCTAACAGAGTGGTCTTTGGCTTGTAGACAGACAAACCATGAACTGATTACAAACCTAAACATCTGCAAGGCTTAGTTTGACTTAGGAACAGAGTGGTCTGTACTTTGTTCAACATCACCATTTTGTTCAGAAGAATTGCAGTTGGTTTTAGATGCATTCCTATGAAATAAAGTAGAACTGGGACCCTAACTGAGGCACAAAGTCGTTGGATGACATTGCTTATGGCTGTCTTGTTCCTCTCAGAACACCAAAACTCATGTTGATTGCATCTGATGAGGGAGCTTCCCAGTGTTCAAGGTGGATAGAATAGTATTCTGGACCTTTTTATTTTCAACTGATTCATAGGATGTGGAGGTGTTGTTTCCATCTATGACTTGCTTGTAGGATACTAGTCTGTGTTTAATGTTCAATGTACATTAATTTTGCCTACCTCTTAGGTCATTGGAGCTGGTGAGGGGAGAAATTGAGCTCCAATATTTCTTGAATTCTCTTGCATGTGTGGCATTGCATGTATTTTAATTCTGTATTGTTTTTGTGAGGAAAGGCAAAAATCAAAGAAAGACCCTAGCATTATTTCTCTTATTTTGCTCCTATCTGAATATCTGCATTCTATGGATGCCATCACAAGTGTTTTCTTTGAGAAAGGATGCCATCACAAATTATGGTACAATATATTTCTAATATTAAATTAATGTTGTTTTTATGCTCACAGTGTTTTGACTTATTGCCATCAACTCATGCAAATGTCTACAACCATCAATTATTTGCCCGCAATGAGAAAAATTCATTCTAAGGACTCTTTAAGATTCATAGTCCTATAAAGTTTTCTTCAATATGTCGTCAAACTATCATAGACTATGAACATGTTTTCTTTCTAAGATGCATGTTGCTTTCTTATATTTACAGGCTATTGGCCATGACATGTCAGCCTCTTTTCTAGATGAGGTGCGGGATGTTGCAAAGAAGTTCTTTCAACTTCCAATGGAAATAAAACAAAAATATAGCAACATAAAAGAAGGTGAAGGTTTCTCTTTTCCTTTACAAAGTTTTGTATTCTGTATAATCTTCTCCAGAGGAGTGAGGAGGTGGATGGGTGGGTTGACTTAAGGCCCCATCCGTTGCAAAGCAAAGCATAAAAAGTTGCATTAATTGTGTACCTAATAATAAATGGAAAACCCATCTCATCATAAAAAAATGTCTGTCATTTCTTTTCAAAGGTTATTAGAATTCTCCACGAAGATACCTGCCATGTAGGCCTCAATTTCTTACCCTTGCTGGTAATGACCCAAAGATATAGCAAACGTAGATGCTTATATAATTAAAACAAACTAATAAAACATAAACACAAATTATAACTAAAGCCTCCGCATAACAGAGAAGAGATTGCTGGAAATAATTTCACCAAAAATATATATATTAAACAACTTACTTAGACAGTTTTATTAGATAATTTTATTTGATAATATTTAGAATAGAAATAAGTTTTGAAATCACCAGCCTAAGGGGTTAGATAGAGAATTCTCTATCCTACGAAATCTGATTTTGGCCCTTGTGCGGCTCTCCAAGACATCAAATATGTAGTGGTAAAGTGACCCTCGAGTAGCCAACACTACCAGCGCAAGAGTGGCCCAACCTCATGACAAGAATAGCCCTTCAAGTTGCCCAAGTAGTGTAGAAAATATTGAAGAAAACATTGTTATAGGAAGGAAAGAGAGGATGATAGAAGAGTTTTTCTTTGTCTCCAGATAATAGGGATTTGATCTCTATTTATATGATCAAATTGTCATGTGCCATTTGTTGGCCCAGAGGCCCTTCATCTTAGTTTTGATGATGACCAACTTATAAAGGTTAGTTTACTAATGATCTTGTGTTTATTAAGTTTCAGTTATTGATCCAGATTTTAGTAGGTGATTAGCTTCAACAAAGGATTCAAAGCCAGTTTTGGAGCTAACACTTGTAGATTCAAGAGCTCGCGTGTCAAGATCACTTCTAGCACTCGGATGGAGTCAAGCTCATGTATCAAGTTTGGATCGAGTTATCTTGTAGATGAAATCAACAAGAAGACTTCAGTTTATTTTGTTTTAGTTTTGTTTAGATCTTGTGTAAAAATAGTTTAGTTTTGATATGCTCAAGTTCACACACACAAAAGTTAAAATAGTTTTTGTTTTCAGTTTAACCCAATGTTTAAAATAACGATAACGTAATGATAACGTTTTTCTTCAGTTATGTTAATATAGGTTGTAACATAACGCATAACGTAAGTTACACGATTTAATATTTATTTAATAAAAAAATATATGTATTATATTTAAAAAAATTATAAATAGGAAAATAATTTTAAAAAATTTAAAATAATCAAAACAATATATAACACATTTAGTAAGTCTCAGAACAATTGTTAGCAAGTATCACAATAATTTTTCACATTCACAAGTTATAATTCAAAATTTTATCTACGCAAACAAACAATATGATCCACATGTTTCATTATAATTCATAATTTTTAACCCTGATATTCAATCTACACAAAGATTCATCATTCAATTTACAATAATTCATAATTTTTAGTCATGCTATTCATTAGAATTCATAATTCAATCTACAATATGCTATTCAATATACCCACATGTCATTCAGTTTTTCCGATATTTTACCTTCGATCTCATTCTGCTCTCTCTCCCTTCTCTCTCTGTTTTCTCTCTCGATCTCTCTCTGCTTTCTCTCTTGATCTCTCTCTGTTCTCTCGAGACGAGAGAACAGAGAGAGATCGAGAGAGAAAGAAGAGAGATTTTGGAGGGAGAGAGAGCAGAGAGATCGAGGGGTGATTGGAGATCGAGAGAGAGAAGAGAGAAGATGAGCATAAAAAGAGCTTACATGTGCTTGGAGACAAGAACTACACTTGGAGACGACACCAGCGAGTGAGAAACATCACGACAGAGAACCACCAGAGGAGTTCTTATTTTTACTGTCGATCGGAGAGAGATATGTCTTTTTCTTTCTACTCGGTGCCGATGAGTAAACAACTGCGAGGTTGTAGAGAGCGACGACGAGCGAGTGAATTTGGGGGGATTTTTGCCATAGATTGGGAGAATTGAGGAGATTTATAAAAAGTCGACTTGCACAGTAACGAAAGTTATAGTTGAAATCACCTAGAGGGGGGTGAATAGGTGATATTGCTAATCTAAAAACTAATGCGGAATTTAAAAACTAATTGCAACTACACTTAGTGCAACCAACGAGTGTAGCCGAATTCCCGTGAAGGGCTCTGGACTAACTCCTCTTGATTCTTCTGAATAAGAGTTGAGGCGCTATATGAAGCTCTCGTGGTTAAGCCAAGTGAGGCACACACACAACCAAGCATATAAGAATAAGCAATATGAATCAATGAAGGCACAACACAAGCATATGAATGATATGGCAATATGAATAATGCACAACACAAAAGAGAGAGAGAGTCAATGGATCAAACACAAAGATAAAGATGTGTTTTGAGGTTCGAGCCCCTAGCTCTACGTCCCTGCCTTCACCGAGAAGGATTTCCAATCCACTAACTCATCCACCTAGGACTCCCACCGAGGGAACCTCCACCGAGGAGGATTTTGTACAACCGGGAGTACCGAACTCCTCTCTCAACCAATACAACCTCCACCGAGGCAAACAATCACCACCTCACACAAGAGGGGTAGGCCCGTAGTCAAAACCACAAATCACCTCTACCGAAGAGGGATACAAACACCAACCAACTCCACCTCACCAAGAGGGAGTAAACCACAATCTCAACTTCTACCAAAGAGGGAGCAAACACCACTCCAATCAACCTCTACCAAAGAGGGATACAACAAATCAAGGAGGGTTTACAACTTGGAGTTTCCACAACCTCAAACTCTCTTTTCCATAAACAAATGATCCTAATAGAATAGGATAGTAGATAAGCTAAAGTGTGGAAAACTAAGAGTTGGGAAAACAAAAACTCAAAGAAAATTACTTGGGAAAACTCTTATAAAAGATAGAAATGAAGAATAATACAAATCTCCCAAATTTTCTATTTTCTTTGATTTTTCCAAAAACTCTAAAACACATAAGATGAATCCTTTTTGGCACAAAAACACTTTTAAAAAACTTGTTTAAAACACTTGTATATGAGAGAAATTTTGGCTCTTAAAAACTTGGTCAAACCCAAAGAGATGGGGCTTGAATAGCCTTCTCCAAAAAATAGCCGTTTGACTGTTTTTTTTGTCAGCCAGAACAGCTGGCGGTCGACCGCCCGGTCGACCGCCAACGGTCATATTTTTGACCGTTGGCTGCCAGCGGTCGACCGCCAGTCGACCGTGGAAAAACAGAAAGCAGAGCTCTCTGGTATGGTCGACCGCCCGATCGACCGGCCCAAGTGCCAGCCCCAACGTGCCACAGTTCTGTGCACGTCGATCGACCGACCGTCCGACAGGCTCCTGGTCCCGTCGACCGTGCGGTCGACCGATAGAGCCTGTCAGGCACTTTCTGGGTCAGAAACTGGGTTTTAAAATATTTTAATAAATCTCATAAAACTTCTAAAAATCCACAAAAATAGTTTTATCATTTTTCATTGAAATACAAACATGTGATAAAAATTTCAACACAAATATCAAACATTTTGAATTATTTGTGTGTCTAACAAATTTTGTCAAAAACCATAAACTGTATTTTTTCAAACTTGGATTTTTCAATACATGAATAGGAAAGTCAAAATAAGTTTGTCTAGGAAGTTAAAGCATGTATGTATATAGAACACATCTAATATACATTTAAACCATTTAAACTTGTTTTGACCTACTATTCATGAAAATCAATATTGGTTAAACCAAAAACCGAAAAACCAACATGAAACGTGTGTGTTTTGCACTTGAGCATATCAACTATCTAATCTTTACACATGAATCTAAAACACACTAAACTAAACTATGAATACCTAAGCCTTCTTGACGATCTTCCATCTTCAAGTCGACTCGATCTAAAACATCGTGATCCACCGAGCAAACTCCAACGAGTGCAATGTATGATCTTGATGCTCGGGCTCTTGAATCACCATGTGAAAGCTTCGAAACCATCTTGTAGAAGCAATCACCAACTAATATCTTGATTAATGATCTGAAACTAAACTTCACAAGATTATTAGTACATAACTACATGAGTTAATCATCATCAAAACTAGAGTGGAAGGCCTCTGGGCCAACAATCTCCCCCTTTTTGATGATGACAAAACTCATGGAGTTATATATGCATGGATTAAAGTTAAGCTTCTTTGAAGCTCCCCCTTAACTCATGCATAGCAATAAACATAATAAATATGCAATGAAAGCTAATAAACATGTATGCATAGATATGCATAAAACGTGCTCTTGATACCAATAAAAACATTCTCTTAATAGCAATGAAATGCTTTTGATATCAATTAAATAACAAACTAATAAATAAAAACAAAACATGCATATAAAACATGCATATAAACTCAAATACTTCTCCCCCTTTTTGTCAATCATCAACAAAGGGGTCCAAGTAAAAACAAAACAATAAATTCTTCTCCCCCTTTTTTGTTCGAAACAAAGAATCAATAAAGGGGTCAAACAAACAAATCAATATAAATTTTCATGGATACCAATTGAAAGAAATAGATCAATAGATACCAATGAAAATAAACAAAAACTTGATACCAATTGAGTAAACAAATAAGCATCTTGATACCAATTTTGAGAAAACAAATACAATCTTGATACCAATTTAAAGTATTATTCTTTTTAAACATATGATACCAAATTGAAATTATTATTTTCTATCATAAAGTAAGGGAGTGAAATACAAAACCAATGGTAAACCAAATACCAATTGAAAGATAAAATACGAGTTTTCTTCCCCTTTATGAAATACCAATTAAAACAATGTCTAAGCTTGTATTAGAATACCAATTGAAAACTAATCAATTGAAACATGATGATCATTAAAACTCAAGCTTAGCATAAATAAAATTTATATATGTATGAAAAATTAGATACCAATCGAAATTGATACTATATGAAATGAAATCATACATACATACAATATATGAGTATACAAGAAGATGTCAATATTGATACCAATTGAAAGAATCCAATGATACCAATTGAAACAATAATAATATCAAGTGTATATCTCATATAACCTACCACCCATTCATCTTCAAGTTTAAAATGATTTTCACTATAAAGCATACATGAGCATGGTCGCCCATCCAACCGCCCGTAGAAGGTAGGGGTTTTCAAAAATAGATTTGAAAAATAGTGTATGTTTGAAAACTCTACCATAACGAAGAATCCAAACTAGTTAAATGAAAAAACTTCTAAACTAGTACGAAATCCTTCAAGTAAGAAATAAAACAAAAATATATTCCATAAAACATATGTAAATCACATGATTACTAACACTCAAACTCTATGAAGCATATATCATACTCATGAAAACAAAATCATGAGAAAACTTAAATAATGTGAGTGCATAAGCATAATGTGAAAAACATAGTCATGAAAATGGGCAATCAAGCTCAATATTCCTTAAAACATGAAAATCATCAAAACTTATTTAATCTTCAAGGCATATGTATGTCTTATACAAACTAAAGTATACATACATATCCAAACACAACGAGTCCACAAAAGATATATGCATGAAGGCACGTGGCTCAAGGGATGTATATGTATAATCAAGAGTTTGGACAAGATAGACATATACATGAAGCTAAACATAGAAACATGAAAAACAAAAATAAGAATACAAGTCAAATGCATGAATCATCAAAACTAGACTATACTAGCACATCTAATGGGTACAAATAATCGTTTAAGCCTAAACATATAAAAGTTTATTTGTGGCCCACTATATGTACAAGTATATATCCTAGTCTTAATGAAAATTAACATTTAAACATATATTCAAAACATGAAGCATAAAACACATCATAAATCAACATGATAAACATAAACAAGATCATTATGTATATGCATATGCATTAGATCTAGGACATACATATTAGTTTAAAACAAAGAGAGAATACAAAGATATAAGTCCATATTAAACATGGGTGTCTCAAATAACTAACAATATATCACTAATCTAACTATCATGGCATAATCATAATAATCAATAAACATCCAAAACATGCTATAAACAATGAAATGAAAGCATGTAAACAATATGAGGAGTTAGAGATCGTTACCAAAACCGATAGGGCACATCTCCAAAAACTCCAAAACATGGTGGTCCTTTCCACCAAACTCCCCTTGAAAGTGATGCATCCAAATAATCTACATGAAGCTTGGAACGCATCCACTCCAAGGTACCGTAACTCTCACGTCATGCGAGAGCCCACACCTACATCAAATAAAATAGGGGTGGTCTTTGGTACCCATACTCTATTGGGTCCATGGGGGTTAGCACCTTTCCTAACCCAAATAAATTTATTTGCTAAATTACAATCATATAAACGATCAAAGCAAAATTTAGTAAGGTGGCCCTTACGTCCACAATGTGTACAAGTGTACACATGAGCATACATGGTGTGATGATGGTGACCGTGGGAAGCATGTGTATGCCGTGATGGGTGTGCATGCATAATAGGAACTTGTTTCTTTCGAACCAAGGATTCCAAGCGTGTATGGTTCATGGCACATTGGCTCAAAGTGGAGCCCAAACAATCAACACTCTTCTTAAGCATAGATATGTCATTTTCAATTATGGAAGAAGAGGTACATGCAATAGGTGATCTAGATGAAACTACCCTAGCATGGCAAACATGAGAATCAATATTATTTTCAAAAATTCATTTTTCTTTAAACAAATTTCTAAATCCTTTGAAATAGAATCAATTTTTATTTTCAAAGAATTATTTTCTTTTACAACAAATTCAATTTTTGAAGACAAAACTTTATTTTTCTTCAAAACATCATTACAATCATTTTTAGATTTCAACAATTCATTTTCTTTAAAACAAGATTAAGTTGAGATCTAAGTGAGTCACATTTACTAGAAACCTCTTCCTTCTCTTGCAAAACAATCTCAATTTTAGAAGACAATTTTTCATTTTCTTTATTTAAAGCAAAAGTCTTCTTTTTCAACAAATTATATTTTTCTATTAATTTTTCACAAACAATAGAAAGTTCTTCATTTAAAGTATTAGGATCCACATAATCATCACAAGAAGAACTAGCATCATTACAATCTAATTGAGATTCCGAAGATACCTCAAGGGAGTCATTCCCTTGGACCATTAAGCATTGTGACTTGAATTCTCTACTAGATTCTTCCGGTTGGATTGGCAATTGAAGCTTGGAGGTGGAGGTGGTTGTCAACTTGTTCCACACTACAAAAGCGGAATCAAGGTTAGAAACAAGCATAAGATAATCTTTAGAAAGCGTGCTTCTAATAGCCTCAAGGGCAAGTGTATTGGCCCCTATATGATTGCGGTTACTAAGATAGCATTTCTTGGTAGCGGCAAGGAAAACATGCAAGCCTAGGGTTTTTAGGTAGATGGACATCCTATATTTCCACACGTCAATATTGGAGACATCAAACATGGGAGGTGACAAGCAATCCATGAGTGTGTGCAAACAAGATATATGTGCAAATGTAAATGATAGATTAGCTAGTCCAAGATCACACTCCTAGGTGGTTAAACCAAATATCAGGAGCGGAGGCTCTGATACCAATTGAAATCACCTAGAGGGGGGGTGAATAGGTGATAGTGCTAATCTAAAAACTAAATGCGAAATTTAAAAACTAATTACAACTACACTTAGTGCAACCAACGAGTGTAGCCGAATTCCCCGTGAAGGGCTCTGGACTAACTCCTCTTGATTCCTCTGAATAAGAGTTGAGACGCTATATGAAGCTCTCGTGGTTAAGCACAAGTGAGGCGCACACACAACCAAGCATATAAGAATAAGCAATATGAATCAATGCAAGGCACAACACAAGCATATGAATGATATGGCAATATGAATAATGCACAACACAAATAAAGAGAGAGAGAGTCAATGGATCAAACGCAAAGACAAAGATGTGTTTCGAGGTTCGAGCCCCTAGCTCTACGTCCCCGCCTTCACCGAGAAGGATTTCCAATCCACTAACTCGTCCACCTAGGACTCCCACCGAGGGAACCTCCACCGAGGAGGATTTTGTACAACCGGGAGTACCGAACTCCTCTCTCAACCAATACAACCTCCACCGAGGCAAACAATCACCACCTCACACAAGAGGGGTAGGCCCGTAGCCAAACAACCACAAATCACCTCTACCGAAGAGGGATATAAACACCAACCAACTCCACCTCACCAAGAGGGAGTAAACCACAATCTCAACCTCTACCAAAGAGGGAGCAAACACCACTCCAATCAACCTCTACCAAAGAGGGATACAACAAATCAAGGAGGGTTTACAACTTGGAAGTTTCCACAACCTCAAACAATCTCTTTTCCACAAACAAATGATCCTAATAGAATAGGATAGTAGATAAGCTAAAGTGTGAAAAACTAAGAGTTTGGAAAACAAAAACTCAAAGAAAATTACTGGGAAAATTTTTGTAAAAGATAGAAATGAAGAACAATACAAATCTCCCATTTTTCTATTTTCTTTGATTATTCCAAAAACTCTAAAACAAATAAGATGAATCCTTTTTGGTACAAAAATACTTTTAAAAACTTGTTAAAACACTTGTATATGAGAGAAATTTTGGCTCTTAAAAACTTGGTCAAAAACCCAAAGAGATGGGGCTTAAATAGCCTTCTCCAAAAATAGCCGTTTGGCTGTTTTTTGTCAGCCAGAACAGCTGGCGGTCGACCGCCAACGGTCATATTTTTGACCGTTGGCTGCCAGCGGTCAACCGGCCGGTTGACCGTGGAAAAACAGAGAGCAGAGCTCTCTGGTACGGTCGATCGCCCGGTCGACCGGCCCAAGTGCCAGCCCAACGTGCACAGTTCTGTGCACGTCGGTCGACCGACCGGTCGACGGCTCCTGGTCCGGTCGACCGTGCGGTCGACCGACAGAGCCTGTCAGGCATTGTTCTGGGTCAGAAACTGGGTTTTAAAATATTTTAATAAATCCCATAAAACTTCTAAAAATTCACAAAAATAGTTTTATCATTTTTCATTGAAATACAAACATGTGATAAAAATTTCAACACAAATATCAAACATTTTGAATTATTTGTGTGTCTAACAAATTTTGTCAAAAATCAAAAACTGTATTTTTCCAAACTTGAATTTTTCAATATATGAATAGGAAAGTCAAAATAAGTTTGTCTAGGAAGTTAAAGCATGTATGTATATAGAACACATCTAATTTACATTTAAACCATTTAAACTTGTTTTGACCTACTATTCATGAAAACCAATATCGGTTAAACCAAAAACCGAAAAACTAACATGAAACGTGTGTGTTTTGCACTTGAGCATATCAACTATCTAATCTTTACACATGGATCTAAAACACACTAAGCTAAACTATGGATACCTAAGTCTTCTTGACGATCTTCCATCTTCAAGTCGACTCGATCCAAAACATCGTGATCCACCGAGCAAAACTCCAACGAGTGCAATGTATGATCTTGATGCTCGGGCTCTTGAATCACCATGTGAAAGCTTCGAAATCATCTTGTAGAAGCAATCACCAACTAATATTTGATTAATGATCTGAAACTAAACTTCACAAGATTATTAGTAAACATAACTACATGAGTTAATCATCATCAAAACTAGAGTGGAAGGCCTCTGGGCCAACAACAGTGCGTTACGTTAATAACGTAACGTAAGTTACGGGCAAAATAACCATAGTTATCAAACATTACATTTTTTAGACTGTTACATAACGATTGGTCGGTGTTACATTATATAACGAGTTATATAACAGGTTTTTAAAATATTGGTTTAACCATTTTGGAATTTCAAGAACATATCCTTCGTTTTCATGAATAGATAGAATCAAAACAAGTTTACATGGTTTAACGTATATTAGATTTCATCCATATACATTTATATTTCATATTGTTTAGAAAAACTTATTTTGATGATTGTTTTAAGTTTTGGATTTAATGTCAAAAATATAGATATATCTTTTATATGTGAATTGGATTTTATCCATACACACTATACTTCAAATGAGTTTAAATATCATATTTTTGTATTTATACAAGTTTTGGAGAAAATATATTTTCATTTCATAATTCAAGTTTTGGAAAATGCAGTTTTCAGTTTAAAACTAAATTTCTAAGCCTAAAAAATAGTTCAAATAGTTTGTAATATGTGTTGAGTTTTATTCACACATATTTGTTCTTCAAATATATACATGAACTTATTTTTGTGGAATTTATAAAGTTTTATAGGATTTTATAGGAATTATCAAGTTAGATTTCATGACCTATAACCCTGTCCTGAGCCTGCTGGCGGTCGGCCGACTGGTCGACAGGACCAGAGCTCGGTCGACCGGTCAGTCGACCGATGTGCACAGGACGTGCACAACTGCCTTGGCCTTGGGCTGGTCAATCGACTAGAGAGTTTACTCTCTGGTTCTGGCCTTGGTCGACCGGGCAGTCGACCGTTAGGGAAGTTTGCTTGGGGCGGTCGACCGAGCGGTCGACCGGTAACCCCAATGGTCAGAAATCTGACCGTTATCTGGTCGACCGAGCTATCGACGGACAGGCCAATCTGGCCTAGTTCTGAACCCCAACGGCTAGTTTTTCAAGGCCCTATAAATATGAGTCCTTGAGGGCTGTTTTCACCAAGATTTCCAAGAGAATTTTTTCTCACCTTCTCAAGTGTTTTTAACAAAGTTTTCAAAAGAGTTTATATGCCAAAATTATCTATTTTTATTTGTTTTCAAAGTTTTGAAAAAAAATCAATGAAATGCAAGTTTTGGAAATTCTATTTAGTTCTTCATTTCTTATATTTATCAAGAAATTTTTCTCAAGTATTTTCTTTGTGTTTTCTTTTCCAAACACTTTGAGTTCTCACATACTTGAGCCATTCAATTCAAATCTATCTTTAGGATCTTTGTATTGTGAGAAAATTGTTTGTGATCCTTTGAGATCACTAGAGATTGTTTGTGATCTTTGTGATCACCAAGTTGTAACCTTTTCTTTGCTTTGACTTTGTGCCTTCCCTCTTGTGTAGATGTGATAGTGTTTGAGAGAAGAGTTGTGTACTCTCAGTGTTGAGTTGTAATTCCTCGGTGGAGGTCCCTTTGTGGAGTCCTGTGTGGACATAGTGGAAATTCTTCTGTGTGAAGGCGGGGACGTAGAGCAGTGGCTCGACCTCGAAACATATCTTTGTATTTGCGTTTGGATCTTTCTCTATCTTTTATATCTTGCATTGCTTTACTTGATCATATTCATATGCTAGATATAATTTGTATGCTCTCACTTGTGTTCAACCAAGAGAGCTTTTAAAGCACCTCAACTCTTAGTTTAGAGAAATCTCGAGGAGTAGTTTCAGAGTCCTTCACGAAAAATTCGAGCTCACTCTTGGTTACACGTAGTGCGTTAGCAAATTAGTTTTTAATTCCGCATCATTTGTCATTAGATTAGCACTACACTTATTCACCCCCCTCTAGGTGTACTTTCAATTAGTATCAGAGTTAGCACTTCTTGATATTCGGTTTAACCACTTAGGAGTGAGATCCTCATTGCTAATCTAGATTTGTTTTGCACACATATAGTTTATACACTCATGGATTATCTCGCTCCACCTATGTTTGATGATTCTAACATAGATTTATGAAAATTTAAAACGAGTTCATATTTGAAAGCCGTAGGATTGCATGTTTATCTTGCCACTACTAAGGAATTATATTTTGGTAATGACAAGTATACAGAGGCTAATGCACAAGCCTTAGAGGCACTTAGGCACACATTAAGCAAAGAACATTTTTTTTGATTTCTCATTGTGATTCTGCTTTTCCAGTGTGGAACATATTGACTTCTCCTAAGGAACAAACTACACATATTTTGGAGAAAGAATCTAGTGGAGATGAGTTCGACCAAACTTGCTTCATGGTCCAAGGGAATGACTCCCTTGAGGTAATTTCAGACACTCAACTAGATGATAGTACTAGTTCTTCATATGATGATAATGCTATAAATGCACATGCTTTAAATGCTTTTTATATTTTGTGAAAACTTGCTTCCAAAGTACAAAGCTTTGAAAAGTAAGAGTTTTGAATTTTAAAAAGAAAATAAAAATTTATTTTTAAAACTTGATTTTGCAAGAAAGGGTTGAGATTTCTAATGAGAGTGACTCATTGAAAGTTCAACTTGACCTTGCTCTAAATGAAATAAAATTTTGAAAAATGAAAATGAGTTTGATCTTATTTTGAAGAAAAATGAGGTTTTATCTTTAAAACTTGAATTTGTTTTAAAAGAGAATGATTCCTTAAAAAATAAAATTATTTTGATTACCAAGGAATTAGAATGTATTTAAAAAGAAAAAACTCTTTGAAAGACACTTTGGTTCAAAAAGAAAAGATTTCTATTCCTATTTTCAAAGTGAAAAGAATTTTGTTTCCATTGCTTGCTCCACTTCTTCTGTGAAAGTTGATGATATTCATACTTTGAAGAAGAATGTTGATTATCTGGGCTCCACTTTGAGCCAATGTCCATGGATCACACAAGATTGGAATCCATATTTCACAAGCAACATACTCCACATATTCATGCACACAAATCACGGCATACACACGCTTCTCATGTTCACACACACATGACACCTTGTATGCTAGACTATATACTTGTACACATTGTGGACGTACGGGCCACCTTGCACAGTTTTGTTATGATAAGTTAAATGATTCAAATTTTGCAAAAAATTTGTTTGTGTTAGGAAAGGTGCTAACCCCCATGAACCCAAGAAAGTGTGGGTATCAAAATTCACTCCTATTTCATTTGATGTAGGTGTGGGCTCTCACAAGACGTGAGAGTATTGATGTCTTGGTGGTGGATGCGTTTGAACTCAATGGACACAACATGAGATGCATCACTATCAAGGATGTTTGATGGGAGGACCGCTGTCTTAGAGAAATAAGGACTAGACCTACCAGTGTTGGTAACTATCTCTATCCTTCTTATTTAGTTTACATGCTTGTATATTGATGATTTTAGCATGTCATGGTGTCCTTGTTCATTATGTTAAATGCAATGTTAATTAGACTTGAGATATACATAGATAGTATTTGGGATACATCTATGTTCATAGGGACTTACACTTTTTATTCTCACTTTAGTTTAACTGTTGTATATATCCTACTTTTATAGTACTTACATTTAGCCTAATGATCATATTTGTTTATGTTAATTGTGTTTTATATTTTGATTACATATTTAAATGTAAATTCTATTAAAATTTGTGTTTATAATTGTACAACTAGTGAGTCACACTTGATTATTATGTGTTTGTGCGTTATTGCTCATTTATACTCATTATTTGTACTTGTATGACCTAGTTTTGATGATTCTTGCATTTACATTTGTATTCCTATTTTTGTACATGTTTTTATTTTGTTTCATGTATATGTTAATTTTGTCCAAAATTATAGATATACATGTCTATCCTAGAGCCACCTGCCTTCATGCAATATTCTTTTGTGGACTCGTTTATTTTGGGATATATATGTATACTTTAGTTTAGACAAAACATATATACACCTTGAAACTTGTTTAGTTTCAAATAAAAATTAATGATGATTTTCATGTTTATGAAAAAGAAATTGTTTTTGTTTGAGCTTAATTGCCCTATCTCCATGAATATGGTTCTTGCATGATACTTGCACATTCTATATTTTTTTGTTTACTCATGGTTTTGATCCATGAGACTATATGTGCTTCATAGCTCATTGAGTATCAATCATTGTGTATTTAGCATATTATCATGAGATATATTTATGTTTTTATTTCTTACTTAAAGGATTTTATACTAGTTTTCAAAATTATCTTAAAACTAGTTTTGTATTTTTCAATTGGTAGAGTTTTCAAACATGTTAAAATATTTTCAAATCATATTTTTGAAAACTCTACCAACCTAAGGGCAGTTGGATGGGCGACCATGCCTTGTATGCTCATATTGAAGATCTATTTAAACATGTGTATAAATAGGGTGGTAGGTATGAGTTATACATGATTTTAATAAAAATTCATTTTTGTATACTCATGTTTTCTATATATGTATAGATCATATCTAAAGTGATATTATATTACTCTGATCATACATACATATATGATTTTGATTGTGCTTGATTCACAATGTTCATATATGCATTTTAAAGCACAAATTGATTTCATGCTAAGCTTAATTTAGTTCTCAATGATAATTGATATCTTTACAAGCTTATGCATTATTTTTATTGGTATTTATAAAGGGAGATAAAATTCTTATTTTATCTTTCAATTGATTTTATTTTCAATTTGTATCTTACTCCCACTCTTTATGATGAAAAATATTTTATTTTGGTATACGCTAACATTTTCAATATTGTATCAATAATCTTAAATTGGTATTATTCTCAATTTGGTATCTATATTGTAAAATGATTTTAGTGTTTACCTAAAAAAATTTGATTTTTTACTTTCAATTGGTATCATGTCTTTGTATTGGTATCAATTGGTAAAAAGATTATTTTATTTTCAATTAATAAAAAGGTGATTTCACTTTCCATTGGTTTCTTTCAATTGATTGTTTTTATTGGTATCAAAATTTTGATTTAAAATATGTTATGTTTATTGGTATTATTTATTTTTTTCACCTCTTTGTTGATGAGTGACAAAAAGGGGGAGAAGGATTTGTGATTATATATGTATGTTTGATTAATTGTTTATGCATATATATATTGATATCTTGAGCTACATTGCATATATCTTTATTGTTTTATTCATATGCATGAGTTAAGAGGGAGCTTCTATGAAGCCTATCCTTAATGAATGCATATATAACCTCATAAGTTTTGTCATCATCAAAAAGAGGGAGATTGTTGGCCCAGGAGCCCTTTACCTTAGTTTTGATGATGACTAACTTATGAAGTTAGTTTATTAATGATTTTGTGTTTATTAAGTTTCAGTTATTGATCAAGATCTTAGTAGGTGATTAGCTTCAACAAAAGATTCAAAGCCAGTTTTGAAGCTAACATGTGTAAATTCAAGAGCTCGCACGTTAAGATCGCATCTAGCACTCGGATGGAGTCAAGTTCATGGATCGAGTCATCTTGGAGATGAAGATCAACAAAAGACTTCAGTTTGTTTTGTTTTAGTTTTGTTTAAATCTTGTGTAAGGTAGTTTAGTTTTGATATGCTCAAGTTCATACACACACAAGTTAAAATAGTTTTTGTTCGGTTTAACTGTTTTGAAATTTCAAGAACATATCTTTCATTTTTATTAATAGATAGAATTAAAACAAGTTTACATGATTTAATGTATATTGAATTTCATCTACATACATCTATATTTCATATTGTTTAGAAAAACTTATTTTGATGATTCTAGTTTATGTGTTTTAAGTTTTGGATTTAATGTCAAAAATATAGATATATCTTTTACATGTGTATTGAATTCTATCCATACACACTATGCTTCAAATGAGTTTAAATATCGTGTTTTTATATTTATACAAGTTTTGGAGAAAACGTATTTTCATTTCAAAATCTAAGTTTTGGAAAATACGCTTTTCGGTTTAGAACTAAATTTCTAAGCCTAAAAAATAGTTCAAATAGTTTGTAATATGTGTTGAATTTTATTTACACATATTTGTTCTTCAAATATATATACATGAACTTATTTTTGTGGAATTTATAAAGTTTCATGGGATTTTATAGGAATTTATCAAGTTAGATTTCATGACTTATAACCTGTCCTGAGCCTGCTGGTGGTCGATCGACCGGTCGACCGGACCAGAGCTCGGTCGGTCGACTGATATGCACAGGATGTGCACAACTGTCTTGGCCTTGGGCCGGTCGACTACATGGTCGACCGATCCAGAGAGATCTGGCCCCGGTCGACCAGTAGGTCGACTGACCAGAGAGTTTACTCTCTGGTTCTGGCCTCGGTCGACTGGGCGGTTGACCCTTAGGCAAGTTTGCCTGGGGCGGTCGACCAAGCAGTCGACCGATAACCCCAGCGGTCAGAAATCTGACTGTTGGCCGGTTGATCGGGCGTTCGACCAACAGGCCAATCTGGCCTGGTTTTGGACCCAACGGCTAGTTTTTCAAGGTCCTATAAAATATGAGTCCTTGAGGGTTGTTTTCACCAAGATTTCCAAGATCAATTTTTCCCACCTTCTCAAGTGTTTTTAACAGACTTTTCACAAGAGTTTTTGTGTCAACATTCTCTATCTTTATTTGTTTTTAAAGTTTTGAAAAAAATTAAAGAAACACAAGTTTTGGGAATTCTATTTAGTTCTTCATTTCTTATATTTATGAAGAAGTTTTTCTCAAGTATTTTCTTTGTGTTATCTTTTTCAAACACTTTGATTTCTCACATGCTTGAGCTATTCAATTTAAATCTATCTTTAGGATCTTTGTATTGTGAGAAAATTGTTTGTGATCTTTTGAGATCACTAAGAGATTGTTTCTGATCTTTGTGATCAGCAAGTTGTAACATTTTCTTTGCTTTGACTTTGTGCCTTCCCTCTTATGTAGAGGTGATAGTATTTGAGAGAGGAGTTGTATACTCTAGTGTTGAGTTGTAATTCAGCGATGGAGGTCCCTTTATGGAAGGTCCGGTATGGACATAGTGAAAATTCTTCTATGTGAAGGCGGGGACGTAAAGCAGTGGTTCGAACCTCGAAACATATTGTATTTGCGTTTGAATCTCTCTCTCTTTTTATATCTTGCATTACTTGATTATATTCATATGATAGATATAGTTTGTGTGCTCACACTTATGTTCAACCAAGAGAGTTTTTAAAGTACCTCAACTTTTAGTTTAAAGGGATTTTGAGGAGTAGTTTTAGAGCCCTTTACGGGAAATTTGGGCTCACTCTTGGTTGCACATAGTATGTTGGCAAATTAGTTTTTAATTTTGCATCATTTGTCATTAGATTAGCACTATACCTATTCACCCTCCTTTAGGTGTACTTTCACCATTTAGGTCAACCATAATGCCTGACCGTTACACAATTAAATGCCTTATTAATCACATAATTTCAATTACATAATTAATCATCCAACGGCTAAAAATTAATGAACGGTTAATGTGCCATTATCTCTCTAAAATAAATGTAGGTAATAAATGAAAAATAAAAACCCATCTGAAACTAGATTTTTTTAGATATTTTAAATACAAAATATCCAACTACCACCCTGAAAATTGAGCTTCTTAACTATGAATGTAAATATAAATTGGGCGACTTTATGTTGTATATTCGACCTAGATTGCTTCGGCTTTGAACTTAAGTTATAGTGACATTTGTTGCAACCTAGGGACATAATGACTATGCCTTGAATTAGACCTCTATACCAGATATTAACAAACGCACACATAATATGAGCTATTCATTGTGTCGAGTGGGTTAGAGTATTAATGACCTTACTCTCTAGTACCGTTTCATTTGAGTTACTAGGGATCAACCCCATGTCCCACAACTGTTGCATTGAAGGTTCCTCTCATATAGGTAAGTCTCCCAAGGGTGCTACAACCGGTCATGGCTCCTTCATAAGTCATGCGTTGGATTAAGAGACAAAAGTATAACTCATGCTTCCAGTCATAACATATGATCAATGTCATCATAGGAATGAGGTAGTAAGTATAATAAAGCAAATTATAAATAAATCTAGCTATTCAAGGCATGGTTCAAAGTCTCGGTCTCTGCCGGCACCGAGACGGATCGGTCTCGGCGACTCGGATCGGACTCAGACGATACGCGCAAAACGCTACATAGGACGCCAAAAAAATTGAAAAAAAATCATGACAAATCGTAAAAAATTGTAGACATCAAAAATTCATGTACCACATATTCAAAACATTTCACCTAACACTCAAAACATAACGTGAAAGCATAAATACAAGCGTCGTCGGTAGAAAGATATCAAAATACATGCATAATATAGTAAATTGCACAAAATAATTCATAAGTACCTTCTAATATAGTCATTTACACATTGAATTACAAGGAGGCACAAAATCATCATTATCATCATCCTCGCGATAAGAATAGAAAGTAGGTATATAGTTTCCATTAGGATAATAATATGTTTGTGGGTGAGATCCTGTAGGCTGAGATGATTGGCCAGGGATCCAGTATCAGAGTAATATGACGGTAGGGGTTGTGCAATATCAGCTCCATGGTGATAATACCCAAAACCTCGATATTCAGTGCTGCTAGTAGAATATTCACCAGTGCTAGAATATTGGCTAGACCAACCCCTGTAAATGGCCTTCAAGACTATGATGACTATGTGAGTAGTTATCATGTCCACTCGAATAATCATCGCTAGAACTGAAATCGACCAACCGATCCAAATGCCTACGCTGTTGCGAAGTCCCCACTCGGACTCCATGATTTGTATCTTGTGTGGCATAATATTCTGAATCCCATGTCATATCACCGCCTCGTTGGCTTCCACCAACACCATGAGTCTCTTCATCATTACTGCCATCACCTCTATAACCGCCGTCATCATTATCACCACCATTACCGCCGTCATCATCACTGCCATCACCATCGTCGCCGCCATCACTGCCACTTTCGTCACTACGACGAATACCTTCATCCAACCAACCTAAGTCATCTGGTAGTAACATCGGTTGTTCTTCCTCACGAATATGCTCATCCAAAATATCATCATTGAAAATATTATTCAGATCAATTGGGTTGTAATAATTATCAGTGTCGCTTTTGTATGTCAAGTTTCTTACTCGCAACCGCATATTGTAATGCACAAATACTAGTTTATGCAACTTGTTCATTGCCAACCGATTGCACAATTTTGTATGAATCAGCAACCATGTGCTCCAATTTCTTTCACAACTCGATGAAGAACATGTTTGGCTTAAAACTTTGATGGCAATTTTTGCAGATTGGGAGCTTCTTCGCCATAATTAATCACCAATCAGCTGTAAGAGATTGTTACACTGCTCTTCTAGTCAGTGAGTATCCAAATTCTCCAACTCCATCCACAAATAATTTTATCTGTGAGAATACACATCATAAGTGTTAATATTTGCATAACATTATATCGATGAAATAAATAAATTATTATTACCTTATTAATAACTTTTGCTTGTTTATTCAAATCTGGCTCCAATCTTTTAATGACCTCCTTTAATTCATTTCTCACTTCTGGATGTGTAAAAAAGTTTTTTGAATATTAGAGTGCTGGATTTAAAAAATATGCTGCAATAATGTAAGCACATGATTGTTATGATATGATAGTTTCAATTTCTACTCAACAAATATGATTTCTAGGCAAATGAATTACTAGCAGCATGCAAGTGTCTATACAATTGTCCTTCCCATCTTTTATCAATGATATCCCAGTACTTCTTCCAGTTCTTATTTGATGCCTTTATAGCCAATTTTGTTCTATCCATAGCTTCATATATAATAGATAATGTAGGTTTCTTGTTCTGGTCCACTATCTTCAAGACTCTAATAAGAGGATCCATAATGTTTTAGACCTCTCTTGCCTTCTTCCAAAACCGGTCAGTCAGAATGAGATTAGAAACTTATCTCACATACTTCTTCTACTCCTTTCTTTGTTGAATTTACGCCATTCGGTAGTCGTACACATTCTTTTCAAATCTTACTCATAGTGAATAAGGCTTTCAATAGAAATAAACTCGGTGGCAAACCGTATTATACCTGGTCTCAACAAATCTCTATCTTTAGTAAATAGCTTCATTAAATTTACCACTTTGAGGCTATTGTAAATGAATGATGTGATCATCTTAGCATCATCTAATGTCTCCTTAATTAATTTCACAGAACCAATATCTTCAAGCATTAAATCAATGCAATGTGCTGCACAGGGAGACCAAAACAAATATTTTCTCTTCTCCATCAACATGTGACCAGCTGCTTTGAAACTTGCCTCATTATCTATTACATCTGCATGATATTTTCTTCACCAACTTCATCAACAACTTTATCCATTAACGAGAATATATAATCAGCGGTCTTCGAGATATTAGTAGTATCAATAGAAGTATGATAGATCATGCTTCTCTCACAATAAATCATGAAATTAACAATAGGCTTTATATTACGAGAACTCTAGCCATCACACATGATCGTGCAACCAGCCATTTTATTTTTATTGAAGCAATATAAACATCAATTTCTTTCATTTCCTCCTCTAAATATAGATTGCCAATCTGGTACCTTGTAGGTCCTTTTACATCTGGGCCTGCCTCCGCAATAGTATTAATCATGGCTTTGTAGTAAGGGCCACTATCAGCTGCATTGAATGGTACTGCATTGTAGTGAAAGAATTTTGTCATAGATTTAACAACCTTTTTAATATTCTTAGTTGAGAACATACTTTTGATTGATTTCTGTTTTGTTGGGAACATGTAAGGATCAATACTACGAGCTAAAATTTCAGCTTCTCTCGTAGTCATACTCTGACGCAATCCATGGTTAATCCCTGATCCTGAAGGCTGCGAACTACTGTCACTAATATCAACTCCTTCTGCCGATCTCCAAGTCATTTCACGACTTTCTTTCATAGTTTGTTTTAGTTGTCTTCTTTTAACTTCTTTTAAACTACCAACTTCTTCAATTTCATTATCAGAATCATCATCGGTCACATCATAAAAATCTTTCTCACTTAAAGATCTCATAAGTCGCTTTTTCTTGGATTATATGGCCGCTCTTTCTTTGCTACCTTAAGAAAGATGTTATCTCATTATTTGAGATACCTCTTTTAATAGTCGCAAGCATCCTTACACCTGACCGGTACATGTGCTATATGTTGCTTCAATCTAGTGATACCACCATGGACTTGTTTCCCACAATAATTACACTTAACAAGTTTTCTACTTCCATCAACAGGGGTATCATGTTCCCATCCAATATCGCGTTGCTTTGGAGTCATACTGAAATTTAAAAAATTATCTGTTAAATTAAATTAAAACTAAAATTAATTAAATTAAATTAAACTCAATTAAATTAAACTAAATTAAATTAAACTAAACTAGTTTATACTAGATTAAGCTAAACTAATTAATTACCTAACCAATAAAATTATTAAATTACCTAACTTAATTATAACTACAAATTTTATTAAATTAAATTAACCTAAATTAAGTTTAACTAAACTAAACTAATTTAAATTAAATTAAACTCAATTAAATAAACTAAATTAAATTAAACTAAACTAGTTTATACTGGATTAAGCAAAACTAACTTAATTACCTAACTTCAATAAAATTATTAAATTACCTAACTTAATTATAATTATAAAATTTTATTAAATTAAATTAACCTAAATTAGGTTTAAGTAAACTAAACTAATTTAAATTACATTAAACTCAAATAATTAAAACCAGATAGAGAAATAGAAGGAGAGAGAGGGACTGAGGGAATAATTAAAACCAGAGAGAGAAATAGAAGGAGAGAGAGGGATTGAGGGATAGAGAGAGGAACAGAGGGGAGAGAGAGGGACTAAGGGGAGAGAAAAACTGAGGGGGAGAGAGAGGGAGAGAGAGAGGGGGAGAGAGAGACGAAGACAGAGGGGAGACACAGAGGGAGAGAAAGAGAGGGACTGAGGGATAGAGAGAGGAACATACAGGGGAGAGAGAGGAACAGAGAGAGAGAGGGAGAGAGATGGAGAGAGAGAGGGAGACACAGAGGGATAGAGAGCGGAACAGAGGGGAGGGAGAGGAACAGAGAGACGGAGACAGAAAGGGAGAGAGGGAGACACAGAGGGAAAGAGAGGGACTGAGGGATAGATAGAGGAACAGAAAGGAGAGGAACAGAGGGGAGACAGAGGAACAAAGAGAGAGGGAGAGAGAGGGAGGAGAGAGACGGAGAGCGAGAGACACACAGAGGGAATGAGAGGGAGAGAGATCGACGGAGACAGAGTGGGAGAGAGCGAGACGGAGACAGATAGATCGACGAAGAGAGAGATAGGAGAGTGATCGACGACGAAAGCGATGCAGAGAAAGAGAGAGGGAGAGAGATCGACGAGAGAGAAAGAGAGAGATTAATGGAGAGAGAGACGCAGAGGGAGAGAGGGAGAGAGATTGACGCAGAGGGAGAGAGGGGGAGAGAGAGGTACGTGCGAGGGGGAGAGATCGATGACGGCGGCGACGGGGGCATGGGTTTTTTTCTTTTCTGATTCAGAAACACAGATGGGGCAGCGTGAGACTCGGCCGAGTTGACCGAGTCGACTCCGAGTCAGACCCGACCCGGGTCGACTCGGCACCCGCCCTTCGACTCGGGCGTCCGAGTCGTATCGTTGGTCGCCGAGTCGGATACAACTAGTCGTATTCGACTCGGCCGAGTCCTCGATCACTGGTTTCATGTGTTCTTTCAGTACATAATATAGTCACCGAAATATATAAATGTATAACGTGTAAGTATTTTATCCAAAATACATGTCTAAGTAATACCAAGTGAGACTTAAAGTATTCAAACTTAATAGCAGTGAAGTGATTTCATTAAGGTTGGAAAATACAAGGTGCATAGAGGCGCATTCATCTCACTTGCAGTAAATCAAATATATAAATTTATAAAACCAAGATTTAGTTGGAAATATCACATAAAGAAGGAAAAGAAACTATTTTCCTTTTTTCAAATAATTTTTGGGAACATTCCTAACATGCAATGGCGCAAACATTTGATCATGAACAAAAAGGCAACCTAGTTAAACATATTCGTACATTGCTCATGCTAAGAATGTGCTTGTATGGAAGTATGTGAGGCCCACACTTCTTTTCTTTTCTTTTTTTATTCAATAATAATGAGGGTGTGGCCAGTTGGTCAGCCGGCCACACCCCCTAACCTTTTTGGCATTATGTATAAGAAGATAAATTTTGTTTTAATTTCATAACTAAAAAGAATGAAAATTTACCACTTTGTTTGCAGAATCAGATTGCCATAAGAGTGGATCAAACATGATCAATATTTTCAATGACTAAGAATCAAACTAGTTTACAAGTTTGATGGTTATTAGAGTAGAAATAGGATTATTTGTTATAGTAGAAATATGATTTTTTTTTTAATTTTGGATTCTCCTACTCTAAGTAGGATATTGTGTATTCTTCTAATCCTATTAGGATATGTATTGTTTCTCTTTAATAAAATAACTACATCCTAATTGAGAATTTATGGACCTCTCTTCATCTTCTTCACTTCAATTCTCTTCATCTTCTTCACTTCAATATGGTATTAGAGAAAAAAATCCTAATCCTAACCTCTTCTTAAAAAACCTGAACCCTATGTTTTCTTACTTTCGCTTAAAAAATTGTACTGTTCATGTAAATAATACCGCGGGTACTGTTCATTGTGAATAGTAAAAAAATAAGAGAGAACTACTTAATCTTTTTCTGTAGTAAAATTTTAATTTTAGTGTAATAAACATCTCGTTCCCCTTCTTATTCTTATGGTTGATATCAAAAAAATCAAAGATCTCATCAGTATTCAAATCGCCATTGTGAAGCTGAATGGCAAAAAGTTTTGTTCTGAGAGAAATATGTGAGTCTTGGTGCAAGAGGCAAATTGAGGATAATTATTTCTGTGAAATCTGCTTCTACTGAAAAAGCGTTTGAAGAATAAGAACGAGACAATTATTTGATGATTACTTGTCTTTGGAACAGCATGGAATTTACAGTGAATGTCAACTTTATCTCTTAGATACTGCAAAAGAAATTTGAGAAGCTATTTGTGACACTTATTCAATGAAAAAGAATGTATCTCGAGTTTTTGAAATATATGAGGACCTATTAGTCTCTGACAAGGCGACAAGAGTTTAGAAGACTAGTACAGCCACTTCAAGAGTATGATCAATGAACTCAACAAGTATCATACAATCACTAATGATATTGAAGTTCTTAAAATGCAACGTGAAGAATTATATGTTTGTGAGTTTTTTTGGAGCTCAGTTATCAACTCAAACCACTTCGAGGATAGCTACCGGTAGGTAAAGGGGGATCTCCTCTCTGCAGAATACTTTCTCACGATTATCTCAGGCTTCAGAATCTTCTACAATAATTTTGATTCCTCTTCACTTGAGGGCTCTGTCTTGATTTTCTCAACTTGTCTAGGTAACACTTCTCAAGGCCGTGGTGGTATGTCTTTTCGCGGTCGTGATTATTTACTAGAGGCCGAGTTTTTAGTCATTGTCAGGATAATTCTTGAAAGTATACTCATTATAATCGAATCAATCACACTATTGACTGATGTTGGGAGTTGCATGGCAAATCTTTCTAGCCTCCTCAAGCTGCTTATTTGTCCGATACTGCTGGATCATCTACTGCACACGACTCTAATGCTCTTAGTACTCACGTTGACGAATCTGTGACTCTATCAAAATTTGATTATGATTCTCTGATTCAAAAGATGCATTTAATCTCTACTTCAGACATTGTTACCTTGGCATATCCAACTATTTTTTGTTTAGCGAGTTCATAATCTTCATCTTTGATCATTTATTTGGTGTGTCAACCCACGAGACTGGTAAATTTAGAGTCTTTTTCATTTTTCTCACATCTTCAGCACATTCCATAGTTTTTGTTGATGGTAGTTCCAAATGTAGTACTCACACTGTCAATCTCACTTCTTCTCGCACTCACTGATGTTAATTAGATTCAACATGTTCTTTTTAATTTTATATTTGTAAGTCGTTTGATCAAAGCTCTTCAATATTCTATAAATTTTCTTCTTCATTATGTACCTTTCAGGACTTTCAGACGAAAAAGGTGATTGGTGGGGGAGTATGGGCAAGATGGCCTATATTATATTCAATGCGGTGATCAATCTAAAGTGGATGCTTTTGTTTGACATGTGATGAATCTGCAATCTAGTGACACTAATGTTTAGGTCATGCATCTTTAAAATTCATTAAATCATTATTTTCTTCTTTTAAGTCTCTCTAAAAATTACAGTCTTCAAAATTATTGTGTTTTTTATGGTATAATTCATCAAACTTCGTGCGCTCATATATCTTAACAGAACGGTGTTGCTCAAAGTAAAAAGTGTCATTTACTTGTTGCTCGAATACTAATGGTTCATATGCATGTTCCCAAGTGTTTCTGGGCTGATGCAGTCATTACTGCTTGTAATTTAATTAATAGGGTTCCTTCTTCTGTTTTAGATGGCATAACCCCATTTTTAGTTCTTTATACTAAAAAAACTGTTTAGTTTACCTCTAAAGGTTTTTGGTATGTGTGCTTTGTTCAAATTCTCAAAAATTGACTTGATAAATTTGATTCTCGAGCACTTCAGTGTGTGTTTTTAGGATATTCTCGGACACAAAAAAGATATCGATGTTGGGATCCCGTCAGCAGGAAGTATGTGATTTATGCAGATGCCACTTTTTTCGAAAACACACCTTACTTTTTAGCCTCTCTGAGTCCTACCATAGATCTTTCGACCACTCATGTTACTCTTCCTGTGCTACTAGAAGACTCACCTTCATTCCAAGTCTATCAACAACATAAGAAGATTATCACTGATTCCGACAGCTTACCCCCTTATCAGTAATTGCTTTCATACCCCCTTATCAGTCAATTACTTTCATTAAAGTGTGTGAGCTTTTCATAGCTCTTCGAGAAGGTACTCGTTTTTATACTCAACATCCTATGGCTAAAGTGTTATCTTTCTCTTTTTTTTTATCTCCTGCATGTTTTAGTTTTGCAACCACATTGTCTTCTATGTCTCTCTTAAAATCTTATTGTGATGTTATGTTGGATCCTACATAAAAATGCTATGGATGAAGAGATTATTGCTTTGCATGTTAATGAAACATGGAAATTAACTTTTTTACTATTGGAAAAAACAAATTGTTTGTTGTCAATGAATATATATTAGGCACAGTTGGTTGTCAAAGGCTACACACAGACTTATGATATTGATTATTTTGAGACTCTCTCCGGTAGTTCATTTGCATTCTGTTCGCATTCTTTTATCAGTTGCGGTGGTCAAGCAATGACCTTTATATCAGTTAGATATTAAAAAATGCATTCTTACATGGAAATCTTCAAGAGAAAGTGTATATGCTTCATCCCCGGTTATGAGGTTCAGGGGGACACAGACAAGGTCTACAAATTCAAGAAAGCAATCTATGATTTGAAGCAATCTTCACGAGCATGGCTTGACAAATTCGGTATTGTTGTTGCACACTATGGATAAATACGAAGCTCTTCTGATCACCCTATATTTGTAAGATATTTTTCTGCCAGTACTATTATTCTTACAGTTTATGTTGATGATATTATTGTCACTGGAGATGATCGAGGTACTATTCAATTGAAAGCTTATATGAGTTCTCATTTTCATATATAATACCTTGGTCTCTTGAGGTATCTTCTAGGGATTGAGGTTGCTTATTCTACGAAAAGTCTTTTTTGTCTTAAAAAAATATCTTACTGGTTGTTGGAAGAAACTGGTACATTGGGATATAACCTATTGACACTCGTATGGATCTTAATATCTGTTTTGATCAAAACTTAGGAGAGCTGATTGCTGATTCTGGAAAGTAAAGATGATTGATTGGTAAACTAATTTAGTTAACTGTCACTCGATCTAATATTACATTTGTTCTGGGTGTGTTAAGTTGATATATGTAGAGTCCGTATCAGTTTCATTGGACTGCTACTTGTCGTCTCTTGCGTTATCGGCTCTAGGCAAAGGGTTGTATTATATCTTCAACTTATTTGGATATTATGGGATATTCTGATGCTGATTGAGCTGGTGCTCCCATTGTTCGTCGTCCTACTACTGGTTATTGCACTTTTGCTGGAGGCAATTTGGTGATATAGCGATGTAAAAAATAAAATATTATTGCCGTTTCATTGCTGAGGTTGAGGATATAGCCATAGTTCATATAGCTTGTGAATTGATGTGGATTCAATCTCTTCTTTCTAAAATGAGCATGATTAGTGATGATTTCATTTTATTTCCATCATATCAAATGCAATTTATATGCTACTGGTACTTGCAGTCCCTTCACAATCAATTAGAAATTTCTTTTAATGTCTTCCAAATACAAAGGAGCTTTCCTTGGTAGTTTTCTCACCATATCCATTGCTACATTCTTTTATAAGGCTTGAAAACAAGAGAGAACTTGATCAGTCAAGAGAGAGAATCTGATCTGTATAAATCAAGAATAGAGTCCAAATAAGAGCTTCTTCCATTCTACTTCGAGAAATTGGGTTAGTTCCACTGGTACATGTCTTGCATCCAGTCAGTTGTGAGGGAAAAAGTAATCTATTCAGTTAAAGGGAATACGGTTTGGACTAATCCTCATATTGAGTAGACTGATAATCTTGTATATGTTGAAAGAAGTTTGGACCCAATACTCCACTAGGGGCTTCTGTTCTATGATCAACTTACATTTCCAAGTTTATTTAACCAGGACCTCTTTACGCACAAGGCCATCTTGCCATCTCAATGTGCATCCTCTAATTTTGGCCTAGTCAAATCCCCAACAAACTAGTGTGTCTTCCTTCACCGAGACATATTAGATAAGATTTTAGAGTTGACAGATAAATTGAGTTTTCTTATTTTTCTGAAATCTAAATACCCGTCTTTTCTTGTAAATATAATTAATCATAATAAACCGCACTAGTGTAAATTTTCCATAAGCAGATAACGATTGCAATTTTCTGTTTTAGGTTGGGCGTTTAAATTTGAAGGCTATGGGAATGACCGCGTTGCAGCCGAAGAGCAAATCCTTAATTGGAATGATCGCCTCTTTCTCTTAGTGCAACCAGAAGACGAGAGAAAGCTAGAACTTTGGCCTGAAACTCCCAGCTCTTTCAGGTACTTCAATCATCCTTTTCCTGTAAGAAACCTAGGATAACTGAACTTGCTTCACATTGAAAACTGGGGAGAAAAAAAATCAAATTTTAATATAAAAGAAAGCTTGTAGGAACTTTGGAATTCATAGGTTCCAAGTCAATACATACGCGTCGCGAGGAAATTATCTTTTCTGACTGACTTTCCTCAATTCAACAATTTATTCCAATATAAGCGAACATATGTTGATAAAACTAGATTTTCATTTTACAGAGGATCTTCATAGGCAATGCTGGCTCAATTTGTAATGATCTCCTAAAGACCATATAAATAATGCTCATCGATATCACAGACCTTTTTCTGATAATAGTAACAACATCAACAATGAAGCCTGTACCCTAAAACTTTGGGCTTATCTTGTTCTTCAAATGTGTTAAATTTGCTTGCATACATTGTTAGTTCACAATCTGCTAACTTAAGCTTTTGGATAAACTGATGTTTAGAGCAAAATGGTCCTGGGTTCAAACATCATTGGTAATTTAAAATATGTTTATTTATCCTTTTTATTTCCTTTCCAAGTGACTCATGCTTACACCACATGCCTTTGCACGTGGCCAAAAGCCTGTGTGAAGGGGAGTATTAAGTTTTAAGCAAGGATTGATAATTGGCTGTATCGTCTCAGATTTTGAAGTAGCTGGTAAGGAACATATAGTAAGTCATGGCAGATATCAGCAGTATTTTTAAAGTATCAGGCGGTTTCAGTCACTTATGGAAAGAAAACCAGTACTCGCCAAAACAGACTGATACGAGTGCTTCAGAACCAATTATGGGAAAAGTGCTTTTTAACCAAAGAAAAGGAACTCTATGGGAAACATCTTGCAGAAATCAAAAAGTTAAGGGAAAATAATTAGGGAGAAACCTTACAAGATTAAGCCTATTAGAGGAGAAAATTAAATTGTAGGGTGGTGAGTATGCTTCAAAGGGAGCTTATCACTAATCACGATATGTGGTTCATGATCATGAGGGCTTTGTTATGATTTTGATAAGGTTGATTGGGGACAACAGATGTTCGATCGATTCTCTCAAATTACTATGTTTGATTGTGAAGGCGACTACTGAAGCGATCTCAGTGAGAGGTTATGGAAGAGATTGTGATTGTGACTAAATCAAGGTGTTTCGATTGCAATGAGAAAGTTTGAAACAATTACTGGTTGGCAGAGTCCTATTTGGCACAAACACTCCTGTCACAGAGCCGTCTCATGTCATATACATGTTTGACACGCATGTTACATACATGCATTTTGTGTGTTTTTGAAGAATTTTTCACGTGTATGTGTGTCATGCTCATGTTGTTGTCACCGTGTTCGTGCGACATAGGCAGGGTCTGTTGTGATCTACTTAGCTGGGTTTGGTATGACAAACTTTTAGTTTATTTTTTGTGCTTTTTCTTTAATACTTTTCTGGTAATGCCCAAAATTTGAGTACTAGAAAAAGTAAATCCCCTTTTATCTATTTGTGGCTGCGCTTATGGCCACTTTTAGGGTCTGTAAACCGTGGAACATAAGCATTTCCCAAATCCCTTTGGCCTCTTTACCCATACCCATGACCCATACAATCCATATAACCTCTTTATCTTCGGTTTGATGAATTTAACTGATTTGCCCTTTGTATGATTAAACGTTCTAGAATGAGGGCATATACTTTGACTCAATATAATGAACTTTATTACATTAAATTACTTTTTTATCTTTAAAAGGCCTCTTTGATTATATTCAGTTTCTTTATTTTAAAAATCAGTTTTACTGTGTATGCTGATATCTTTATATTATGAAACCGCTTGTTTTACATGGTTTAATCCAATATAATAAACCAAGTTATATAATGAATAACCTTTTTCTCTAAATAATTCATTTTTAGTATATAATGTTTAACTCATAATTGGGGTTCTAAGAGAACTATCTGTACCAGTGTTTAAAAAACCCGTTATGTAACTGTTATAACTCGTTATATACGTAACGCCGACCATCGTGATGTAACAGGTCTAAAAAACGTAATATTTGATAACTATGGTTATTTTGCCTGTAACTTACGTTACGTTATGTTATTAACGTAATGCACCGTAACTTACGTTACAGTGAACTCGACTTTTTATAAAAAAACCCATATTTTCCGGTCTAAAAAAAAATCCAAATTCGCTCGCTCGTCATCCTCTCTGCATCGTCATTCATCGAGAAGAAGAAGACGTACCTCTCTCTGATCGACAGCAAAAGAAGAAGACCTATGGTTCTATCATCTCTAAGCAGTGTTCTCTGTTGCACAAGTAAGCGCTCTTTCTTTCTCCAGGTATCTCTTTACTAATGCTCTCTCCTATCACTCCTCTCTGTTCTCTCTCAATCTCTGCTTCAGAAAAAGAGAGAGCAAAGAAAGAGATCGGAGGGGGAGAGAGAGCATAGAGAGTGATAGGGGAGAGAGCAGAGAGAGATCGAGAGTAAAATATAGGAGAGAGTGAAGGACACTGGGGTATAATTGAATAGCATATTGAAAATTGAATTATGAATTATAATGAATAGCATGACTAAAAAATTATGAATTATAATTGATTTACGAATTATTGTATATTGAATTATGAATCTTTGTGTACATTGAATAACATGACTAAAAGTTATGAATTATAATGAAATATGTGGATCATAATGTTGCTTGTGTAGATGGAATTGTGAATATAAAAAATTATTGTGTGACTTGCTAAAATATGTTATATATTGTTTTGATATTTTTTTAGATTTTTTAAAAATTATTTTCCTATTTATAAACATTCTTAAATATAGTATATATATATATTTTTTTGTTAAATAAATATTAAATCGTGTAACCTACGTTATGCGTTACGTTATAACCTATGTTAACATAACAGAAGAAAAACGTTATCATTACATTATCGTTATTTTAAACATTGATCTGTACTACTGTTAAATTGATTACATCTGCTATAAAATAATTAACATATATAACTAATTGATCATGCTATGTTACATAAAATGAATATCATAACATTTTTTATATAATTTGTAACATTAACTAGATATGAACATGTTTAAATTAAAGAAATATGTTAATTTAGTTAAATTCTTTTAGATTGTTCTGTTACTACTTAATTTCATGTTAAGAGCAGTGAAGGTAATAAAAAAATTAAAATTTGAATTAAGATATAATTTTGTGCATCCCACTTATATTAGAAAAAAGAATTTAAATTTTAAAAGAATATAATGAACATGAAAAAAGTAGTCACGCCTAATCATAATATATTTCACTATCAATTTTCTAGTTTTTACTTTATCAAACATACATAAAACATCTCTAGTAAACTAATGTATGCATCATGATTTATGTTTAGAATATAAATATTATCTTCAACCTTCACCTCAACTTCAGAGTTCTGGTATAGTGGCATGGACTTTAATATGGTGTCAGAGCAATCCAGATTCAATTCTCATCCAGAAGGCATTTAAAAAACAAATTAAAAAAACAAGAATAACGCTGCACAAAAGCCATGTCTCAATCACAAAAAGAGTGATCAACTTGAGGGGATGTGTTAGAATATAAATATATTACCCTCAACCATTATCTCAACTTCGGAGTCGGGTGTAGTGGCATGGACTTTAATAGTTTAAATCTTGGTATCTATATTGGCATGGACTTTAATAGTTTAAAATCTCGGTATCTATATTGGCAGGGACTTTAATAGTTTAAAACCTCGATATCAATATCGTATCGGCCTATGATTTTGATTATCAATATCGTTAATATCGGTTACATCGATCATATCAGCAATATTGCTCCGATATTGGCTGATATTATAAGATTAAAATCGAATCGGGTACCTCAAGATCTCACATGATATTGCCGATATATATTGAAATTGGCCGACATTTGAAACTATAGTATACATGAAAGAAAAGATTTCTGATCTAACTATATGTTGTGTTGTACAATATCCGTTAATACTTGCTCATAACTTTATCGATTCTTCAAAAAGAATATGTCAAAATATTGGTAAATATCTTAAATAATTTAAATATTTTTCTGTTATTTTTAATTTTTAAAGAGAATTGATTGATACATTCAAAATGGAATGGTTGATATCACAATACTAAAAACGTCACCCAATAATTACACCAATATTGACACTAATATTCACACTTTTGTTTATGTTTACTGATACAGTAGTGATGTTACACATGTTTAGTTCTATGATTATCTACCTAAATCAAATTATAAATTCTAAGTTGCAATTTTGTTTCTATTAAAAAAATTATGCAATTTGTTTTCTATAATTTGTAAGAAAAAAGTGTTCATGCAGCCAACCCAGAAAATTTTGGATTCATGATCCCGTTATTGTTGATTAATTGGATTTTCTTCAGTTTCATATTTTCATCTAGATGTATGTAATTTTTGAGATAGCAAGGGTGCTTTAAACCACCCCTTGGATTTAAACATTCACACACTTGGACATATTGCCTCCCTCTTTCTCAGCACGTGTATTCTCTCAGAGGTATCATATGCCCTTATCATACCACTTCCAATGCACTAGTCACATCCTGGGGGGAAGAAAACTGACATCCATATCCCTTCCAACACATTTGTTAATAACTAGGAAAAAGAAGTTTCAGGTAATTTCTTTGCCACATGCCCATTTTAGCTACTTAGAAAGATGTGAGACAATGTAGCATTCAGTTTGCTTTCCCTTGAATCTCTTCTTCCTTATCAACTCTACCCGACTTCTTATATCTATGAGCATATGTCATCTAAATTGCTTCTCTTCTTGTTATACGTCTGTGACCTTGAGTCATTAAACAAGCTGTTTAATATGCGGACCGTGATTAATTTCAAATTTCAAGTAAATGAGTGGAGGAAAATTCTCGGGGAATCTCTCCACACCACGAGTTGTAAATGAGATTTGTAAGTGAATAGAGGGATCTAAGCAATCGCAAACAACATGGATTTACATGGAAAACCCAAAGGAAAACCACGGGAAAGAGAGAATCCACTATAATGTCAGAGAATTACAATGAATTTAGCAGTTATTCTGCGATTACAAGTTCTAGGATTTTCTATAATCAGATGTCAACTTCTAGGATTTTCTGTAATCAAGAGCCAATCCCCTTCTCAATGGAGGAGTTGTATTTATACCCGTCTGAGTTGAGCGGATATTTTGGATCTACATGACTGCATTATTCGCACATTATGATTTTCTTGTAATCGCTCAGATCTCGTCGTTTGATTATGGGATCTCCATGCAGAGATATTCACTACTATTCATAACAGCTCGCATTGATGGGGCGTTATAATGTTCAGAATGTAAGGACGATCTGCCAGCGTAGTCGGATTCGTGAATCGTGGAGCTCGTGCTATCCAACTGTAAGTAGCGCAAGTGTAACAAGCTCCGGAGGGTCTTCGTGTCGGAGCCTTGGGTGGCTCTGGGAAGCGTCCTCGTACTGATAGAAAAGGATCCTTGTACTAATTGTTGGCATCTTGGAGAGTTGCGCGGCTCCAGTTGAGTAATAGATTCGGGAGAGTGATGCTTGATCAGATGTGTGCCCGAGGCTCTCTTCATGGGCCCATGTACCCGAGGCTTTCTTTTTGGGCCCATGTGCTCGAGACTTTCTCCTTGGGCCCGTGTTAGGCTTGTATATGAGTTGGGCCCACTGGCAGAAAAGTGAAGCCTCCAGGTGTCCTGACAGGTGTCGAGATCTTGACGAAGGTCAAAATCTGACCACTACAGATGCTCCCTCTGTCTCTTCCTGCTCGGAGTCTCCGAGCGAGGAGGGAAACAGACTAATCCCATCTTTAGGCATGATTCTTCGCTGAGTAGTTAGAGGGAAATTCTTGCGCTTCGTGGAAAACAGTTAGGGAATGCTAGAGAGTAGTTGGGGCGCCATTTCATACTCTTGCATTTAATGCCAAGTCTGTAAAGGTTGACCAAAAGACGTGTCATGTGTCCATTCCGCGTGCGTTGTGAGCAGATAGCCGTCGTTTGGAAGCCATCAGAGTGAGTTGGGATTCGCGCAGCGGTCTGGATCTAAAGCTAGCTTGCATGCGAAAAGACGCTTTAGCTCTAAGTCATCATTGCGGTGACGTCAACATCTGCCTTTAAATTGGGGAAAAACTTGAAGGCTTGGGCTTTCCACAAGCCCTAGATTTCTTTGAGCTTTCTGCCTCTTCTTTTCCTCTTTATTCCTGATTTTTGAATCTTTGCACCAAATCCATCAATCAATCTTTGCAATGGCGAGAAAGGGAAATTAATTGTCGCTGGAGGTGAGGGAGAAGCAGAGGCGCTGTGGAGGAGAAAGGAAGGAGGACTACTCTCAGAACGAGAGAGGCCATGGATTTTAATCCCAAGTCGCATGTTCTGCGTGACCAGAAGGAGGTGGATGAGTACTTGACGGCGTACAACGTTCGTCTACCCTCCAAGATTGAAGTGGAGTGGTGCTCGCCTGAGACTGACGTCACTGTGTTGCCTCTTGCCAGCGGCCTTAACTTTCACTCTCGGATCCTGGCTTTGGGGGTGAAGCTTCTCATGACTCCCTTTATCCGAGATGTCCTGGTGCGCTTCAAGGTCCCACCCTCACGGTCGACACCGGGAGCATGGCAAACTGTTCTGGGATTTCAAGCTCTCTACGCTACTTTCGCTCATGTTACATACAAGGTGGAGGAATTTTGCGCCATCTACGTGATGAGGAAGTCTCATCAGGATGCTCGCTCTTTCGTTCCGCGGAGTGGATGCGACACGTTGATTATCAATCTGGTGGACAACGATCACGGGTCGCGCGACACCGTCATCCGTGTCTCTGGTCCTTGGTAAACTGCCCTTGCTGATGACCGTGGGCACGTCCCCACTGTGTGGAATAGGGGTTCACTCCTTAAGGGGGGCACCGATCCCCAAAGAGATGCAGGAGAGGGTTCAAGAGCTGTACTAACTCAAATATGACTGTTGTAGCTGGATCGGCTGTTGGACCCAAGGAGGCCCTCCAAGCCCCCGGACGTTCCGAGACTTTCGGCATCGGGCAGAGACGACGAGATGCATGTTCCTACCACCGGGAAGGAGAGCGCTTTTGTCAGCGACATCTCAGTAAGAGAGGTGAAATGCCGGTCGAAGGGTGCGATCACCAGAGCCCGAGGTGCGACTCAAGAAGCACTCGCTCGAGCGGAGCGACGGAAAAGTAGGGAATTACAGGAGGAGTCTTCTCCTTAACCTCTAATCCCCGGAGGGTAAGTATTAATTTGGTTCTGGATCTTTTTACATTATGCTTCCCTGGTTCTGACACTTGTGTTGCAAAAAAGAGGCCAGATGATTGAGTATGACTCTGATGCCGAGGAGCTGGAGAGGATGATGACAGCAGTGAGCGGAGGCTCCAATCCTGAAGAGGGAGATGTAGCTGAGCAGGAAGCCCCTCTCAGAGTAATGGGGAACCAGAGTCCCATGATCCAACCTCCAAGATCGAAGTCCACGGAGAGTTGATGCCTCTAGAGGATGCCTATGATATCGAAGTCATCGGAGAGGTGTACCCCCGGAGGACATCTCTAGGTCTGTGCCTCAGATTGAGGAGCCTATACTCGGAATGACAAGAGTCGGCGAGATCGGCACTGCTACTTGGCCCTCAAAGTTGGCCTACCCTTCCCCGATGACATCTCCGGAGCCACAAGAAGCGAGCTCTGGGACGAGCTTGCTTCTGCGGAGGGGAGAGAGCAAGGTGGCTCTCGGACATGGTGTCTTCCTCTAAGGATTGAAGGAGTTCAAGGTGCTCCCGACGAGGGAGCAACATAAAATGCTGGAAATGGGATCTTCCGGGTAAGTTCAAACTGTGTTTTGTCTTTTGATAATCCTATAGCTCACCCCGGAACTCTTCTTTTGCAGAACGCCATATTCACTGTTGAGCTCTTGGGCAGTCAGTAGGTCGCCCTGAAGGAGAAAGAGATGGCTAATGCTGACTTGCTGAGAAGGGTCGACACCTGTCCGCCGAGAAGAGAGGCGGATAAGAGGCTCGCCAAGCTCTAAGCTGACTTGGACCGTGAACTGGTGACCCAACAAAGTCGGGAGGGCAAATTGGATCGGCTTCGGAAGGAATTCCAAGCGATAAAGTTGGTGCCCCGACAGGAACTGTCTCAGCTTGGGACGAGCTAGAAAATAAGAGCTCAAAGCTGGAGAAGAGAGACTCCGAATTCTAGGCGGCTTCTTAAAAGCTGGAGGCTGCAAATCGGTGAGCCAAAGGCGTCAAGGCTGAGCTTGACTGCGAGAGGAGTGTCTTCTAGAGCGAGAAGAATGACCTCGTGCGTGAGTTGAAGCAGGTGCTTGCCGATAAGACAGAGGCCGAGAAGCAGGCGGATGATGACGTTGTAAGGCTACAGAAGGAGGTCAAGGTCTTCAAGCTTATGAAGCACCGAGACAGGTACAACGATGGGGTGCAAGGCAAACCATCGAGGTACCCCTCTGTGCCGACCAAGGGGCGGTGGAAATCTTGGCCTCCCATGCTCCTTCAATGCCTGACGCCTCCGCCACAGCTACGACGGTTGGGGTTTCTCGTAATCCTTTGGCCAGTGCACCTCCTGCTGAGGGCCAGCTTGTTGAAGCCCGTCTGGACTCCGAGGCGGATCCTGCTTCCAGAGTTGCTGAGGCACCTCACAACATCATCAGTGCTTGAGTGGACTGTTGTTTCTCTGATTGTAATTTGTAATTTCCTTCATCATTAATAGATAGAAAATTTTGCTCATTGCTTGAATTTCTCAAACTTTCAACTGTTTTCTTATCTTGGTATTCTGTTGTTTGTAGCTTGATAGCGGAAGGCACGACTCCCGCCTCCCGAGGAATTTCCTCAGGCCCAGTCGGTCCACTCGGGGTGTTGATGAATGTGGGGCTCTGGGTCTTGAAAGTGTGAGAAATAGATCCACGGGTATCGAGCTTATTGATGAGCCTGTGGAGAACTCGGATGACTCCGAGTTTGACGACTTCGAAGACTCGGATGAGGGTCTCGACCTGGATCTCGGGGAGGAGCCCAAATCTTTGCTCGGTTATTTACGCGCTCGACGCGAGAGAAGGCAAGGAACCACTTTTGATCGATGTCCGACTTGCCTCTCCGCATAGGACTCACGCTGCATGATTACCTTTTTATCAGTTAGACCGTGAGTTGAACTGCTATCGGTCGAAGGCGAGCGAACTCCGGGACTAGCTGTCTAAATGGGCGGATAAATAGACGGAGCAAGCCTGGCAACTAAAAGAGCTAAAGAGGAGAAGCTCGAGCTATCTGAGGCTCTGAAGGAGCTGAGGAAAGAAAACTCTCTTAGGCTCTCCTGGAAAAGTTAGAGGCATTGAAGAAAGCGATGGAGGATGCCTCGAACCTGCACGATATTTTTTGGAGAGGCAGTCGGTGATCGACTTGCTACGGTCGCGGGTTGAAGAAAAGCTCGAGCTCAGAGGGAAGATCCAACAATTGGAGCTGAATTTGTAGCGTCGCGAGCGTGAGGTTGCGGATCTGCAGACAGAAGTGGTGCGATTGAACAATTGCTATCGCGAGTCTTTCCAAGAAGCTCAGGATCTGCGCTTTGAGTTGAGTAGACATCGCTTTTCGGGCCGCCTGTTTAGTCGGAAAAATTTTGATTGCAAAGTTCTTTGAGTGGATGAAAATTACATTGTAACAATTTCGAATACAAAAGAGAGGAGGGTTTGAGTGGATCTCTTCTTTATTAAAGTTGGGTTCTTTGTGTAGCGATGTAGAGTGAGCATTGTTCTCAGCTGACGAGCTGAGTCGGAAGCTTGATCTTCGGTTCTTCTTCTTGCTCACTGATGAAGTGCACAATTTCAGTCAATGGCTGAAAGAATCTCAAAGAGATTTAAAACTTGAACTCAACAAGTTAGAGTAAAACTCTTTTGTTCTCTTGAACTCTCTAAGACCAAGAATGCTTTAAGAAGTTGCAAGCTTAACAAAGCCGTGAAAGTACACCTAGAGGGGGGTGAATAGGTGTATGGCTAATCTAATGACAAATAATGCGGAATTTAAAAACTAATTGCAACACACTTAGTGTAACCAAAGAGTGTAGCTGAATTCCCGGTGAAGGGATCTGGACTAACTCTTCTTGATTCATCTGAATAAGAGTTGAGGTGCTATATGAAGCTCTCTTGGTTTAACACAAGTATGACACACAAACAAACCAAGCATGTATATGATATGAACAATATGAATCAATGTACAATATAAAGAGAGAGAGTAAGAGAAAGTGGATCAAACACAAACACAAAGATATGTTTCGAGGTTCGAGCACCCAGCTCTACGTCCCTGCCTTCACACAGAAGGATTTCCACTATAGCGTCCACACAGGACTTCCCACACAGGAAACCTCCACTGAGGATTTGGGTAATACAACTTTGGAGTACACAACTCCTCTCTCACCAAATACAACCTCTCACTAGAGGCAAGGCACGACACAAATCACCCTACACTTAGAGGGATAGGCACTTAGCCAAATAAATATCAACCTCACACAAGAGGGATAAGGCTCAAAGTCACAACTCCACAATCACCTCTTCACTAAGAGGGATACCAACACAACTTTCACAATCACTTCTCACTAGAGGGATATCAACACAATCACCTCTCACTAGAGGGATATCACAAAGTACGGAAGGTTTACAACTCTTGGTGGTTTCAACAAACCACAAACCAATTTTCTCACTAAACAAGATCCTAATAGATAGGATAGATATAATAGCTCAAGTGTGAGAATATAAAGAGTTTGAAAATAAAAAACACAAAGAAAAACTCTTGGGAAAACTTCTAGAATAGGTATAGAAATGAAAATAAAAAATCAATCCCAAAGACTTCTCCTTTTCTTGATTTTTCCAACCCTTTAAAAACAATTAAAGATCAAATCTTTTGACACAAAAACTCTTTTAAAAACTTGCTGAAAGATAGAAAATTTTGCTCTTAAAATTCTTAGTGAAATCAGCTCAAGAAGTGGGTATTTATAGACCCACAAAAAATCTGCCCGTTGCAATCTGGAAAAGCCCAGATTGCCCTTCCGGTCGACCGGCCAACGGTCATATTTATGACCGTCGACCGGCCGGTCGACCGGAGACGGGAAACAGAGAGCAGAGCTCTCTGCCGGTCGACCGGGGCCATTTCCAGAGAGCAGAGGCTCTCTGACGGTCGACCGACTCGGTCGACCGGCCTCCCAGCCTGGGCTACGTGCACGTTCTGTGCACGTCGGTCGACCGGACCGGTCGACCGACTTCTGCCTCGGTCGACCGGTCCGATCGACCGGCAGACAGCCTGGTCCAACAATATAGGGATTGAAAACTTGTCTTTTTGCCTTCTAAAAAATCTCATAAAATACACATAATTCCACAAAAATATGTTCTTATTATATCTTTGAAATACAAATATGTGTGACAAAAATTCAACACATATTTTAAACAATTTGAACCATTTTTGTGTTCTTGAAAATTTGCCTTAAACCAAAAACTATATTTTTCAAAAACTAGGATTTTGAAATGGAAAACCGTTTTCTCCAAAACTCATGTAAATATAAAAACATGATATTGAAATAACTTTTAAGCATGTTGTATATGGATAGAATCCAATAAACATGAAGGATATTATATCTATGTTTTTGACATGAAATCTAAAAATAAGTTTTGTTTAAATACAAAACTCCAACTCATGAATTAGACTATCAAAGTAAATTTTTCTAAATATATGAAGTATAGATGTATATAGATCAAATCTAATACACATTAAAACTTGTAAACTTGTTTTGATTCTATCTATTCATGAAAACCATATATATGAAAAATCGAAACCGGTTAAACCGAAAAACCAAACATATGAAACTTTAAACTTGTGTGTGTATTGTGAACTTGAGCATATCAACACTATCTAATCTTTACAATGATCTAAACACAATGCAAACTGAGGTCTTCTTGTAGAACTCCTTCTCCAAGTCGACTCGATCCAAAACCGATCCAACGAGCTTGACTCCAACCGAGTGCTAGATGCGATCTTGATGCGCGAGCTCTTGAATCACCATGTGAAAGCTCCAAAACACCTTTGTTGAAGCTAATCACCTACTAATATCTTGATCAAATATCTGAAACTAAATATCGCAAGATTATTAGTAAACTATAACTACATGAGTTAATCATTATCAAAACTAGAGTGAAGGGCCTCTGGGCCAACAAGACGAACCCTCTCTATAACTTCCATAGCTATTTATAGGAGAGTTTGGGTGCATAAATGACCCCTTAAATTTTCATAATGGGGATTAACTCCCCCCATTATGTGAAAAAAATGTGAGTTTTAAATTAACTCAGTTCATGGCTATCAGTTACAGCAAAATACGGATCTCGCATTGACAGACAGAACGCAGAGCTCACAGGCTCGCGTCTGTGTTAGAACGCGGAGCTGCTCAGGCTTGCGTTGAAGTTGAAACACGAAGCTCGCATGCTCGCATTTGAAGTTAAAATGTGAAGCTCACAGGCTCGCGTTTAGGATGCAAAGGTCACAGGCTTGCATTGAAGTCAAAATGTGACTTTGAATGACGTATGTGTTTGAAGTTGGAACATACTTCTGATTGAAGTCCGCGTTCGTGAGCTCCCCGTTTGCATTGAAATGCGTCATTCGCGTTGATATGAGGTCTGTGTCTGAGGCTCTGTCTTTAATAATTTTTAGACAGCTTGCAGCGATGGATCATGACCCAGTGAGAGGCGGAGATAATAGCTAGCTTGTTGGCACTTGAACTCTTTTTGTAACAATTGTATAATAAACATGTTATGATTTCGATTTGAGTCTTGCCTTTTCTGCGTGTGTGGTTTGTTGCATTTGTTTGATTATGCTCGACCTGAGGTTTGTTGCATTTATTTGATTATGCTCGACCTGAGGGAGTGAGAGGACGCAGAGTCAACAGTTGCTGGAGTGACTTGACAGTTGTCGGAGCTTGTCCCTTGGGTGATTCATTTCAATGTCTCCGCAACGCCTTTTAGTTGTCAGGCCGAGAGTCCGATGCAGGTAGTAGAGTTAGCTGTCAGGGAGAGAACCCGATATAGTTTATCGGAGCCATCAGGAGGTCTTTCATATTTCAGGAGAGTCTCCGTGTAGGCTTAGCCCTTCAGGGTGATGATCGGATATAGACTATCAAAGTGAGCATCAGGAGCGCTTTCATCTTTCAAGAGATCCTTCGTGTAGGTCTAGCTGTCAAGGCGAGGACCCGACATAGGCTGTCGGAGTGACCATCAGGAGCGCTTCTATCTTTTAGGAGAGTCTCCGTATAGGTTTAGCCATTAGAGTGAGGACCCGCTACAGGCTATCGGGTGGCCGTCAAGAGCGCTTCCATCTTTCAGGAGAGCTTCCGTGTAGGTTTAGCTGTCAGGGTGAGGATTGGATATAGGTTGTCTGAGTGACCATCAGGAGCGATTTTTATTTTTTAGAAGAACCTCCGTGTAGATCAAGCCGTCAGGGTGAGGACCCGATATAGGCTGTCTGAATGAACGTCAGGAGCGCTTCCATCTTTCAGGAGAGCCTCAGTGTATGTCTAGCCGTCAGGGTGAGGACCCGATATAGGCTGTCAGAGTGACCATCAGGAGCGCTTTCATCTTTTAGGAGAGCCTCTGTGTAGGTCTAGCCGTTAGGGTGAGGACCCTTATAGGCTGTCGGAGTGACTACTAAAAGCACTTCCATCTTTCAGGAGAGCCTCCGTGTAGGTCTAACCGTCAGGGTGAGAACTTAATGTAGGCTGTCAGAGTGATCATCAGGAGTACTTCTATCTTGCAGGAGAGTCTCCGTGTAGATCCAGCTGTCAGGGTGAGGACCCACTATAGGCTGTCAGAGTGATCGTCAAGAGCGCTTCTATCTTTCAGAAGAGCATCCGTGTAGGTTTAACCGTCAGGGTGAGCACCCAATATAGGCTGTCAGAGTGACCGTCAGGAGCATTTTCATCCTTCAATAGAGCCTATGTGTAGGTCTAGCCGTCAGGGTGATGACCCGATATAAGCTATAGGAGTGACCATCAGGAGCGCTTTCATCTTTCAGGAGGCCTCCGTGTAGGTCTAACCATCAGGGTGAGTACTCGATATAGGCTGTCGGAGTGATATCATAAGCACTTTCATCTTTCAGGAGAGCCTCCGTATAGGTATGAGCCGTTAAGGTAAGGACTCTAGACTGTAAGAGCAACCATCAGGAGCCCTTTCGTCATGCAGGAGTGACCCCGCTATAGGCTGTAAGAGCAACCATCAAGAGTTCTTTCATCATGCAGCATTGACTCCGTATAGGTCTGAGCCGTCAGGGTGAGGACCCGCTATAGGCTGTAAGAGTAACCATCAGGAGCGCTTTCGTCATGCAGGGTGAGTCCGTATACGTCTGAACTGTCAGGGTGAGGACCCGCTATAGGCTGTAAGAGCAACTATCATGAGTGCTTTCGTCATGCAGCAGTGACTCCGTATAGGTCTGAGCTGTCAGGGTGAGGACCTACTATAGGCTGTAAGAGTGACTGTCAGGAGCGCTTTCGTCTTTCAGGAGATCTCCGTTTAGGTCCAGCCATCATGGTGCAAACCTGATATTGGCTTTTTTATGCATTTCTGAGATCATAGGGAAAGAGATGATGCACAGTTGTGAACTTTTTCATTGAATATGATAGGATCATTCATTATCTTTCAAATGAAAAGAGTTTCATTGCTTTTCGAGCATCTTTCCATCTTGATCGACTAAGGTGTATTGTCTTCTGTCGGGGAAGTGCTGAAGATGGTGTTTACTTCCTGATACTGGATGAGAGTCTGGTTGACCTGACTCTTCTGCTATGGAGTCTGGTTAACCTCCTTCTGCATTTTTATTTTCGAAGGCTGCCTGGGGTTGAGGATAAACTCCTTGAGATACCCCCGGTTCACTAGCTTCTGGAGCTGCCTTCGGAGAGAGCAGCATTCAACGGTACGGTGTCCCATTCCGTCATGAAAAGCATAGTACTCTCCGGCTCTGGGACCCTTTGGGTCAGGTGGGAGTGGCCTCGGGCGCCTCACCCAGTCTTGATCCTTGATGACGTTAAAGACATGGTTCATAAAGATTTTAAACGGAGTGAAGTCAGCTTCCTCTTCGTAAGTCTTGACAGGGTTCTGAGAGGGCTTGTTTACCACTCTGACGCCCTGATTTTGATTTTTCTTCGAGAAAGCGGATTGTGGCTTCAGTCTCTTCCCTTTATCCTCCCTTTTGGAAGAGCGTTCGGCTGCATTTGGGGTCACATTTTTTGATTTGAATGTACTTCTGAGCCTAAGAGAGGATGTTCCTTATTATGGTAACTTCATGCTTCACCAAGTGCTTGTAAAAAGAGTTGATGACTTGCAACCCGCTATCGAACGTCGCAGTAGCCAGGTCGTCGTTGCAGTTATACACAAGGCCATCTGGCTCTGAAAATAACTGACATAGTGTTTTAGGCTCTCTCCGAGCTTAATCCTAATCGCGAGGTGATTGTTGTTCTTCTTTAGCTCTCGTCGGGAAGCGTATTAGTGCTTGAAGGTCTGTTTCACCTCTTCAAAATTCCGAAGTGAGTGCTTCGGGAGAGTGTAGAATCAGTCGTAGGCAGCGCTTTTGAGGCTGGATGGGAACACTCGACTAAAGAGGAGGTCATCGTGAGAGCAGACCACTATCTTGTCCTGATCAGAGGTGCTGGATGGGATCAATTGCTCCAGGGTAGTATTCAAAACTCGGTATCATGAACTTCTTGGGAAAGCGGTGAGAAGTGATTTTCTCTGAGTGTGGTGAGTCAGTAGTTCTCAAGCTGTAAGGCTCTGTCTTATTCCGGAGTTGTTGACTTGCCTCCTCGATCCGCCTCTGAACAATCTCCTCAATGTTCTCGATACGAGGGACCTTCGGAGCTTTGTGGGGATTAGAATTCTCTGAGTGCTTATCATCACTCTTGAGGTCAGATCTGGCGCGCCTCCGATTGCTCCCAGTGTGGGTGGTGCCCGCGGGAGAGGTGGTGACGGGGGAGCTTGAGACCCTTCTGTCCCTTGGTTTGGAGTGAACTGCAACTTCTGAAGGATCTCGATTTGAGTAATGAGTCAATTTTGGATGCAGGCAGTCGAATATCTCTCTAGAGCAGCCTTCTCTTGTTTGCACATTACCTCCGCCCGTTGCTCTTTCAATTGCCTTTGGAGGCTGGCGAGCATCTGGCGGAGCTGACCTTAGAGAGCCGAGTTTCGTGTATGTTGGTCCCTGCCTCTGGCGTAATAGCTGGGGAAAAGTACTCTTCTTTGACGTCTTCAATATGAACATCAAGATGGGGCAGATTAGCGTCGATAGCCCTGTGCCCCCAGCAGCAGTCGACTTGTCTTTTGAAATAGCGGCGGCAGTGAAATGTGCTCTTTCTTAGTGGGGCCATATCCATTCGGCGAGGCTTTTTGAGGAAGGGTTTGGGAAAGGTTGAAGAAATCTTAAGTGGGGATCCAAGAACTCTTAACGAAAGCACCAAAATGTGGAGGAAAATTCTCGAGAATCTCTCCACACCACGAATTGTAAATGAGATTTGTAAGTGAATGGACATGTGTAAGTAATCGCAAACAACAGAGATTTACGTGAAAAACCTGAAAGGAAAAAATCACGAGAGAGAAAATTCACTATAATGTCAGAGAATTACAATGAATTTAGCAGAGTGATGCTGTGATTACAAGTTTTAGGGTTTTCTGTAATCAGATGCCAACCTCTAGGATTTTCTGTAATCAAGAGCCAACCCTTTTCCTTCTCAATGGAGAAGGAGATATATTTATACCCGCCTGAGTTGTCTTCGTGGGTGCAGATATATTGGTTCTACATAACTTCATGATTCGCACGTTATGATCTCTTTGTAGCCGCCCAGATCGCGCCGCTTGATTGTGGGATCGTCATGTAGAGATATCCGCTACTATCCAAAACAGCCTGCATTGATTTAGGGCGTTATAATGTTCAGAACGTGGGGACGATCTGACAGCGTAGTCGGATCCGTGAATCACGGGGCTCGTACTATCTAGCTATAATAGCACGGGAGTACTAAGCTCCAGAGTCGTGTCGGAGCCTTGGGTGGCTCCGGGTCCTTGTTCTGATAGGAAAGGATCCCTATACTGATTGTTGGCGTCTCGGAGTGTTGTGCAACTCCGATTGAGTAATAGATCCGGAAGAGATGTGTGATCAGATGTGGGCTCGGAGCGAGGCCCGAGGCTTTCTCCTTGGGTCCGTATTAGGCTTGTATGTAAGATGGGCCCGCTGACAGAGAGGCGAAGCTTCTAGGTGTCCGGACACGTGTCGACGAGGGTCAAAATTTGACCACTACAAAATGTTATATTTTTTATGATTTGAAAGGCCCTTGAATCCTCATGGGATGACCGATCTCCCCAAATGATGTCAAATTTTCTATTGCTTCTTGTTTAAACCACCTTTCTAGGTTTTTGTATGTTGCTCGTGCACTTCTAGTCATAATGTTGAGTATTCTAGTCACTTGGATCATCTTATGAAGTTCATCTATTACGACATTCAAATAGAAAGCAATTGACTAGTAAGGAAGAAAACTCAGAAAGTAAAGCATCCATTCAAGGCCTACAGTTTGCTGATGAGAATAAACATTCCTCAAGACAGTTCAAATTCCACAATTGTTTTGAGCAAATATTTTGAATCAGCCCGAAACTATTATTCATAGATTTTCTCAACAACTGGACCTTATTACAGGGATGTCCTCCATGAATATACCATAGGGGCAAGAAAAGTAGTGGAGCAAGTCCTTTCTGCCATGGCAAAGTTGCTGGGATTAAATGAAAACTACTTCATTCACCAGTTAGGAGATCGAGCAGACGTGCATGCAAGGTTCAACTACTATCCATGCTGCTCAAGGCCTGATCTCGTCTTGGGAATTAGACCTCACTCTGATGGCTCCTTTGTCACCATTCTCTTGCTTGACAAAGAGGTGGAGGGCCTTCAAGTGCTCAAAGATGGAGAGTGGTTCAAGGTTCCAATCATCCCGCATGCTTTGGTTTTCAACTTGGGAAATCAGATGGAGGTAACCACTTCTATTTCCATTTGTTATAGCTAAAAAAATTTATCAAGGATTCACGCAAGAAATAGAGATGCTTATGATTTTCACCTTCGGTTTTTCTCCAAAAGTTCTAAATTTCAGCATGAGAGTATGAAATGAGAAAATAAGCTAGAAAGCAACTGTCATTATAATTTATAAGTATCTGATATCTCCCGAGATTAGTCTTACTATGGAAAAGAGAAGGTTTATAACTTCATACAGTTGATTGCATTCAGTTTATTTCTTTCTTGAATGTTGGGGAGAAAATTGATCCTTGTGATTTTGGCTTCCTGCTTCATGAACTGAACATCGATGCAGATAATGTGCAACGGAATTTTCAAGAGCCCTGTCCACAGGGTGGTGGTGAACGCGGAGGAGAGGATATCTCTGGCTATGTTTACCTACTGGAACAAGAACAAGACCTGGAACCGGCCCCGGGCTTGGTGGACGAGACGAGGCCAAGATTGTACAAGAAGGTGACGGCGAAGGATTTCAGTGAAGCCTATTTTCAATTGAATTCATTAGGAAAGAATTCTCTTGACTGGCTGAAGGTCTAATCCAAATACTTTGGAAAGTCTACTCTGTAGGGAAAATACTTATCCTAAACTAGCTGGCTGCTTGTATGCTTTCAGGTTATGTAACATGTACTCATGGCTGCTTGTAGTATTGCATTGATGTTGAGAATTAAACACTGTACTAAAGATTTGCGTTTTTAGACATGCACAGATATCTAGTGTGGCTGCTTTCAAGTTATGTAATCATGTACTGATGGCTGCAAGTAGTATTGCATTAATCTTTAGAATTAAACACTGTACTAAAGATATGTGTTTTTAGACATGTACAGAGATATTCACTGTCTACACTATAGATCAAAAGAACAAGTAACTATAACATACATGTGTGCTACTACGAAAATCTTCACTTTAACCATTCTGCTTTGATAAATCGGACCACATGACAGAAGTTGCTCTGCTCTGTTGACGACTTCACAATGCACTCACTGTGAAAGGGATGCGAGCACGGCATCCTTACTGTCTCCTCCCTCAACCAAAACCCTCGAAGCACATCGTGCACTTACTTTCATTGTCCTCGCGCTCCTTCCACACATCTTCCTTCAGCAGAGCCTCGGCCGTCTCCATTGAAACCGCATTTCCTGGTCTCCCACCACCACCTCGACCTTCGCCACCACCTGCAGGCTGCAGCCTCTCCAACCCTACGAGGGTTTGCTCCCTTTGGTTTCTTTCGAGTGCCTGAAGATATGTACTTCACCAGCTCATTATGCTTGAAGATATGCATGTTCTGGGAGTTTTTGTTTTCACATAAAGTGCAAGAGATCTACGTACTTCGGTGGGCTCAGGGGTGTTTTTCAACTTGTGTTTGTTTGATAAGAAAAAGAAGCTGTAAAGAGAGACCGCACGAGCAAATTTGAGTCTCAGATTTCCTCCCATTTTGGGTTGAAAACATGCGGAAACCTGATAGCCTCTTTTATATATATTCCAATTCTTCTTTTAAAAGTATGGGCTTGAGTTGGCTTCTTAGCGCGAAGGACCGTGATGTTTCTTCCCGCTGTGAGCCATCTATCACAACTGATGAACGGCTCAAAACGGGAGAGAGAAAAGATAACGCATTTTGTGATGAGACCCATAAAACGCGTTTTTATTTTCTTTCTCTCTCCCCTGCTCCGGACCATTCATTAGCTGTGATGGACGGCCCACAGACGAAGGACCATCTTCTGATCTTTCGTGCGATGGAGCCAAGCCCAGCCTTAAAGTACACTGATGGCCAAAAGGCCCATCATTGCTTATATAATTTTTTTTTTTTAAGGATTGAGATTTCAAAATTAATTTGCTGACATCCAAACGTGATTGAGGAAAAAAAGTTAATGTGGGAGCCAATGTGGGTCCCGAGTGTTTTCACAAAATAAACCTGACTTGGTTGCATTTCTTTGCCAGGCACGCTTAGGTTCTGTATTTGAGAGGGGGAAATATACAGAAGCGGATAAGATATTGACACTCATCAAATTGATTGAGGCACTCATCAGAGTAGTATACCCACAAAATTGATAAACACCTCCCTCCAATTTTCACAGATATCCTTATTCTCTCAAAACTTAAAATTTTCATAATTTCAATTTACCCGCATCTCCTTCATCTGCACCCCTTCTCTCCCTCCCTCTCTCTCTCAACTCTCTCCCTACACCCAAGCTTTGTCATCGGTCAAACTTCGGCGCCTTTTATTCATCCTCGGCGCCGTCTATCTCGCGCGCTTTGGTTCGCCCCAAGTAAATGTAGAAAGAACTTAAAAAAAAAAAAAAATCAATTATCATAGATCAAATTTTCCTATTTTTGTAATCGTTGGGTTAGCAAGTTGTTCGGCCAGTTTTGGCCAAACAGTTTAGCATTTGTTCGGCTAAAAAGCTGACCGAACACATATAGATATGTTCGACCACCCTTGACCGAACATAGTCCATTTTGTTCGACCAGGCTTGGCCGAACAAAATTTCATGCCTCTATCTGAAACAACTAGAAGGACCGGTTCAACGTGAGATGCTTTATGTAAAGGCCTATATATAGTGTAATGTAGCAATCAGGTGAGGTGTATTGTGTTTAAATGCAAAGCCGAGGATTATTTTATTGCTCAAATTAAGTTCAAACACAAATCATGATCTCTTTTATTGTCTGTTTCAAATCATGATTGCACTGATATTGGATGTTAATCACTAGAGTTCTTATTGTAACTTCTCATTTAAGTTAGTTTGGGTTTGTGCTTCTGGTGGCAGTTGTAACTCAATACCTAATTTAAAGCAATTAGTTAGAGTTGTGTTGAGTTTAAATGTGGAGCCCTAACTCAAATTAAAATTCAAAAAATTTATTCTTAAAAAGTTCTTGTTTCAGGTAATGTTTTGGCAGACTATCAGATAGTCATTGTAGTAGTAGTAGTTGTTGTTTGTTCTAACTTCTCATTTAAGATAGTTTTTGGGTTTGTGCTTTTCTGCGCAACTTTATATCTAATTATTAGAAGTAATGACATCAATCATTTGTTGGAACGTAAATTTTTATATTATGTAGAATCATGGTTCTAAGAAATGGGATGATATTTATTATAGTATAACATGCACTTTTCCTGTTCATCAGTGTGCTCTCTTAATTGTGCAAAAGCATTTTTATTCTAATTATGTTGTTTGTGTTTTGCTTTTGTTAATCCCTGGTCACACATCAAAATTTTGACACACTGCTGATCAAAACATGAACATATATGTACGTGTTCGGCCAAAGCTGGTCGAATACATACAGAATGTTCGGGCAATGATGACCGAACATTTTGAATTTTGTTCAGCCAGGTTTGGCCGAACAAATACATATTAGTTCAGTCAAAACTGACCGAACAGCTTGCGAACCCATCTCGAAAAAAAGGGAAATTTTGATTTTGATCGCTACAATTTGATTTCTTTGAGTTCTTTCTACATTTACAAAATCATCTAACCATAGACACAATCAAGAAAACTTGAATTTTTAGGGTTTGGATGAGTTATAATTTTTAAAGTTTTTTTGAAGGTGAGTAATGAGAGGGGTGGGGTTGAAGGAGTGTTGGGTGGGTGTATTAATCAATTTGGTTGAGTGCATTAATTAATACTGACGTCAAAATTTATAATTTTAGGTTACTTGAACGGTAATTTAGTCTTATAATTGTCTATCAAAGTTTTTCAAATTTTGATAGGTGCATTAATCAATTTGGTGGGTGCCAATATTCGCTCCTGAAATATATAAAGTAATATTTCATTTTAAGAGTTTCGACTATGCCTTTCTCATTTGTACTCTCCAAATCTTTCACAATTACAAAGATACTCCCAAATCTTCATAATATCAGAATTACTCTCTAAAGTCTTTCAAATTTTCAAAATTACCCCACCGATCAAAATTACTCCAATACCCTCAGTCTCTCTCTCTCTCTCTACCTCTCTCGTTTCTCTCCATCTCTCTCTCTCTCTCTCTCTCTCCCCCCCCCTCTCTCCCCTCCCCCTCCCCCCCCCCCTCTCTCTCTTCTGCGGCGATGGAGGTGGAGGAGGAGATGCGGAGGAGGAGGAGAAGGCAGAGGAGGAGTTATGTGTTGGTTACAATACAATATTTTCTTATTTTTTAAAATATGCAACAATTTTATGTACAAATCTGTAACCAATTTGAATAATTGTCATAAAAATGCAAGTAATATAAAAGAGTTAAAAAGAAAGAAAATTGCTGGCATGAGGTGACAGTCGTGCAGAAGCATTGCCCTAGAAGATAGATGGCCGGTCCCTCGTCCGGACCTTAAAATGACCTCCTCTCTAGCAGTAAAAGTTCCCGGTAGATCATCAGCACCCAGCCTCGGATGAAGAGTTAGGCCTCTGCTCAGATGGAAATTCGCTGCCCGTATGTAAAATAAATGCTCCAAAAATTACCAAGAAAATCGAACTAGAATTTGCAATAAAGAAATTTGGAGGAGGGAGACACTGCGAGAAACTATTTATTGATTCTCGAAGTTCATTTGTTGTAACAGTCCCGCTCCAAATTTGCACACGATCGTGCAGTTCGCGAGTAGATCCGGAGAGTGGGTCAATGGGTCAAAGCCGAACAGAAAATCCCGAAAAAATCAAAACAGAATTTTAAATAAAATTAAAAAAGAATCAAAAAAAGTTTTAGGTTCAAGAGCTCCCTGAATCGAACTGCATTCATTTTCGCAGGTCGTGGGAGCGCGCCACCCGAAGCCGGCCGGGCCCAGTTCGGTTCGGCGCGCGCCGCGCGCGCGTGGGGATGTGGCTCATGGCCCAATACTCATAACAATAGACATGAGGAGTGTGGTATATATACTGCCAAACCTCCCATCTCCTATCCAATGTGGAACTAAAACCAAAGTTAAATAAGAGGGAAACTCAAGTTTTCCCTCCAACTCAAAACACATCCAATGGTCCCCCAAAAACTTGAGTTTCAGCGAGGATACAACAAATCAATAATAAATAACCATCAAATCAGCAGATCATAAAACACGAATAAAATCGGGCAGCATCATACTTTGGATTCAGGGTCGATAGCTTGCGGCCTTGAATCTACTCTTAGTGAATTCATCGTCATCTGAGAGACATAATGGACTACGCCTTGAATTAGGCCTCTTTAACTAGATATTGATGAAAGACACACACAATAAGTTTCCATCTATTGAGCGAGCGGGTTGAGCGTTAAAGGACATACTCACAATAACCGACTCATGAGAGTTTCTAGGGTCAGCCCTGCCCCCCAACCACGGCCATCACGGTTCCTCTCACGTAGGTAAGTCCTCCAAGGGTACTATAGCTGGATAGTATACCTCCACACTACATGCGTTGGACTTTAAGAATTAAACTCATCCTTACCTAGCTGTATTATATGAGCATCGTCACCATAGAGAAGGGGTAGTAGCTACACTGCTACATATATGATAAAAACATATCCAGGTTGATGCTCCACACGAGTATTATCAGTCCAGCTTGTTTCTACCACATTGAACCTCTTTCATGGAATCAACTCCCAATCAAGTAGGTTGGGTTCCCGCTGTCGGTGAACTCTACTATGGGCTTAACCCCATCTCCCTCGATGATTCTAGGACCACACTCCTAGAAAGACCCTTAGTCAATAGGTCAGCAATATTCTTCTCAGACTTTACAAAGTTCAGAAGCACAACTTTACCCAATAGGCACTGAACAAACTTAAGCCTAATTTGAATATGTCTGTTAATCTTCTTATTGGCATTATCTTACTTTAGAATCTCAATGGTGGATCTTGAATCAGTATGAACAAAGATTGGAAGTATTGGTCTAGGCACAAAAGAGAATTCAGACAAAAGATCCTTTAACTATTCAGCTTCAGAGCAAGTTGTATCCAGAGCAATGAGCTCGGACTCCATGGTGCTCTTGGCAATTACTGCTTATTTGCAGGATTTTCAAGACACAGCAGACCACCGAATATGAATACATATCCGGTAGTAGACTTAGCACTGTTGAAATCAGTGACCCAGTTGGCATCACTATACCTTCCATAACATCAGGATATCCAGTGTAAGTCAGACAATAACCAGTTGTGCCTTTAAGATATCTGAAAACTCTCTCTAGTGCAGTCCAATGTGTAAAATCACCTAGAGGGGGGTGAATAGGTGATGGCTAATCTAATGGTCACTAAATGCGGAATTAAAAACTATTATGATGCAAACTAAACTTATTACACTAAACACCACGTATAACACAAGAGTGTAGCCGAATTCCCCGTGAAGGGCTCTGGACTAACTCCTCAAGATTCCTTTAAATAAGAGTTGAGGTGCCGCGTTGGCTCTCTTGGTTGAATACAAGTGTTAGCAAACAATCCCCAAGCATATAACAATAAAGCACAATATGAATTGAAAACACCTAGAGGGGGGTGAATAGGTGTAAATGCTAATCTAACAATCTTTTTAAACAATTATGAATGAATGATGCAACGATCACTCAAAACAAGACTAAGAGCCGAATACCCGGTGAAGGGTTCTGAACTCCTTCCTCGTGATTCCTCTAAATAAGAGTTGGAGGTGCGTATTGCAATCTTATTGTATGAGTTATGATCGACAATATATCAAGAAATGAATAATATGCAATGATGATGTGCACACAAGATATATCACAAGTAATGAAAGCAATATCACAAATTAGAAACAATGAGTAAAAGATAGCAATTGAAAGTAAAGTGAGATTGAGAGCAAGAGCAAAAAAAACAATCGCAAACACAAGAATTTGTTTCGAGGTTCGAGCCACCGCTCTACTCCCCGCCTTCACCTCCGTGAAGGGTTTCCACTATCCACCGAGGACTATTACAAGGTCTACCGAAGACCGGAGCACCGAGCTCCACCACTTACAAGAACCTCTACCGAAGAGGTGTCTCCACAAGATGAACAAAGAGTAACAAGTAGCCAAGTGATCTCTAAAAGGATCACAAACTCTTTACAAACACTTCTCTCTTTACAACTTCCTTATAGATTGAGTAGGGAATTTTGGCTCTAAGAAGTGTAGTGAGAAAAACTCAGTTGTAGAATGATCTTTGCTAGAAAACACAACTGAAAACAAGCTCAAAAATGAATAGAAAAATGGAGAGCTTAAAACTTTTCTTCTCTTTTTAAAACTTTGAAAACTTAAGGATTTTTCTTGTGTTTTGTAAGAGACTATTCTCCTCTATTTATAGGGAGAGGAAAGGGTTAAAACTAATTTATTTTAAGCTTATTTGATCTGAAAAAGATCTCTAAAAACTCAGAAAAAGTCTGCCAAAAACAGATTTCAGATTGCACCAAAGAGGAAAGAGCCGTTGGGGACTTTGCAGGCCTGGCGGTCGACCGGTCCGGTCGGCCGTCCGCCCTGCTGGAAAGGAGCCGTTGGACTCGGGTCGACCGCTCGGTCGACCGTCCTCAAGAATAAAACACAGTTTTCTGAAGGCGGTCGACCGGGCGGTCGACCCAGAAAACCCGAGATCAAAACTGCTTTCAGTCGGTCGACCCGGCGGTCGGCCGACAGACATGCACAAGCGTGCACGTTCTGGATACAAGCTCCGGTCGACCGGTCCGGTCGGCCGGTCTTGCCTGAAACAGAAAAACAGCAAGAAACAGAACTTAGAATTTTTGTAAAACATTTTGAAGTATTGTAAATCATGCTAGAAAGAGTATACATACATGATTTAAACAAGATATTCATTTTGTAAAAAGTTGGAGTCATGTATATATACCAAGGCATGAAACTTAAGGATAAGAGCTAAACATGAAAACTTGTATAAAAATATGTGTGTGTGTATCCTAGAGCCAATTTTCCAAAAACTCAAACTTTAACAAACTATTTCTTACATTGGTTCTAAAAGACTACAAGTTCTTCAAGTGGGCTTCTCCATATGATCTTGCAAGTTTGATACTTGAGCCCGAATTGAGGTGACTTGAGTCAAAAACTCCTTCCTTTAAGGAAGAAAACTTCTAGTTTCATTAGAACCCTGAAACACACTCAAACAACAAACATGATTAGTACAAATAACTATATATGTTTTGTAATCATCAAAACACACTAAAAACGGGTGATTGTAACCTTGGGCCAACAATCTCCCCCGTTTTGATGATGACAAAACATATAGGTTATTTAAACAAAAGAAAGAAGAGCTTGGAAAGCTCCCCCTCAAATAATGCTATGTATAAAGAATGACTATGAAAAGTAATATACATAAAGCATTGAAAACACAATAGTTTTGTCAAAAACTTAAATACAAACTTATTCTTTTTCTCCCCCTTTTTGTCATTCATCAAAAAGGGTTAAACAAAACAAAAAAAAAAATTATCTTTAAGATTCCATAATGCAAACATTCAACTCACCACAAATAAAAGAGAATCTAGCATAATCTAATGGTTTAGTAAAAATATCGGCAAGTTGAAAATCGGTAGAAACATAATCAATATCAATATCACCTTTCTCATAATGATCTCTAAGAAAGTGATATCTAATGTCAATGTGTTTGGTTTTACTATGTTGATTTGCATTCTTTGTCATATGAATTGTACTAGTATTATCATAAAATATTTTAACATGATTAAAATGCAAATCATAGTCAAGGAGAGTATGTTTCATCCAAAGAACTTGTGCACAACAAGCTCCGGCTGCAACATACTCCGCCTCGGCGGTTGAAAGGGCTACCGAATTTTGCTTTTTGGAAGACCAAGATACAAGACAATTACCTAGGAATTGACATGTTCCACTTATGCTCTTCCTATCTACCCTACAACCCGCATAGTCGGCATCCGAAAAACTCGTCATTGAAAATTGACCGGTTTTCGGATACCACAAACCCATCTCAATGGTGCCCTTAAGATATCTAATTATACGTTTAACCGCAATTATATGAGATTCTTTAGGACACGATTGAAAACGAGCACAAAGACAAACCGAAAACATAATATCCGGCCTACTAGCCGTTAAATATAGCAAACTACCTATCATGCTACGATAAAGTTTAATGTCTACACTTTTACCTTGTTCATCCTTATCAAGCTTTGTTGTTGTTGCCATGGGAGTTTTGCTTACTTTAGATCCTTCAAGCCCGAACCTTTTGATTAGTTCCTTTGTGTACTTGGCTTGATTGATGAAGATCCCATCCTTCCTTTGCTTGATTTGGAGTCCAAGGAGATAGTTGAGTTCCCCCATCATAGACATTTCAAATTCTTCCTTCATGCATGATTCAAAAGCTTGGCAAAGAGATTCATTAGTAGAACTAAAAATAATATCATCTACATAAATTTGCACAATAAGAATATCATTTTCTACATGTTTTGTAAACAAAGTTGTGTCAATTTTTCCTTTCTTAAAATCATTTGAAATTAAAAATGAAGAAAGTCTTTCATACCAAGCCCTAGGGGCTTGTTTTAAACCATAAAGAGCTTTATCTAATTTAAACACAAAATCCGGATGTGTAGGATCAACAAACCCGGGGGGTTGTTCAACATATACCTCCTCTTTAATAAAACCATTTAGAAAAGCACTTTTAACATCCATTTGAAACAATTTAAAATCTTTATATGATACAAATGCAAGTGTCATCCGTATGGCTTCAAGCCGTGCTACGGGTGCAAAGGTTTCTTCAAAATCGATTCCTTCGATTTGAGTGTAACCTTGGGCAACTAACCTAGCTTTATTTCTAACAACGTTACCCGATTCATCCAACTTGTTCTTAAAGATCCACTTAGTACCAATTGTTGGTCTATCGTGGGGCCTAGGAACAAGGTGCCAAACTTGGTTGTGCTCAAATTGATTGAGTTCCTCTTGCATGGCAAGCAACCAATATGAATCGGCCTCGGCTTCGAGGACGTTCTTGGGTTCAACATGAGAAATAAATGTATACTGCCCACAAAAATCATGAAGTTTAGAGCGAGTGGTTACCCCTTTAGATACTTCACCTATAACGAGGTCCTTGGGATGATGTGGGTTGTATCTCCAATCCTTTGTAAGTTGTTGAGTAGGCTCTACTTCATTTGTTGAAATTTCATTTCCTTGAGCCTCTTCTACTTTAGCTTCACTTCCTTCATCATCCTTTGGCATGCCTCCAATAGTAGGTGAGTCCTCCAAGGTAACTTTCTCCAAGCCTTCATCCAAAGAATCTATTTCTACAACATTCTTAACAAACGAATTAGATTCTTCAAACTTAACATGAATAGATTCCTCAATAGTCAAAGATGATCTATTGAAGATTCTATAAGCCTTACTAGTATTAGAATAACCAACAAAAATAGCCTCATAAGATCTAGCATCAAATTTACCTAAATTATCTTTTGTATTTAAAACAAAGCACTTGCATTCAAAAACTTTAAAATAAGAAACATTTTGTTTTCTAGAAAAATAAATCTCAAAGGATGTTTTTGAAGTATTTTTGCATAAGAAAACACGATTTGATATATAACATGATGTATTAACGGCCTCGGCCCACAAATAGTGTGGTAGACCATATTCACTAAGCATTGTCCTAGCCATCTCTTGTAATGTTCTATTTTTCCGTTCAACTACTCCATTTTGTTGTGGAGTTCTAGGACAAGATAGTTCATACTTAATTCCTTGTTCTTCACAAAAAGTGGTAAAGGGTAGGTTAATGAACTCACCCCCTCTATCACTTCTTATTCTTAAAATTGAAGTATCTTTTTCCTTTTCAACTCTTTTCTTAAAGGCTTGAAAATGTGAAAAGGCTTGATTTTTATGTTCCAAAAAGAAAACCCAAGTAAAACGTGAAAAGTCATCAACCAAAACAAATGCAAAACGATTCCCACTTAGACTTTTGGTTTGAGTAGGACCAAATAAATCCATATGGATTAACTCCAAGGGACGTGATGTCATGATATCCTTGATTGACTTGAAAGAAGACTTGGTTGTTTCCCAAATTGACATGCGTCACAAATCCGGTCCTTTTCAAAATTCAAGTAAGGAATACCTTTCACCATTTCCTTTGTATTTAACCTAGATATATGGTCAAAAGAAATGTGGCCTAATCTTCTATGCCACAACCAAGAGTCATCATCCAGGGCTTTTAAACAAGTGATATTACAAGACATATTAGACATATCAATCATATACACATTGTTTTCACGAAAACCGGAAAATACACAAGTATTAGATATTCTATCAATAACTTTACAAACTACATTATCAAAAACAACATCAAAACCTTTATCACAAAGTTGACTAACACTCAAGAGATTATGCTTGAGGCCATCAACTAAAACTATATTTTCTATTAAAGGGGATGTACCAAGTTTAACATTACCAATACCGATGATTTTACCCTTGGCATCATCTCTGAAGGTGACGGTGCCACCTTCATGGTATCTAGATAGGGTTGCAAAGTTGTTGATATCCCAAGTCATGTGCCTTGAGTAACCACTATCAAGATACCACAATCCTCTACGTCGTTGGGCCTTGGACGGTACCACATCATTTGACAAATTCATTGATTTTGGTACCCAAATTTTCTTGGGTCCTTGAAAGTTAGTGTTTCGAACCCAAATATTATGACGAGATGCATATAGTCTATTATAGCAAAAATTAGCTAAGTGTCCTTTACGGCCACTTTACTATACATGAATGCACTTTACTATACATGAATGCATGATGCGTGTGTGAAGTGTGAGCATGTTTTGGAGGTTTAGCATGATGTAGAGGTTGTGAAGTATGAACATGAGCATGAGCATGTGTGTGAGCATGAGGTTGTTTCTTAAGGGCTTGTTTCTTAGAAAACATAGCCTCAAGTCTATTTTTATCAAATTCACACTTTTTCAAAACTACTCCTAAAGAATCAATTTTCTCTTTTAGCATGGTAATTTCAATTTTATTAACTTGTGGAAACTTATCTTTACAAGAAATCTTATAGTTGTCAAAATCTTTTTGGGTGGAAACAAGAGTGGAAAGTAATTCATCTTTTTTTCTTTAACAAGAGTAAAAACTTGATGATTAAGAGACTCATTTTCCTTTTTCATTTTTAAGTACTTTTTCTTTAGAAAATCATAGTTGTGTGAGAGTTCTACAAATGCTTCTCCTAATTCATCCATGGAAAGTTCATCATTAAGAGAAGTGGAAGGGGTTACCTTGCTTGTGCTTTCATTTGCCATGAAGCACATGTTTGCGGTGTCAATTTCCTCCTCGGATTCGCTCTCGGAATCCCATGTAGCCTTCAGGGCTTTCTTCTTGTAAGGCTTCTTTGATGTGGAGGGCTTTACTTTATCCGGGCACTCTGCAACAATGTGACCCGGTCTTTGGCAATTAAAGCAAATAATTTTTCTTTCTTCTTTGCCTCCTTGCCATCTCCTTCTTCCTTGAAACTTAGCCTTGTTGTACATCCTCCGGACGTTCTTCACAAGAAGTGAGAGCTCTTCGTCATCTTCTTCTTCATCGTCTTCGTCGGAGTGTGTGGATTGACTTTTGAAGGCAATAGTTTTCTTCTTGAAAGGAGCCATGTCCTCCCTAGCTTTTCTCTCCATCTCATGGGTTTTGAGGTTCCCAATGAGACCAATTAGTTCCATCTCCTCCTTGTCATTGAGTTCCTTCAAGGTAGTTGCTTTCACTTCCCATGAAGGAGGAAGAGCCCGGATGATCTTTCTTACTCTTTGGTCGTTGTCGATACCATCACCTAGAGAAGAGAGTCCATTAGTGATCTTTGTAAATCTTGTAACCATATCATCTATGGTTTCATTCTCTTGCATGCAAAAGTTCTCATATAGGGACCGAAGAAGGTCTATCTTAGCCCTCTTCACTTGTGAAGTCCCCTCATGTGTCACTAGCAAGTGTGTCCAAATCTCAAATGCGGATTTGCAATTGATGACTCTAGCAATGTCATCATCATTGAGGGCTTGAAGTAGTGCATAATGAGCCCTAGCATTGGCATCAAATTCCTTAGTCTCAATTTCGGACCAAGTGGATTCATCACCGGGGGGTGCACTAAAGGGTTTGGTCACGGCCTTTGCAACTCGACTTCCTAGAGATTGCAAGAAAACGGTCATCTTAACCTTCCATATGGAAAGTTAAGTCCATCAAACTTAGGAGGGGTCTTAATACCATCAGTCATTTTTACTAAGTGAGAGTGAATGAGAAATGAATGAAGTGATTAGCAAATAGAGGATCTCTCTAAGGTTGTTAAGCCAAGAGCCTAGAGACCTATGCTCTGATACCAATTGAAAAACACCTAGAGGGGGGGGGGGTGAATAGGTGTAAATGCTAATATAACAATCTTTTTAAACAATTATGAATGAATGATGCAACGATCACTCAAAACAAGACTAAGAGCCGAATACCCGGTGAAGGGTTCTGAACTCCTTCCTCGTGATTCCTCTAAATAAGAGTTGGAGGTGCGTATTGCAATCTTGTTTATGAGTTATGATCGACAATGTATCAAGAAATGAATAATATGCAATGATGATGTGCACACAAGATATATCACAAGTAATGGAAGCAATATCACAAATTAGAAACAATGAGTAAAAGATAGCAATTGAAAGTAAAGCGAGATTGAGAGCAAGAGCAAAAAAAACAATCGCAAACACAAGAATTTGTTTCGAGGTTCGAGCCACCGCTCTACTCCCCGCCTTCACCTCCGTGAAGGGTTTCCACTATCCACCGAGGACTATTACAAGGCCTACCGAAGACCGGAGCACCGAGCTCCACCACTTACAAGAACCTCTACCGAAGAGGTGTCTCCACAAGATGAACAAAGAGTAACAAGTAGCCAAGTGATCTCTAAAAGGATCACAAACTCTTTACAAACACTTCTCTCTTTACAACTTCCTTATAGATTGAGTAGGAAATTTTGGCTCTAAGAAGTGTAGTGAGAAAAACTCAGTTGTAGAATGATCTTTGCTAGAAAACACAACTGAAAACAAGCTCAAAAATGAATGGGAAAAATGGAGAGCTTAAAACTTTTCTTCTCTTTTTAAAACTTTGAAAACTTAAGGATTTTTCTTGGTGTTTTGTAAGAGACTATTCTCCTCTATTTATAGGGAGAGGAAAGGGTTAAAACTAATTTATTTTAAGCTTATTTGATCTGAAAAAGATCTCTAAAAACTCAGAAAAAGGGCGTGTTTGGTAGCTTGCAAAATGCAAAAACTTTTGCAACTTTACAGTTTACACTTGTTTGGTTTCGTTTGCAAAATGCAAAATGCAAAAACTTTTACAACTCTTCTTTTCCCACTTACAATTGCTACAGTTAAATTTGTGGTCATGTAAATCTCACTTTTACACTCATATTTTCCCACTTGCAGTTGCTACAGTTAATTTTGTGGTCATGTAACTCTCACTTGTAGTACACTTACAGATCAAAACAGATACTTGATAATCAATATATAATTAAATATTATTAAATATTTAATATTTTAATAGTGTTCAATTTCTTATTTAATTATTTAATTATTTTATATTTTTAATCTTTAACTTTTTTTATTGTTTTAATATTTACTTTTTACTATTTTAATTAAATATTTTAATTTAATATTTTATTATTTTATTAATACTTATTCCATTTTTTATTATTTTATTTAGAGTTAATATTTTATTAATATAATAATATTATACTTTAATATAAAATTACTATATATTTAATTATTTATTTTTTAATATAAAAAATTACTTTATTAATATCATAATATATTTTATTATTATATTAATATTTTATTATGTTAATATTGTAATAATAATTCAGTATAATAATACTATAATGATAATTTATTATTAAATTATAATTATATTTTACTTTATTAATTTTATATTTCTATAATATTAAAATAATATTATAATAAAATTTATATTATAATAATTTTCAAGTATTTTAATATTATAATATTATAACTATATTTTATTATTGTTGTAACATTTTTTAATATTTATATTTTATTAGTATTCTTAAAATTTTATTAATGTTCTTTAGATTTTCTTAAAATTTTATAATATTTATTTAGTTTGAATATTTTAGTAAATTTTTACTATTTATACTAATATTTTATTAATATTATTGTTATAAATAAAATATTAAGATTATTAATTTTTTATCTCAAATTTATTAATACAATTTAATTTGCAATAGTAGATTTAATTTAATAGTATTTTTAATATTTAAATCACTGTTACAGTTAGTTTTGTGGTCAACTTTTCCACTTACACTTTTATATTACCAACCAAACACCGTAAAACACAATATACTTTACCATTTACACTTTCACTTTATCAACCAAACACCGTAAAACACAATACATTTTCTCTGCTACAGTTCACTTTTTCCATTCTCATTTTACGACTTACGACTTGCGACGTTTTGCAACGAAACAAACAGGCCCAAAGTCTGCCAAAAACAGATCACAAAAACAGATTTCAGATTGCACCAAAGAGAAAAGAGCCGTTGGGGACTTTGCAGGCCTGGCGGTCGACCGGTCCGGTCGGTCGTCCGCCCTGCTGGAAAGGAGCCGTTGGACTCGGGTCGACCTCTCGGTCGATCGTCCTCAAGAATAAAACACAGTTTTCTGAAGGCGGTCGACCGGGCGGTCGACCCAGAAAACCCGAGAGCAAAACTGCTTTCAGTCGGTCGACCCGGCGGTCGACCGACAGACATGCACAAGCGTGCACGTCCTGGATACAAGCTCCGGTCGACCGGTCCGGTCGGCCGGTCTTGCCTGAAACAGAAAAACAGCAAGAAAGAGAACTTGGAATTTTTGTAAAACATTTTGAAGTATTGTAAATCATGCTAGAAAGAGTATACATACATGATTTAAACAAGATTCATTTTGTAAAAAGTTGGAGTCATGTATAAAAGTTGGAGTCATGTATATATACCAAGGCATGAAACTTAAGGATAAGAGCTAAACATGAAAACTTGTATAAAAATATGTGTGTGTATCCTAGAGCCAATTTTCCAAAAACTCAAACTTTAACAAACTATTTCTTACATTGGTTCTAAAGGACTACAAGTTCTTCAAGTGGGCTTCTCCATATGATCTTGCAAGTTTGATACTTGAGCCCGAATTGAGGTGACTTGAGTCAAAAACTCCTTCCTTTAAGGAAGAAAACTTCTAGTTTCATTAGAACCCTGAAACACACTCAAACAACAAACATGATTAGTACAAATAACTATATATGTTTTGTAATCATCAAAACACACTAAAAACGGGTGATTGTAACCTTGTGCCAACATGAATATCAAGCATATAAAGATGAACACAATTTAGCATGCAAGATATAAATAAGGAGATAGAGAGAGAGTGAGCAATCGCAAACACAAGGGATTTGTTTCGAGGTTCGAGCACCCTTGCTCTACATCCCCGCCTTCAACACCTTGAAGGATTTCCACTATAATCAATCCCACCGGATCACTCGGTGCCGCAACACCTACAAGCTCTCGGACTCCCTAGTCCATACACACCGCAAGCTCTCTAGCTCGCCGAGGCCGCACCTCAAACACGGAGTTCACACACGAACTCGAAACCACCGCGAACACAACCGTCCGCCTCATCAAAGTACAAAGATGAAGTCTTTGGTGATCACAACACTTTGATCACCTAAAAACAATCTCACAAGAACACTCCTATAGGATGAATATGTCAATGGGTTGCTCAAGTGTTTGTGAGAAAAACTAGGATGGAAATTATGGAGGAAAACTCAAGAAATCTCTTTTAAACACTCTTGATAAAAACTCTCTTTTTGATTTGGAAATGAAGCTCTAAAACAAGTGGATATAACCACTGAAATGAGTGGGAAAAACTAGCCCAAAACTATTCTTGAAATCTTATGGAAAACAGCCCCCAAATGCCCCAATATATAGGGCTCCAAAAACTAGCCGTTGGAGGCCTGACAGAACTGTCGGTCGACCGGCCGGTCGACCGCCAACGGTCAGAAATCCGACCGTTGGGGCTTCGGTCGACCGGCCCGGTCGACCGAGCCTCTGGAACAGAGAACAGATTCTCTGTCGGTCGACCACTCGGTCGACCGGGGTTTTCCAGAGAGCAGAAGCTCTCTGGCGGTCGACCGGGTCGGTCGACCGGCCCTCCAGTGCACAAAGGCGTGCACGTCTGTGCACGTCGGTCGACCGCCCGATCGACCGACTTCAGACTTCGGTCGACCGGCTGAAGCCTGAAAACAGAAAACTGGGATTTAAAACTTGGTCTTTTTGGCTCACATAAAATCCCATAAAATCACAGAAAATCTACAAAAATAGTTTTAACACTTTACTTGATAAACAAACATGCTTGCACAAAATCAAGGCATGTTTCAAATGATTTGGACTATTTTTGTAACTTGAAAATATTGGCTCAAAAGAAAAACTGTATTTTCCAAAGTAGATTTTCCAAAACTTGTTTTTCTAAAAACTTCACCAAATATAAAAACAAGATATTTAAACTCATTTGAAGCATAGTGTGTATGGATATGATCCACTACACAAACATGGTGAAATATCTATGTTTTTGACATTAAGCTCTAAAAACGATTTATATAGTCTTTAACCAAAACCGTATTTTTCCAAAATAAAAAGTCTTTTCTAAACTGAAAATTCTTTTATAAAAACTTATCTAAATCAAGAATGTGTGTGTATATATGTACTTGAGCAATCCACCAACTATTCTATCCTTTACATTTTATCTAAAAACAAATCTTATAAAAACAAACCTAGACACAAGTCTTGATCATGAAGGTCTTCACTTGAAGTCTTCTCATCTTCTTGACTTGGTCCAAACTTGATCCAACGAGCTCGACTCCTCTTGAGTACTTGATGTGGTCTTGATGCATAGGCTCGTGAATCAAACCGTGCTAGCTCCAAAACTTGACTTTAATTCCTTTGTTGAAGCTACACACCTACTAAGATCTTGATCATGAATCTGTCACTAATTAAACACAAGATCATTAGTACTATAACTACATGAGTTGATCATCATCAAAACTAGAGTGATGGGCCTTTGGGCCAACACAATGTTCTCTACTTAATCTTCCTACTGTATAAGAGATGTCAGGCCTAGTCTTATTGGATATATAGAGAAGTGAACCTATTAATTGAGAGTATTTCAGCTGAGATATAGACTTACCTGTGTTCTTCTTCAAAGCAATTGAAGAATCATAAGGTGTAGAAATTAGTTTAAAGTTATAAAAATCAAATTTATGAAGAATTCTTTCAATACTATGAGCTAAACTCAAAGAATTTCCATTAGAGATTTTGGATATTTTCATTCCCAATATCATATCAGCAGGACTTAGATCCTCATATCAAAATTTTAGGAAAGATAATCCTTTGCTCTTTGGATTGCATCAAGAGAAGTTCCAAGGATAAGAATATCTACATATAGACAAAGAATAATATACTCATTGTCAAAATTCTTAGAATATATGCGCTTGTCATGTTCATGGATAGTGAATCCAAATTGTGCAATAACTTTGTTAAACTTTTGATGCCATTGTTTAGGTGCTTGTTTAAGTCCATACAATGACTTCACAAGTTTACACACTTTGTTTTCCAGCCATCCGCCCATAATGGGAATAGGTAGGGGTTTTCAAAAAAGGTTTTGAAAATATTTTTATTGAAAATCACTACCAAATGAAGAACTATAACTAGTTAGATTAATTTTTGAAAAACTAGTTAAAGATCCTTCAAAACATGAAATCAAATCATATGTTTTTCATGAGTCATACCAAATACACAAGAGATGACACTCAAAGACTATAAAGCTCAAAAATATGTTCATGAACCAAGGTCATGACAAAACAAATAAAGTGTGAGTGTTCAAGAATCATGTAATTAGCATTTTCATGAAATTAATCAATGAAGCTCAAAACACAAATATCATTTTATCAAACAAATCATGAAAATTCATTTTTCATTAAACAATAAACTTCTAGGTATATGTATGATTTATCTAAAACTAACAATATGCATACATATCCCAAACATTCAAAAGAGTCCATAATATATATTGCATGAAGGCAAATGACTCAAGGGGTATACATGTATATTTATTAGATTTGAATACAAAATACATATACATGAAGCAAAAACATGAAAATAGGCAAAACAAGTGTAAATGAGAGAATCATCAAAACTAGGCTATACTTGTGCATATAGTGAGTACAAATGAACAATGAAGTGCAAACATATATGAATCAATTTGTTGCTCACTACTTGTACAAGTACACATCCAAGTTTTGATAAAAACTACATTAAACTAGTATTTACCACATGAAGCATAAAAACACATGAACATGCTAAAAATATGATATAAGTAAAAAAACATGTAAATAAAGTAGGAGTTTTAGAGATAGTTACCAAACCAAAGAACTATACTCCAAATCTCCAAACATGGTGGTTGACCCACCAAACCTCCTTGATATCGGTGCGTCAAATATGTGTCCTTTGAGTCCATGTGCAACAACCACCAAGGCACCAAATCTCTCACGTCTTGTGAGAGCCCTCACCTACATCAAATACACAAGGTGGAGACTTTGGTACCCATTTTCTTTTGGGTCCTTGGGGGTTAGCTTTGTAAGGGACCCAAATATTTTTCTTATTAGCAAAATTAATATGATGTATCTTATCAAAATAAAACTTTACTAAATGGCCTTTGCGGCCACAATGTGTACATTTGTACACCTTAGGATGCTTATGTGTGTGAGTGTGATCATGACGTGCAACATAAGCGTATGCATGATGAGGATGATGTGCATGAATATGTGGAACTTATTTCTTTGAAAACAAGGTTTCCAATCTCTTATGATTAAATGCACATGAGCTCAAGGTAGAGCTCAAACAATTTATTTTATTTTTCAAAAATTTAATCTCACTATCATTAATGGTGGCATGTAAAGCATGGTGAGATTGTGAATCATTTTTCTTGTTCTTTTTAGAAACAATTTCTTTTTCTTTTTCAACAATTTCTTTTTAAAGAAGTGTTTTCTTGAAAAGCAAATTCCTTTTGTTTTTCCACCAAAATAATTTTATTTTTCAAATTTGTGTTTCCTTCACAAAGATCATTTAATTTAGACATTAAGGAAACATTCTCATTTTTCAAATTTCATTCTCTTTTTCAATGCATGCAACTTTATTTTAAAAGAATCATTTTCTTTTAACATGCAATCAAAATCCTTTTTCATTTTCTTATTTTCCTTTTTAATCATGTCATATTTCTCTAAAAGTTGTTGACAAAAACAAGTAAGCTCATCATATGACATGTCATCTTCTTCTACCTCGGATTCGGTAGTTACCTCAAGGGGGTTATCCCCTTGGACCATGTAGCACACGTTGGAGGTGTCACTTCCAACATCCGAGTCGCTCCCCGCATAGTATTGATCTTTTTCGCCAAGGGAGGTGATGATGTTCCATGCTACAAAAGCCGAATCAATGTTAGATACCCTAGATAAAAATTCATCATTTAGGGCACTCTTCAAGGCATGTAGGGCTTTTGCATTAGCCTCAATATTTTGCCATCTAAACAATAAGAATCTCTAGTAGTGGCAAAATAAACATGAATGCCTAGGGCCTTGAGGAATAAAGACATCTTAACCTTCCAAGTTTGGATGTTAAGAATGTCAAAGGTGGGTGGTGACATGAAGTCCATGGTGTGTGTACAAATATTGTGATTAGCCTAAAATGAGGGTCTTTAACTCTAGGTTGTAAGACCCAAATCAAGAGCACTTGGCTCTGATACCAATTGTAAAATCACCTAGAGGGGGCGTGAATAGGTGATGGCTAATCTAATGGTCACTAAATGCGGAATTAAAAACTATTATGATGCAAACTAAACTTATTACACTAAACACCACGTATAACACAAGAGTGTAGCCGAATTTCCCGTGAAGGGCTCTGGACTAACTCCTCAAGATTCCTCTAAATAAGAGTTGAGGTGCCGCGTTGGCTCTCTTGGTTGAATACAAGTGTTAGCAAACAATCCCCAAGCATATAACAATAAAGCACAATATGAATATCAAGCATATAAAGATGAACACAATTTAAGCATGCAAGATATAAATAAGGAGATAGAGAGAGAGTGAGCAATCGCAAACACAAGGGATTTGTTTCGAGGTTCGAGCACCCTTGCTCTGCATCCCCGCCTTCAACAGCTTGAAGGATTTCCATTATAATCGATCCCACCGGATCACTCGGTGCCGCAACACCTACAAGCTCTCGGACTCCCTAGTCCGTACACACCGCAAGCTCTCTAGCTCGCCGAGGCCGCACCTCAAACACGGAGTTCACACACGAACTCGAAACCACCGCGAACACAACCGTCCGCCTCCTCAAAGTACAAAGATGAAGTCTTTGGTGATCACAACACTTTGATCACCTAAAAACAATCTCACAAGAACACTCCTATAGGATGAATATGTCAATGGGTTGCTCAAGTGTTTGTGAGAAAAACTAGGATGGAAATTATGGAGGAAAACTTAAGAAATATCTTTTAAACACTCTTGATAAAAACTCTCTTTTGATTTGGAAATGAAGCTCTAAAACAAGTGGATATAACCACTGAAATGAGTGAGAAAAACTAGCCCAAAACTATTCTTGAAATCTTATGGAAAACAGCCCCCAAATGCCCCAATATATAGGGCTCCAAAAACTAGCCGTTGGAGGCCTGACAGAACTGTCGGTCGACCGGCCGGTCGACCGCCAACGGTCAGAAATCCGACCGTTGGGGCTTCGGTCGACCGGCCCGGTCGACCGAGCCTCTGTAACAGAGAACAGATTCTCTGTCGGTCGACCACTCGGTCGACCGGGGTTTTCCAGAGAGCAGAAGCTCTCTGGAAGTCGACCGGGTCGGTCGACCGTCCCTCCAGTGCACAAAGGCGTGGACGTATGTGCACGTCAGTCGACCGCCCGATCGACCGACTTCAGACTTTGGTCGACCGAGTCGGTCGACCGGCTGAAGCCTGGAAACAGAAAACTGGGATTTAAAACTTAATCTTTTTGGCTCACATAAAATCCCATAAAATCACAGAAATTCTACAAAAATAGTTTTAACACTTTACTTGATAAACAAACATGCTTGCACAAAATCAAGGCATGTTTCAAATGATTTGGACTATTTTTGTAACTTGAAAATATTGGCTCAAAAGAAAAACTGTATTTTCCAAAGTAGATTTTCCAAAACTTGTTTTTCTAAAAACTTCACCAAATACAAAAACAAGATATTTAAACTCATTTGAAGCATAGTGTGTATGGATATGATCCACTACACAAACATGGTGAAATACCTATGTTTTTGACATTAAGCTCTAAAAACGATTTATATAGTCTTTAACCAAAACCGTATTTTTCCAAAATAAAAAGTCTTTTCTAAACTGAAAATTCTTTTATAAAAACTTATCTAAATCAAGAGTGTGTGTGTATATATGTACTTGAGCAATCCACCAACTATTCTATCCTTTACATTTTATCTAAAAACAAATCTTATAAAAACAAACCTAGACACAAGTCTTGATCATGAAGGTCTTCACTTGAAGTCTTCTCATCTTCTTGACTTGGTCCAAATTAGATCCAACGAGCTCGACTCCTCTTGAGTACTTGATGTGGTCTTGATGCATAGGTTCGTGAATCAAACCGTGCTAGCTCCAAAACTTGACTTTAATTCCTTTGTTGAAGCTACACACCTACTAAGATCTTGATCATGAATCTGTCACTAATTAAACACAAGATCATTAGTACTATAACTACATGAGTTGATCATCATCAAAACTAGAGTGATGGGCCTTTGGGCCAACACAATGTTCTCTACTTAATCTTCCTACTGTATAAGAGATGCCAGGCCTAGTCTTATTGGATATATAGAGAAGTGAACCTATTAATTGAGAGTATTTCAGCTGAGATACAGACTTACCTGTGTTCTTCTTCAAAGCAATTGAAGAATCATAAGGTGTAGAAATTAGTTTAAAGTTATAAAAATCAAATTTATGAAGAATTCTTTCAATACTATGAGCTAAACTCAAAGAATTTCCATTAGAGATTTTGGATATTTTCATTCCCAATATCATATCAGCAGGACTTAGATCCTCATATCAAAATTTTAGGAAAGATAATCCTTTGCTCTTTGGATTGCATCAAGAGAAGTTCCAAGTATAAGAATATCATCTACATATAGACAAAGAATAATATACTCATTGTCAAAGTTCTTAGAATATATGCGCTTGTCATGTTCATGGATAGTGAATCCAAATTGTGCAATAACTTTGTTAAACTTTTGATGCCATTGTTTAGGTGCTTGTTTAAGTCCATACAATGACTTCACAAGTTTACACACTTTGTTTTCTTGTCCCTTGGCAATGAATCCTTCTGGTTGGTCCATATAGATCTCTTCTTCAAGATCACCATTCAGGAAAGCAGTCTTGACATCCATTTGGTGAATGAACATATTATGAATTGACGCAAAATCTAGAAGGATTCTGATAGAGTAGATTCTGGTAACAGGAGAATAGGTATCAAAGAAGTCAATATCCTTTTGTTGGGTGAAACCCTTGACAACTAATCTGGCTTTGTATTCGTCGACAGTGCCATCAGGTCGGAGTTTCTTCTTGAAGATCCATGAACAACCTACAGGTTTATATCCTAGAGGAAGGTCAGTGAGAATCCAAGTGTTATTCTCCATTATGGACTTGATCTCACTGTCAATGGCTTCTTTCCAGAAAGGAGATTCAGAAGAGGTCATTGCTTCCTTGAAAGAGCTAGGATCATCTTCCACAAGATAGGTGAAGAAGTCCTCACCGAAGGATGTAAGAGTTCTAGTTCTTTTACTCCTTCTAGGTTCAAAATCATCGGTAGGAGCAGAACTAGAAGAAAGAATATCAGAGGTAGAAGGAGTAATAGAGGGACCACTAGGGATTCTAGATTTTAGAGGAAAGATGTTCTCAAAATAGCCAGCATCCCTAACTTCAATGATGGTGTTGTTGGATATTTCACTGATCTCAGAGTTAACCACTAGGAATCAGTTAACATTGCTATTAAGTGCATATCCGATGAAGATCGTATCAACAGTCTTGGGGCCGATGTCTCTTTTCTTCAGTTTTGGTATTGAAACCTTAGTCAGGCAACCCCAAACTTTGAAGAAATGAATATTAGGAGTTCTCCCTTTCCAATGTTCATATAGAGTAACGTTGGAGTCTCTTTGGGGAACCCTATTGAGTATAAAACAGGTAGAAAGGAGAGCTTCACCCTAAACGTTTTCAGGTGTACCTGAGCTGAGTAACATGCAATTCACCATGTCCATCAGTGTTATGTTCTTTCTTTCAGCTACACTATTGGATTGAGGTGTGTAGGGAGCAGTTACCTCATGAATAATGTCGTGTTCTTGGCAGAATTCTGTCATATCATTTGAGGTATACTCCCCTCCATGATCAGATCTTAGAATTTTGATCTTCTTTTCAAGTTGGTTCTCAGCTTCGGCTTTATACACCTTAAACCAATCGAGAACTTCATCCTTAGATTTGAGAAGATAAGTGTAACAGAATTTGTAATAGTCATCAATGAATGTCACAAAATATCTTCTACCGCCTCGGGTGAGAACTCTGTTCGAATCATACACATCGCTGTGAATAAGTTTGAGGGGTTCAGAATTTCTTGTGATAGAGTGAAAAGGTGTTCGGACATGTTTGTCTTGAACACATTTCACATTTAGAAGTTGTGTCAAAAGAAGATGTAGGAATAAGATTCAAGTTAATCATTTTCTTGATGGAATTGAAGTTGACATGTCCCAATCTTCCATGCCAGATATCACAAGACTCAATGTTCAAAACAACAGGAATTTAAATTTTATTATCAGAAGAATTTTTTACATTGAGACGAAAAAGGCCATCAGAAACAAAGCCTTTTCCAATGAAGATATTTGACTTGGAGATTACAAACTTATTGGATTCTTTGACAAACCTATAGTCATCTCTAAGAAGTGAAGACTCGCTGATCAGATTTCTCTGAAGTGTGGGTACATGCAAGACGCCTTGAAGAGTCAAAATTTTCCTTGAGGTCATGCTGAGATCAATACGTCCAGTTCCCTTTATCTCTATAGTGGAGTCATCTGCCAGGCTCACGCTTCCTCTACGTTATTCCCGATAGGATTTAAAGCAGGAGCGATCAATACAGATGTGAATATTGGCTCCTTAGTCTAACCACCAGTCCAAGGAGAAGGTGATATAGTTGACAATAGGAAGAGAAGAATCCACCATGTTGACCTTGTGTCTGCCATTTCCTCCATTTCCTCTTGGTTGAGCTTTGACAAGTTCTTTCTTCCAGTTGAAACATTGAGGCGCCATGTGATTCGTTCTTCTGCAGATGTAGCAAAATCTTCTATCAGTCTTCTGGCCAAAGGTTTTGAGTTTGAAGGAGGAAGATTGAGAAGGTTTGAAAGAAGAGGAATTTGCACGGGGAGAAGAATGAAAATGATTGGGTTTTTTAAACTTTTTGCCTTTGGGATTCATAAATTTGGGCCTAGGCTTATCTTCTACCAAGTTCACTTTAGCTTTCATTTTTGACTTGGTTTTGAAGTTTTGCCTATGCTGATCTTCTATGCGAATCACTTTTAGGGCTTGAATGAGGGTTAAGTCACCTTGCTTGCGATGGAGATCTCCAGCAAAGGTTGACCAGGAAGGAAGGAGTTTATCAATGAGACAGGACACCTTGTAATCATGAAAAATTGATTTCCTTTTGATTGAAGGTGTCGGATATAATCTTAAAATTCATGAAGTTGATCATTGATTGATTTACTATCACTCATCATGAATTTGTTGAAGGAGGAAGAGGTGAATCTTTCGATTCCAGCGTCATCGAGGCCATATTCATCCTCGAGTGCTGTCCACAGTTCTTTAGTACTCTTATATTCATAATAAATGTCATATAGACTATCAGAGAGTGCACTAAGAATTCTATGAAGACAATGATAGTCAATTTCTCAGGTTTCAAATAGATGTAGGAGGAAGGAGTTGTAGGAGGAGTTTTAACAGGAGAAGATCCAATAGATGATGGTTTAGGAGAAGGTGCAGGAATGATGTCATTTATGGCTGAAATACGACCTAAAGTGGTTAACCAGTACTTCATTTGGTTTGCCCATCTCTTAAAGAATGTGCCGGAGAATTTCTCCGGTTTGACACCCTTGGAATGATCAGGGTTGGCCATAGTGACGAGATGGTACTACCTGAATTCTGTATTTCAAAATTATTTGATAATGTCAGAATTTAATTTATATTGGTAACTTTTAGATTAGGGTTTGCAGAATAAAATAGTGTATAATCCTTCTTTAATTATGTCCCAAATAATTCAAGTAAGATATAACAAGATATAGACTTGTCCTTTTAATTTTCCTAATTCAAAATTATAACAATAATAATTTCTAAAGGTTATTTCAACTTTTAAACTAATTTACTTCTAAATTTCTAATCAATAAGTTCAATTAATATTCCAGAATAAACTAGCAGGAATTAATTAACAATTTACTATAAAATTTAAAGCAATTAAACTATGCAGTTATAAACTAGAAGGGATTAGATAATTGCAAGGATTTAGACAATTCTATTTTAGTTAACTAATATAGTAGAAATAAACAATTAATTAACTAATGAATGTATCTAAAATTTTGTAATATGAGTTTATAAATAAGACAAGATTTAAATAATTTAAATTATCTTATAAAAGATTTCCTTTTCGTAACACACTAAATAAGATGTTATAAAAGAAAACAATGAATAAAAAGTTTTGTAATGAAAGGATTTGACCTTGTAATAATTAATACAAATAGATTTGTAATGAATAAAGTTACTAAGATTATTAAGATTTTCCTTAGATATTGTAATAACGTTTTACAATGAAAACAATTAGATTTTGGAAAGATTTTTTTCTAGATCTGAAAGATTTGTCCTTCTCAGAATTTGAACAAAAAATTTTACTATGAAAGAACTTGTAAGAGATAAATACTAAATTAGATTTGAAAGATTCTTACAACAGATAAGATAAGTTCTAAATAGTTTAGAAAAATTTTACAAACTATTTTGTAATGAAATAGTTTAATGAAATCCTTTAACTAATCAGGTAAGAACTTGTAAAATAAACTATAAGAATGCAAAAAAAAAATTCCTTTTAATTTTTTTTAACTAATTATCTTTACTTGCATGGACAATTTTCTACTTGCATGAAAATTATCAAATAAAAATCTATCTTCTAGATTATTGGTTACAATACAGTATTTTCTTATTTTTTAAAACATGCAACAATTTTATTTATAAATTTGTAACCAATTTGAATAAATGTCCTAAAAATGCAAGTAATATAAAAGAATTAAAAAGAAAGGAAATTGTTGGTCGGGGGTGACAGTTGTGTAGAAACACTGCCCTAGAAATAGATGGCCGGTCCCTCGTCCGGACCTTAGAATGACCTTCTCTCTTAGCAGTAAAAGTTTCCTGGTAGATCACCAGCACTCAGCCCCGGACGAAGAGCTAGGCCTCTGCTCAGATGAAAATTCGTTGCCCGTATGTAAAATAAATGCTCCAAAAATTACCAAGAAAATCGAACCAGAATTTGTAATAAAGAAATTTTGGGGAGGGAGACAGAGATTGTAGGATTTTTTAAGTGAACAGACTGAACTGCGAGAAGCTATTTATAGATTCTCAGAGTTCATCTGTTGTAACAGTCTCGCTCTAAATCTGTACACGATCGTGCAGTTCGCGAACAGATCCGGAGAGTGGGTCAAAGCCGAACAGAAAATCCCAAAAAAATCAAAACAGAATTTTAAATAAAATTAAAAAAAATCGGAGTTAATATGTTGTAATAGTCTCGCTCTATATCTGTACACGATTGTGCAGTTCGCGAACAGATCTGGAGAGTGGGTCAAAGCCGAACAGAAAATCCCGAAAAAATCAAAACAGAATTTTAAATAAAATTAAAAGAAATCGGAAAAAAATGTTTTATAGGTTCAAGTGTCCCTGAATCGAACTGCATTCATGTCTGCAGGTCGTGGGCGCGCGCCACCCGAACCCGGCCTGGCCCGGTTCGGTTCGGCGTGTGTGCACGCATATGGGGATGTGGCTCATGACACAATACTCATAACAATAGGGATGTGAGGAGTTAGTATATATACTACCAAACCTCCCATCTCCTATCCAATATGGGACTAAAATCGAAGTCAAATAAGAGAGAAACTTAAGTTTTTTCCTCCAACTCAAAACACATCCAACATTATGGAGAAGGAGATGGAGGTGACTCTGAGAGTAAGGATATTTTTGAAATTTCATATTTCGTAAAAGATAATTAGGTGATAATTTTCAAAATATGAAAGAATTTAGAGAGTAAATATGATATTGTGTAGATTTGGGGAGTAATTTTGAAAATTTGAAAGAATTTGGGAAGTAATTTTGTTTTTATGAAGATTTGGGGAGTATTTTTAAATTATGAAGATTTGGGAAATATTTTTGAAATTATAAAGGATTTGGGAGAATATATGGGAAAGACCCAAGGATTTTGTATACATAAGGAGTTCTCATAACTTAAGTGTCCCAATTACACAAGGATAATAAAACTTAAAATAAATTCTAATTTTAAAAAAGTAAAGAATAAGAAAAAGTAGAGGGGGACAAGCGAATGGGGCACAGAAAACACGTATATGTGCTTCAGACCCTTTGATTTTAAGTGCAGTTGTAATTTAATTTGTTTACCGAGTTAAATTCACAACCTTAGATGTACACAGAGAGGGGGGGGGGGGGAGAGCATGACAATTTAAGGGCATTTTAAAAAAAAAAAAATTTCTCTTTTGGATTTTTGAAAAAAAGACTCCCTATAAATAATTTCATAAACCGATCTCTTTTTCACCACGCAGACGGCGGGGCGTGTAAGCAGGCACCAGTATAACTTTTTGTTTTTTTGGGTCTTATGTAGGTTCTGGATTGTTCTAGTTTTTGGCAAAATTTAGCCACACACTTGTGTCCTGCCAAAAGGATTTGAGCCCGGATCCTTCCAACTCAAATACAACTCTCCGACATTCAAATATTAGATCCACTCCATTTAAGTTGATCTATATTGTTTCAAGTATCTATAAACAAAAAATCAAGTGTTTTGAATACCTTTACCCATCTATCAAGTGGGAAAAAACGGACGGCCTAAATAGTAAGTTGGCTAGATCTATGTCTTTAGACATACAAATTCTCGATTCGGCCATTTGATTATGATCTAAACATTAAAAAAACCCCTAAAAATCAATTTTTAGTAGGTTTCAAATGTTTTACACCGTTAAACTAACCAACTTACTATTTATGTAATACTCATATCTTGCAATACATGAATTAATAGTGAAAAAAAATACTTATAAAGTGTATGTGTATTTTGTTTTAAGAAAATTGTCATTTTTAAAGTTTAGATATTATTTTAATTATTACTAATTAATTCTTGATTATCATCATCATGATTTATTGTTTTATTACCTCATTTTATCTTATTCTTTTCCCTTTTGTTTCAAGCCCAAGTCCATCTTATGATTTTCCTCCTTTCTCTTTATTTTTCCTAACTGAGCCCAAGCCCAAGAGCAGGCCCAAATCCAAAACCCTTCACACAAAAAAAAAGAGAATCTTTCCCAGTTTGCATGTACCAGGGATCGAACTCACAACCTCATACCCTAGAACCCTGGTCGTAACCACCTTGCCACTTCTGGATTCGTAGGAGGAATCAAATGACTTTAACCTAAATTTATCCTGATAACATCTTCCCAACTTCACAGACATCCTCAACCGCACTCTTTCTCTCTCTTTTACCCATAACTCATCAGCTATTAAACCAAACCCATTCTAACCCTATCATAATCTAAATCTTAACAACAAGATCAAATCCTAACTAACCTACCTATATACAAATCCTAACTGATTTAGATTCTCAAAATCCCACCAACACCCGCATCCATCTCCTCCATCTCCCAACCACAGCTGCTCCCCCAACACCCCACCGTGCTCCATCCCCAACCGAGCATCACCCTGGAGCACTCCGACGATCTTTGTCGAGGGCCGGCCATCTCCTCCCAACTCCAACAGCAACAGCCCAAAGCATGGCGCGCACGCAGGTTCGGGATCTCCTCCAGCAGCAGCCGGCCTCCCCTTCATGGACGGCAGCGCCCAGGCCAGCGCCCCCTCTTCCCTGGCGCGCGGCAACATCTCCGGCAGTCCGCAGACCAGGCCGCCTCTGCAGCTCCACGCGGCAGCAGCAACAGCCCACGACCAGCAGCTCGAGCTCTTCTCCGGCGCGCACAGCCCCCAGCCGCACAGCCCCTCCTCGCCTCGGTGCCCTCCTCCCCTGCGTGCACAGTGCAGGCCAGCAGCACCCCCATCCGATCTCTCCCCCACGGCAACAGCCCAGGCCTCCTCCCTGCAGCCTGCGACACCAACAGCCCCAAGGCAGCATAGCAGCAGCCATGGCGCATCTCGACGGCCTTTGGCGAGCTTCCGCAGCACTCGTGACTCTCCGATCTCCTCGAACACATCTCCGTCGAGCCACTGGCGTTGTCGGCCGCCTCCGCCTCCATGCCATCACCGGAGTCCTCTCCCACGACCGTGAGTGTCTCCCTTTCCCCTCTCTATTCATTTAACAGAATGTATGTGTGTTTACAATAATTGCAATCATGATTAATTGTGTGAGTTCTTCTATCTCCTCCCTTCTTTGTTTACATGTGCAGTGTATTAGTACTTGGGTGTGCGTGGGTGATTTTGTCTGTATTGTGCATTATTAAGAAACTTGGATCTATATGATTATGTGCGTGTGATTATGTGTTAAAGGTGTTATGCTTAACTGCTGTGACTGTTTATTTTCTGTACATGTGCGCGCGTGTGTGCAAATGTGTGTGTCTGAGTATCATTGTGTGTTGTATACGTAGTGTGCTGTGTGCGTGAGTGTAGCAGGTGTGCATTTGAAGAGAATGTGGAGACATGTGTGAGTGTATTTCAATATCAGGTGTGCAGGTAGAGGTATTAGTCGACTTGCCCACTTTGTTAGTCGACTAATACCCCTATTAGTCGACTTACCATAGCCCCCTAGTCGACTAGGTTCCCATTAGAATTGTTGTGCACTCTCTGTTATCGACTGTAACCTATGTTAGTCGACTGGCCCTTCCCTGTTAGTCGACTTACTCCTCCTATTAGTCAACTTGCATTTCCTTATAGTCGGCTAGTACTCCTATGTCAGTCGACTTATAATAGCCTTAGTCGACTAGTTGCTGTTCTGAAAGTTGTGTAGCCTCTGTGCTGATCAATACTTATATGTTAGTCGACTTGCCTTCCCTGTTAGTCGACTAGTACCCTTTATAGTCGACTTATGTTATATTTGTTAGTCAACTAACCCTTATCCTAGTCGACTTGCTCCTTCCCCCTAGTCGACTAACTTTGGTCTGACTGTTGTTCTTAGATCTCTTATTGGATTGAGAACTCTACCCTTGAGCTATGGTATGGGCTATAGAGAATGGATATATCGATGACTTTGAGGATGTGAGTTGATTATATACATTGTCCAGATTATTCTATTCATGACAGTAGATCATTACTCACCTGAATATCATGATTGTCTAGGAAACTTAATTGATTATACTTGGTATCTACCTGATAACTATCATTTCCATGTTACCATTAATTGCTGGGAAAAATATTATTACACGGTAACAACACCCGCATGTTATACTTGTTACATATTCCTGTTATACCGGTATCATGTTCACTGATATTATATATTCCTGTTACACCGGTATCCTGATTACATGTTGATATTGTTACCGTGACTACCACCAAGTTATCCCAGTGATTTAAGTAACATGCACATTAAATAATCTTGATAAACTAATAACATGATATTAGACAATTTACACTGGGATTGGGGAGATTGATGGAGGAGACAGCGTCTGTATTTTGGGTGGACCTAGGATTTAGGTTGCGCAGCCGAAAGAGGGTTCCACTGCAGGGTTCCCGTGAGGTGACTGGCACCCCGTCCTGTTCCTGTTATACATGTTATACATGTACCTGTTTCCTGTTATACATGTTCCTGACTACCTTGCGGTAGGTCCTGATTCAGCGCCAGGAGTCTGGGCCGTGGTCCCGGGTATGCACGGGACCCACCTAAAACACAGGTCTCCAACCGATCAGTTTCAATAACTGAGGACCTCGATTGGCATGTGTAATAGGCATAGTATGGGATGCGTCTATTACATGTGGCAATTGGTGTTCGCTGACATAATTAATAATAATAAACTGTTAATGTATTGTGACTAACCGTGATTACCTGACTGTATATGCATGTATATACTATGATAGATATAGGATTGTACACCAGACTAGTGACATGTGCTAGGTTATACCTTCAGATATGAGTTGCTTGTTTACAGTTGTGATAGTTGACTTTTATCTTCATTTATGTTGTTAATTAGTTATCTTATGTCTGTAGTTTATCTGGTTATTATTCTGTGCACATTGTTTATATGCACGAGCTCTCCCCTTTACACACACACTCACTATGTCGCTTTCTGACGACCCTGGATTTGCACGTCCAGATATTGGACGCTTTGTTTCTATTGTGCAGGTGTTCGAGGAGACGGTACGCTTCGCGAAGAGTTAGAGCTTCTCCCCATTCGATTCCGGTATTCTTATCTTTCTTGTCTTCATATTATTTCTTGATTCTCGTTATATCAGATTCATTTGTTATTCCAGTTCTTTATTCATATAATATCATGCGTGGATGCTTATATGTATTATTGCAGTGGTCGTTGACTCATTATAGTATAAATTTATAGCTTGTTTCGGGTTACTTAAGGCTTAGCGCATATACGTGAGGTATTTTCTTTGCGTATATGCGTCGCCGACTCGTGTCGCGTCTCCGCTCCAGTATCTTGGGAAGCGGGGCGTGACAATTTAGGTCGTTCATTTTTTTCCTACTTGATGCATGAGTATTCAATGTGGGGAGAGAGGAGATAAAAAGTTATGATAGAGTTTTTTAAAACTCATCGGAAAAAATACTACAGAGATCGGAAGTCAAAACGGAGCGAGAACGCGTCAATTGCAGGCCATCAGCAGGGCCGATCGACTGCCTGGTTAACCGGCGTGCACAAACGTACACAGAATAGCTCAGTCGACCGCCCGGTCGACCGTAGCACGAGAACGATTGACCGCACGGTCGACTGACTAGCACGAGGAAGTCTCAGTTGGACACGATCGACCGACCGGTCAACCATGTGCTTGGGTTGGTCGACCGCCCGATCGGACCAACAGGCGTATCTGGGCGCGCAGATCTGTTTCTCCTTTTAGGATTCGGACTTCGTTTCTGAATTGGAGATGAATCCAATTGGGGTTTCCTAAATTCCTGAGTTTCTTTGGCTATAAATAAAGGGGCAAATCCCTCTTGAATTATATGCAAGGTACAAATTGAATTGGTTGTTAAATCAATAAAATCTCTCTTTTGCCCCGAGGACGTAGGCAAATTGCCAAATCTCGTTAAATATTGTGTTTGCTTTCTCTCTTGTTTCTTGTTCTTGTTATTCTTGGGATACTTCTCTGCTGCATCTATTGGGTTCCTCGTTGGTTGTTGCCCCGCACGCAACAAGTGGTATCAGAGTATCCTAGGTTCGTCGTGGGATCATGTGTCGATTTCAAGAGCATAGGTTACTGTTTGGCGGAGATCGTGTGTCAATCTCGGAGCAGCGTTGGGACTGTTTTGAGATCGTGTGTCGATCTCAAAACAACATTTGCATTGCTCAAGGAATCAGATTCGGTGGAGTAAATCATTTCGAAAACTCTTCTAGGGTTTCACTTTGAGGTAAAGATCTTATCTTTATCTAGTTTTTGATCTAACTCCGTTTGCTTTCGCATTGCTTTGAGGGAACCATTGAGAAGATGGCTGGAGATAGTACATCTATGGTGAAATCTATGAACCCACATCCTTTGAAGATTGATGTGGTGAAGTTCGATGGCAAGAACAACTTCGGTATGTGGGGGTGTGAGGTGATGGATACATTGACGACATCAAACCTCGAGGACACTCTATGATTGGAGAAGAAGCGTGATTCTACTTCTGAAGAAGATTGGGATAAGATGAACCGAACAATGTGTGGTTTGATAAGGTTTTGTTTGATACAAGATATCAAGTACCATGCGTTACATGAAATATCTGCTAGGCAGTCGTGGGAGATCCTGGAGAATAAATATCTGACGAAGAGCATCGAATCACGGCTATAATTGAAGAGGAGCTTTATCGCTTCCAGATGAAGAGAGGACTCTCTATTGATGAACACATGAACAACTACACCAAGCTTCTTACAGATCTAGTTAATGTGGATGTCAAGATTGATGAAGAGGATAAGATAGCGATTCTTTTGAATTCTCTTCCGGACGAAGAGTTGAGACCTTTACTCTTACCTTGATCAATAGTAGACAAACACTTAAGTACAGTGAAGTGTTGGCTGCTCTTACAAACTATGAAGTAAGGAGGCAAGATAGGTTGTCTTCTCAGGGAGTACATCAGTAGAGATGTTAACGGTAAGAGACAGAAGTTCCAATAAGAAGGGCAAAGGTGGTCGCGGGAGATCGAAGTCCAGGCCAGGTTTCAGAGATCTGAAGAAGAACCAGTGCGCGTTCTGCAAAGAACTAGATCACTGAAAAGTTGATTATCTAAAAGCCAAAGGCAAGAAGAAGGAGTCAAAGACTGAGGCAAATCTCGCACAGATGGTAAGTACTCACGCCAGTACTTCACAGGTGGGTGGATCAGACTCATACTCATGATTATTCTCTTTCTCTGTTACTACTCCTATCATTGGTTTCTCAGGAGATTCTGAGTGGATGTTAGATACTGGAGCTACCTACCATGTGTGCCTGAGTAGGGATTGGTTTTCTAGCTTTGAGAAGCCAGAATATGTTCTGTTATTATAGGTGATGATCGCTCATGTAACATGGAAGGTATAGGGACAGTCCAGATCAAGATGTTCGTGGGATGGTACAGGAATTGAAGGAAGTGGGTTATGTACCTCAACTTAAGAGAAATCTTATCTCAGTTGGTGCTTTGAAATCATTGGGTCTTGAGGTATCAATAAAGGATGGAGTTCTCAAGATGACCAAAGGCTCAATGGTGATTTTGAAGGGTGTCCGTCTGAATAATCTCTACTACTTGAAGGGTAGTACTGTTACAGGACAGGTGGCGACTTCTACTGATACATATGATGATTCAACCAGGCTGTGACATATGAGGCTCGGACACACAGGTGAAAAGTCTTTGCAAGCTCTTGCAAAGCAAAGTCTATTGAAAGGTGCCAGAACCTACAAACTGCTTTTCTGTGAACATTGTATTATCGGAAAGAAGACCAAGGTGAAATTCGGCACAGGACTCACTACACCGAGGGAATTCTGGATTATGTTCACACCGACATTTGGGGACCAACCAAGACAGCATATATTGGAGGTAACCACTACTCTGTGACTTTCATTGATGATTATTCTAGGTGATGTTGGGTATATGCCATGAAGCACAAAGGGAAAGTCCTAGAACTATTTGTGGAGTGGGATAAGAATTTGGAGAAAAGCACAGGAAGGAAGATCAAGGTCCTCAGGTCAGATAACAGATGTGAGTATAAGTCTGATCCTTTCTTAAAACTATGTCGTGATGAGGGCATATACAAGCACTTCACAGTAAGGGAAACACCGCAATAAAATGAGGTAGCAGAAAGGATGAACATGACTTTGCTAGAGAAAGTCTGATGTATGTTATCCAATGTCAGAGTACCAAAGAACTTTTGGGCTGAGGCTTTGGCGTATGCTTGCTATCTCGTCAACAGGTTGCCTTCGTCTGCGATAGAAGGTAAAACTCCTCTTGAGGTTTGGTCAGGGAAGCTACTCAGGTTTATGACTCGTTAAGGGTATTTAGGTGTCCGACATACTACCATGTTAAGGAAGACAAGTTAGAACTAAGAGCGAAGAAAGGAGTGTTCGTAGGATTCAAGAGAGGAATAAAAGGCTACAAGACCTAGGATCCTAAGGACAGAAAATTTGTCCTCAGCAGAGATGTCACATTCGATGAGGCTTCAATGTTGAAGTCTACAGTCTCCAACAGGTGGAGACTGAGAAGACCAAAGAGGTATCACAGCAGGTGGAGAGTGATGCTACTTCACCATCTCTAGAAAGGTTAGTATCTTTGGAGATCAAACCCATGGTGACACAGGGTAGTGATCATGTAGCCGAACAAGATGCTGATAATGATGAGAATCAAGGACAAGTTATGGGTGATGTCCACGAATCCGTTGCAGTTGGAAGACACATAAGAAATCCACGCAAACTTAGTTGGCTCACTACAGATATGATTGTGGCCTATGCTCTCCCAGTCGTCGAAGAGGCGATCCCGTCTACATATAAAGAAGCTGAGAGTCTAAGATGTGGAAGAAGAGATGAGGTCTCTATACAAGAACGACACTTGGGAACTGACAGAGTTGCCCAAGGGAAAGAAGGCAATTGGCTATAAGTGGGTATATGCAAGGAAACAGGGATCTCTCAAGGAAGATATTGTACGCTACGAAGCCAGGTTGGTGGCGAAAAGCTACACATAATGAGAAGGCATTGATTACAACGAGGTATTCTCCCCTATTGTAAAGCACTCATCAATTCAAATTTTGCTAGCGCTTGTAGAACAGTATGAGTTGCACCTTGACCAGCTTGATGTGAAGACCGCCTTTCTTCATGGTTATCTTGATGAGGAGATCTATATGTCTCAGCTCATGGGGTTCAAAAATGCAGGCAAGGAGAATATGGTATGCAAGCTGAAGACATCGCTATATGTATTGAAGCAATCTCCTAGGCAGTGGTACAAGCATTTTGACAGCTTCATCAGAAGAAAAAGGTACACACACAGCCATCATGACCCATGTGTGTATTACAACAAGCTACCTGGAGGAGAGTACATCTATCTACTATTATATGTAGATGATATGCTTATCGCTTCTAAGAACAGATCCGCAATTGATAAATTGAAGAAAGACTTATCTTTCGAGTTCGAGATGAAGGATCTTGGAGAAGCAAAGAAGTTGCTAAGCATGGAGATTGAACGACACTGAAGGAGTGGCAAGATGAGCTTGACACAAAAGAGGTATTTGCAAAAGGTACTTCAGAAGTACAACATCGATGGTGATACAAAATCTGTAAGTACACCACTAGCTCCTCATTTCAAGTTAAAAGCCATTATGTCTCCGACTATTGTTGAAGAACATGAGTATATGACTCGCGTGCCGTATGTCAGCGCAGTTGGTAGTTTGATGTATGCAATGGTATGTACAAGACCAGATTTGTCACAAGTTGTCTCAATGATCAGCAGATACATGCATGATCCTGGAAAGGGTTATTGGGAGACAATAAAGTAGGTCCTGCGGTACATTAAGGGTACTATAGACGTTGGATTGATATTCAAGAAGGATTCCACAGGTAAGCAGGAGTGTATCAGATATGTTGACTCAGACTATGCAGGAGACCTTGACAAACGTCAATCTACAAATAGGGTATGTGTTTACATTATCCCAAGCACCGATGAGTTGACACTTTATTCTACAGTTTACCGTTGCATTGTCTACTACAGAGGCCGAGTAAATGACCATGACGGAGGCTATGAAGGAGTCAATATGGCTTCAGGGATTGCTCGATGACTTGGGAATTGAATAGGATCTGTTGAAGATCAATTGTGATAGCATGGGTGCTATCTATTTGGCGAAGAACCAGGTGTATCATGCAAGGACGAAGCACATAGATGTCAGATTCTACTTTGATCGGGAGATTCTTGATGAAGGTGATATTGAGTTACTGAAGATTCACACAAAGGAGAATCCCGCAGATATGCTTACTAAGGTTGTGTCGGTAGTGAAATTTACACATTGTAAAGAGTTGCTCCATATCCTTCCAGTTACTTGAGCTTCGTGGGGCTCGTTTGGATGAACTAAGGATGGCTTGATCCTTTGGGCAAGGTACGTAGGCAGCCACACTGGTGCAGCCACTTTCGAGTTGACAGGTACTATGATGAGTTCGGCTCAGATTTGAAAAATTTTCAACGAGGGGAGAATTGTAGGGAGAGAGGAGATAAAAAGTTATGATGGAGTTTTTAAAACTCATCAGAAAAAATAGTGCAGAGATCGAAAGCCAAAACGGAGCGAGAATGCGTCAATTGCAGGCCAGCAGCAGGGCCGGTCGACCGGTGTGCACAAACGTGCACATGGCAGCTCGGTCGACCGCCTGGTCGACTGTAGCAGGAGAACGGTCGACCGCGCGGTTGACCGACTGGCACGACTAAGTCTCAGTTGGACACGGTCGACCGACCGGGTGCTTGGGTTTGTCGATCGCGCCGGTCGACCGATAAGCGTATCTGGGCGCGAATCTGTTTCTTCTTTCAGGATTCAGACTTCATTTTTGAATTGGAGATGAATCCAATTGGTGCTTCCTAAATTCCTGAGTCTCTTTGGCTATAAATAAAGGGGCCGAGCCCTCTTGAATTGTATACAAGGTACAAATTGTATTGATTGTTGAATCAATAAAATCTCTCTCCCCCTTGCCCGAGGAAGTAGGCAAATTGCCGAACTTCGTTAAATATTGTGTTTGCTTTCTCTCTTTTTTCTTGTTCTTGTTATTCTTGGGATACTTCTCTGCTGCATCTATTGGGTTCCTCGCTGGTTGCTGCCCTGCACACAACATTCAAAATACTTGATTTTTGGTTTATCGATACTTGAAGTAATATAAATCAACTTCAATGGAGTGTATCTTGTATTCGAATATTGGAGGGTTGTATTTGATTTGGAAGGATTTGGGCTCAAATCCTTTTGGAAAGACGCAAGTCTATCTCTCTCTCTCTCTCTCTTCTACACACACATATGGTGATAGACTTGTGTCATTCCGGAAGGATTCAAGTCCGAATCCTTCTCACTCAAATACCAACATCCGACATTCAAATATAAGATACAATCCGTTGAAATTGGTCTATATTATTTCAAGTATTATAAATCAAAATTCAAGTATTTTAAATACTTTTTGCCCATGCGTTTAGTATGGGAAAACGGACAGCCTAAATAGTGAGTTGGTAGTTTAACGGTGTAGAACATTTGAAACCTAACAAAAATTGATTTGTAGGGGTTTTTAAATGTTTAGATCATAATCAAATTGTCGGACCGAGAATTTGTATGTTTAAAGACATAGATTTAATAAACTCACTACTTTCAGCCGTCCATTTTGCGCCGCTTGATGGATAGGGAAAAAGTATTCAAAACACTTGATTTTTTATTTTTAGTTAATTTAAATAATATAAATCAACTTCAACGGAGTGAATTTTGTATTTGAATGTCAGATATTGACACTTAAATGGGAAGAATTCAGACTCGACTCCTTCTGGAACGACACAAGTCTATCTATATACAAAGAGAGGGGGAAGGGGGGAGAGAAATCGGGCGTGGGGAGAAAAAAAATAGGAAAGAGAAAAACTGTCATTTTAGAATCTTGGTTATCAATCCAGAGCCTAAATTCCTACAACTATTATGTTTTGAATTGAGAAGCCAGAATCAGAAAAAAGAGTCTCAAAAAAAAAAAAATTAACATTCGCAGGCAGTTACACATTCTGCCTACATGATATTTTGGTGGCAAAAAAGAGGTTAGTTTTTAGAATTATTTTCTGGGGAGTTCTTTTTCTCGAATTTTAAAACCCAAAAATTTTTTTTTTAAATGCCCAAAATTTATTCTCTCCTCTCGTCTATTTGGTTGGAACCAAGTAAATTTGAGGTTTGAATCTCTTCTCTTCCTTTAATCTTTCCTCGTACCGCAAAGCAAGAATGTTGTCATTTCCTGCAATTTCTTTCATAAATTATTTTGAAATAGTGTTAAAATTTTTAAGTTTCTAGCCCTTTAAGTTTCACAATCCAAATCAAGAATTTCCTCGTTTCCTTCATTTTTAATTATATTTTTTTTGGAATAGTGTGAAAATTAGCCTCAACTTCATGAAGTATACCCGCTGACAGAGACACAAAGTTGTACACAGGTTTTCTGTATTCACTTGAAATTTTGTTATCTTTCCAGAAGGAGAAAAGAAAATAGTTGCCGGTATGTAGTTTCTGACATACTAGATAGTTATAGAAGAAAGGATAGAATCTTCATTTTTCCTTCAGCAAAACTCTGCTATTATGTAATCTTGAGGGATGCAGTGCAGATGTTTGTGGGAATGCCAATGAGAAGGATAAAAGCAAATTGGGACCCGTGGCAGCCTATGTTAGGATTTTGCCTTATTTTCAAGAGAAGATGATGGTCGAAGAAAATCCATCTGATTGGAAAAGATGATGGCTTGAAGCAGAAGAAATAGATCAAGGTGGAGCATTCTAGTCAACTTATAAGAAGTATAAATTAACTAATGCACAGACCAGTCGACTGGACAGATACAGAGAAGGATTGATTATACAGTAGTTGACTAATAAAAATTATAACTCGACTAATGAAAGGAGTAGTCGACTAATCTGCATGATAAGTAGACTAATTTGCCACTTCTGAAGCGTGAGTAGTTTACTTTTCAGGCAAGTGCGAGTTCCTTTTCTGGTGGAGTTTGAATAGGATTCAGATTCTATTTTATGAATGTTTGCTTCTAAAGTTTAAGGGTCTAAAGGAGATCAACTCCTCATAGGATTAATCAAGATTTTTCAAGCATCTGATAATCAAGATCATCTCATAGTTTAAATTGGAGTTGTATTGTAAAATCCTATAAATAAAAATTGTAACCTAGTATGTTGTTGTTTGGAGAACATCAAGATCATCTTGAAGAAGAAGATCAGAGGAAGCAAGAAAGAGAGGAGCAAGGTGAAGATGCATAGGGAGAAAGTGTACTCTTGTAATATAGGTCTAGTTTCAAAGAGAAGGTGAATACTCTTGTGGGATCAAGAGGGAGGGTTTGATCTCTTTATATCAAGTCTATTAATAAAGTTTTCTCAAGTTCTCTCTCCATGAACGTAAGCTAAGTTTGGGACGAACCACGTTAAATTCTCGTGTTGTTTGTTATTACTCTTTTGTCTAGGTATTTCTAGTTTGCTTTACAACAGTTTTCTTTTTTCAAGTATCATTATATTGTCAAGTTTCACAAATATCAATCTCGGGAGTAATAATTGGTATCATAGCATACCGATTTTGCATAACAGTGATATCACAGTTAAAAGTTGATGAAAAGCGATATGTCAAAGATAGAAAGTTCTGCAACAAATTCGAGAAGTTCAGTGGTAAAGAAAACTAAGATTTATGGTAAAAGAGGATGAAGGCATTGCTGGTACAATATGGTCTTCACAAGACCTTACAGGAAAAATCAGCAAAACCTCCAGGTACGTCAGATGAGAATTGAGAGGATATAGATCTAAAGACGGCAAGCACGTCCAACTATATCTCGCAGACGAGGTTATATACAACGTGATGGATGAAGAAATAGCTATGAGATTGTGATCAAGGTTAGAGATATTGTATATGACAAAAAGCCTCTCCAACAAGCTGCATCTCAAGAAATAATTATATGGGGACAGCGGTGTTGGAGCATTTAAACTTCTTCCAAAAGGTCACCAGCGAGCGTCTAGCTGTTCATGTCAAGATTAACGAGAAGAATAAGGTGTTGATACTTCTCAGTTCGCTTTCACAGTCATACGATCACATCATCACCACCATGCTTTACGATAAGGAAACTCTCATCTTGGAGGAAACCAGATCAACTTTCTTATCTAATTTTTCTTTCTAGTCAATTACAAACAAAAGGAAACCACAAAAAATTAGACCTTTTAAAGTAGTCAAGTGACTCATAATGGGAGTAGAGGATGGTCAAAAACCAACGCTTTCAGTTCTTCTTTGTCCAAGTCTTCAATGTTGAGGCCAAGATCACTATTCTAAAAATCGGATTAATCGGCCGATTAATCCTATTGGGTGGTAACCCGCGTAATATTACATTAATCACTCTCTGATTATGCGCTCGGGCGATTAATCGGGTCCAAAACGATTAATCCCCGATTAATCCGATTAATCCCTGATTAATCATTTAGGTATTTCATATGTTTTTTATTTGAAAAACTTATCACTTTGTATGTGTTGGATCGCTAAGCAGTTTATGTTTGATGTTGATGATTTGATAATGATTTTTATTAAATAGTAGATGAACTGTTATTTATTAAATAGTAAATGAATTATGATATTTTATTATTGTATATTTTGCATAAAGTGATACTTATGTTTTATTATTTTTGATTATTTTTCAAATTAACTTATTTAGCAATCTTTCTCCATCATTCTTTAAAGCTCATTATTTTGATTGATAAATTGACTAATTTTTTATTTATCTCTTATTTTGCAAGTTAGTTCTTTGATTTATATTTATGTTGCAATATTTTAAAATCTTGGATTACTAATGTGAAGAGATAAGTTCTTTTACTTCTTTTTACTATTTATTCATATTGTCTTATTCATCATATCATGGTTTATAACTTCACATCTAGATATTGTCCTGTATAATATTTAGGTATTTCAACAATTAACTGTATATATTCATATGTAGTTGTGTATAAATATAATTAAATATATTAAAATTTTCAAAAATGATTAATCCCTGATTAATTCTGATTAATCCGATTAATCATTATTCAGTGTTGGACCGCACGAATAATGAAACTGATTTTTAGAACACTGGCTAAGATTAGTAAATGCAGCCAGAAGAGGGAAGTTGTTAAGGCGAGAATTTCTGGACTTTTTCCCAATCTGGATTCCTTTGGAGTTTGGCTTAGTCATCATTGCAACATGTCGCTTAAGGAGATTAGCATGCTCCTTACCTTTCCTCTTGACTAGAGCTTTGAGTGGAGTGGAAAACTCGTGATTAGCCTCTGGAACAGTTGGCTTTGTCACAGGAACCGCCGCCTTGACTCGAGAAATTGCATCAGCTGGGAGATGTCTGAAAATGGTGATGGTTGTTTGTGCGCCTCAGAATTCCGGCCCCCCGCCGCATCCCTCACCCTCCAGTATGGTCGGAGGAGAACGAGGTGCTCGAAGTCCATTGGAATGTCTGGACCATCAGAGCAACGAGATGTGATTTAATCGAATGGGCCAACGACCCATTCCCCAATAAATGCCCATATTTTTGGGCTTCACAAATGGGCCCACAGGCCCAAAATGTCCACCACTGTGGGAAGGATTAATTTGGCCCGAAGTCCCAAAAGTCCTGCAAGATGGCCCAAGTGACAAATGAGGGCCCACGTTGGAAGCAGAAGCAGAAGCAGAAGCTGCTCGCGTTGAGAGGTCAGGGAGCGGCGCCGCGACTGAACCCCTAGGGTTTCGGTGTCACCGACGGACATGAATCAAAGGGATAGGGGGCGGAGTATCATCATCAACATGGGGCATCCACATATGCCATCTCAACATTCGTTGCCGAAGCTAACGATGGAATTGCGGCCTGTGACGAGAAGCAGCCATTGGAGTGGAGGAGCAATCGATCGGTGACGTACGTGGCCACATTTCTAACAAAATAGATGGATGTGTTCGTATTCGAACCGCTACCAGAAGGGAGGCACATCAGATCCCTCAAAGAGGATGTCAGATCCAGTCACGAGGGGCGATCAAGATCGATTTCAACGACGACTCAGGCAAAGCATCCTTTTGAAAGGAGTTGAGTAGCCTCATTGAGCTTCACAAGTCGGCTGGCGTCAGCAACTATGAGATCCAGCGCAGATCTGGTCCGTAGCGTCGGCGGGAGGTCATGGAGCCGCATATAAACTGTGACAGACGACAAAAGGCAAGGGGATGGTCAGAAGTCAGGCGACCGCTGACCCAAGGCTAGCACGACATCATCGACGACCCAAGGACCATCGGAAAGAACTGTATCAAGATTGGCCTGAGAAGTAAATTCAAAGCTGAAATAGTCATATACCATGGGGGAGAATCACCCAATCGGTCTGCAACTGCCACATCACCGACAGACCACAGTGGACCTGGTCCAGTGAGGGAGATCTGCCCAAAAACTTTCCAACCAAGGAAAGTCTCCATGGTCAGTGACAACATTCTTGGGAATGGCAATAGGGTTTGGGTAGGAGCGACGTAGACGGGCAACGTTGTCATCAGAGAGTGAAGGGGAATCTGAGTTAGGGTTACAGTTAAGGACAGAAGAGTAAGTCTTTTGATGTGAGGAATTTGGTTGGAGGCTTGGAGCACTGTGGCGGTGGGTGGTGGCTCGGGAGGAGGCTGCAAGGATGCAGTCTTGGCAGTGGGAGAGGAGGACAAGGGTTAGGGTCGCTCATGTCTCGCAAAAAAACTTTGATTTAAATCTAACTCTCTTGTCTACTGAGATCAGAAAAAGGTCAAATCAAAAGGAGCAGGAATGATCAGATTTGGTGGTCACGAGAAGGAAAGGAAGAGGAGAAGGAAAGAAAAGTCCAGGCTCCTCAAAGGCGTGTCACTTTTGTCATAGGGAATGCCATTGGAAGAATGACTGCAAGTATCGACAAGAGTGGTTGAAGAAAAAGGGACAAGCTGCAGAGACAGACGTAGGAAGACGTGTTGACACTGAAATATTAATGACTTCTTATGTTGAAGACAACACTTTTCAAGGTAAAGGCGATATTTGATTCTGGTAGTACGGTTCATGTATGTTCCCAGAAGGAACCGTTCAACTCCTTAGTTGAAAAGGAGTAAGAAACTATTAAGATGATAGATGTCTCGGCTTGCGAGGTCATCGACACTGGGGCAGTCAAGGTCGGTGCATGCTCTAGAGGCGGTCTGGTATGTCCCGAAGGCGTGGTACAATCTAATATACATAGGGGTGCTCGACGAAGAAGGATGCCAGATCCAAGTATAACAAGGTGTCATCACAGGTAGCCAAGGAGACATGGTAATCCTGGAAAGAGAGAAGTGTGAAGGGTTACAAGATGAAGGAAGAAAACTCAGTTCGAGGTAGAGTTTCAGGGATAAGCTTGGAAGATAGCTCATCGCGAGGTAGAGCTTCATGGAACACTGCAACGGGACATGAATTAGGTCAAAGTATTGCAGAAAGGAGAAAAGGGTGCATTCGGGCAAGGCCCAAGATGGCCCAAGTCATAGTGGTAAATTAATCAAAGGCCCTGGGGAAAGGGAGCAAGAGATAAAGGCTTCACGGTACGGTTGCAATCAAGAAAAAAATCAAGATAGTAATCCAAAATATCAAGGTATTTTGCTAAAGGCTTGAAAAGTAAGTCAATATGGAGATTCCTAGTATTTATCTTGTTTTCAAGGGGAGATGATGGTCCAAAAAGATCTAATCCGGTTGGAGAAGACGATAACTTAAAGCAGAAGAAATAGATCAAGATGAAGCAGTGTAGTCGACTTATCAGAAGTATAAGTCGACTAATGCAAAGATCAGTCGATTATATAGTCGACTGGGCATATACAGAGAAGGACTAATTATACAGTAGACAATTAATAAGAATTATAAGTCAACTATTGGAAGGAGTAGTCGATTAATTAGCATGATAAGTCGAATAATCAGCCGTTTTGAAGCGTGAGCAGTTTTCTTTTCAGGCGCGTGCAAGTTTTCTTTTCTGGTAGAGTTCGAATAGGATTCAAATTCTATTTTATGATTGTTTGCTTCTAAAGTTTAAGGGTCTAGAATTCTTCTAGATCAAGAAAATCAATTCCTCATATGATTGATCAAGATTCTTCAAGTATCTGACGACCAAGATCATCTCATAGTCCAAATAAGAGTTGTATTGTAAAATCTTATAAATAAAGGTTGTAACCCAGTAGATTGTTGTGTAGAGAACACCAAGATCATCTTGAAGATCAGAGTAAGCCAAGAAAAAGAGGAGCAATGTAAAGATGCATAGAGAATATATACGCTTGTAAATTAGGTCTATATTCAAGAAGATGAATACTCTTGTGGGATCAAGAGAAAAGTTATATCTCTTTGTATCAAGTTTATTAATAAATCCTCTCTTAAGTTATCTTCCTGTGGAGGTAGGCCAAGTTTGAACCAAAACATGTTAAATTCTCGTGTTGTTTGCTATTACTCTTTTGTTTAAGGGCGTGTTTGTTTCGCGGCAAAACGCCGCAAAACGCAAGTCGTAAAACTACTTTTCCATTTTCCGTTGTTTGTTTCGCTGAAAAACAAGTTGCAAAATACAACTCTTCTTTTCCCACTTGCAGTTGCTACAGTTAAATTTGTGGTCATGTAAATCTCACTTTTACACTCATATTTTCCCACTTGCAGTTGTTACAGTTAATTTTGTGGTCATGTAACTCTCACTTGTAGTACACTTACAGTTCAAAACAGTCACTTGATAATCAATATATAATTTAATATTATTAAATATTTAATATTTAAATAGCGTTCAATTTCTTATTTAATTATTTTATATTTTTAATCTTTAATTTTTTATTGTTTTTAATATTGTTTTAATATTTAATATTTTACTATTTTAATTTAATATTTTTATTTAATATTTTATTTAATACTTTATTATTTTATTAATACTTATTCCATCTTTAATTATTTTATTTAGAGTTAATATTTTATTAATATAACAATATTATACTTTAATATAAAATTACTATATATTTAATTATTTATTTTTTAATAAAAAAATTACTTTATTAATATCATAATATATTTTATTATTATATTAATATTTTATTATGTTAATATTGTAATAATAATTCAGTATAATAATACTATAATGATAATTTATTATTAAATTATAATTATATTTTACTTTGTTAATTTTATATTTCTATAATATTATAATAAAATTATATTATAATAATTTTCAAGTATTTTTAATATTATAATATTATAACTATATTTATTATTGTTGTAAGATTTTTTAATTTTTATATTTTATTAGTATTCTTAAAATTTTATTAATGTTCTTTAGATTTTCGTAAAATTTTATATTATTTATTTAGTTAATATTTTAGTAATAGTTTAGTATTTATACTAATATTTTATTAATATATTGTTATAAATAAAATATTAAGATTATTAATTTTTTATCTCAAATTTATTAATACAATTTAATTTGCAATAGTAGATTTAATTTAATAGTATTTATAATATTTAAATCACTGCTACAGTTAATTTTGTGGTCAACTTTTTCACTTACACTTTTACATTACCAACCAAACACCGTAAAACACAATATACTTTACCATTTACACTTTCACTTTATCAATCAAACACCGTAAAACAAAATATACTTTTCCATTTACACTTCACTTTATCAACCAAACACTGTAAAACACAATATATTTTCTCTGCTACAGTTCACTTTTTCCATTCTCATTTACGACTTACGACTTGCGACGTTTTGCAACGAAACAAACAGGCCCTAAGTATCGTAAGTTTGCTTTACGATAGTCTTCCTTTTTCAAGTATTATCACATTGTCAAGTTTCACTAACATGAATCCCGCGAGTAACCATTGGTATCACAAAATACCGATTTCGCGTAACAGCCTGAACAGTTGATTATAAAGCAGCCGAACTCGTGCGACAATGCCAATGTTATGGCACCCATTCTTTTTCACCACTTAAATCTTTTTTGGTTGTCGTTTTCTGTGCTGCATGCCACTCTGTGCAGCCAGCTGGTGGGCATGCAATGCAACAACATTCAGTCTCTGAAGGTTGGCTTTGCTGACATGGTTATCCTTTAGAGTTTGTTGGTATTAGAACGAGATCTAGCTGGCATTGTTCGCTTCACTTTCTGCATCACTCATGCCGCACAGCAAGAGTGTCCTTATTTCCTGCAATTATTTCCCTAAATTTTCCATTTTTTAGCCCTTTAAGTTTCACAATCCCTCATTTTCTTCATTTTTTTTTCCTCAACTTTTTTTGTAACTAGTATTGTCTTTTAATTCCCAATCCCAAATCAAGAATTTCCCTATTACCTCCAATTTTTTAATATATATAATTTTTTGAAATAGTGTAGATTAGCCTCTTAACTTGATGAGGCCTACCCACAGACACAGAGACAATGTTGGACAGAGATTTTTTTGTAATTTACCTATTAATATTTATAGAAGCATCATAGCTTCTTACATATTAATCTTCATAGAAGAAAGAGATAATCTTTTTCATATTTCCTTTAGTAATTTCCTGCATATTATATGACCTTGAGGGGATGCAGTGCAGGTGTTTCTAAAAATGCCGATGAGAAGGATGAAAACAGGTTGGGAATGGAGACAGCCAGAACAGCTGATCGTAAAGCAGCTGAAGTGGTGTGTCATTGCTTACGTCATGGCAGCCATCATTGTTTATCCTTGCTGGCTGTTGTTTTCTTATCATTTTTGTCTTTGTTGGATATCAATTTCGTACTATGAACTGCTATCATGTTATTTTCTTATCATTTTTGTCTTTATTGGATGTTATTTTCGTACTATGAACTGCTGTCGTGTTATTTTTTTTTAATCACTTGGTTGTATGTTTGTTGATTGCCATTTTGAGGAGTAACTGAAGGCTAGGTTGGCTGAGAGTGATATAACTTAGAGAAAATAATGAGCGAACAGCAGGAGGAGCAAACTGGAGTGAATCTGGTTCAGGAAGTTTCCAAGAGCGGCCATGGCCAACCGCCCCTTCCCTACGTGCTGAGGGAGGAGGATCGGCCAACCGGCGATCAGCCGTTGGCATCTGATGTCCCGGTTATAGATATTAGCCGTTTGTTTAAGAACCAATCAGGTAGCCATGATGATGAGGCTGAGAAGCTCAGGTCGGCCCTCCAATCCTGGGGTCTCTTTCAGGTTAGTCTTCAATTTTACTTTTATAACTTTGTTATTATGTTTTCTTATAATTTTTGTTCGGGATTATGCTCAAAGATGATAATGGTTGTTTTCTCAATCAATCCTATATAATTATTGTGCACATAATGAGCCTTCATACAGTAGATGGAAAAGTACTTGAGGTTAGGTAAGTAGAAGTTATGATCACATCTCTTAGTAGTAAAAACTCTAACATCCTATTGAAATTTCAAGGAAAGAGATCGATCACTGAGATTATGGATTCAATAAGATTGGCTAACTAAAAACCTGTTATTTACTTCCCTTACTATATAGGTATTACATTTCAACACGCAAATTATGATAAGAACTTTTGGAGTCTGGTGAGAGCTGTGTTCTCTTTTGTCTCAACTCCTAATATTTATTTGGTGGTAATTTTGTTTTGAAGCAGCCTTAGTTTTCTCTCTCATATCTCTAGATGTTGACAGTAACATAGAATAGTGTAGGCCAAAGTTGAGTACACATTGTGTGCTAATTTTTTTTTTAAAGTCATTACCATCTATGGTATCTGTAAATCAAACTGGCTAATTTTTTTTTTTTTGAGTAGATTGCTTGCAAACAAGGGCACACCATTCGTGTGGGCATCAAATTACTCAAAAGAACATTTTTTTTTTAAATAGGATGGAAGTAAAGGTATAAGGGAATCTTCACCCAGTTTATACTCTACAAGTAAATTATTCGCTAAATACATAGCTAAACAGTCAAATATTAATTGCCTACTAATACCAGGTGCTCCAATTGCCTACATATAACAGTGGAGGCATCATACCCTTAAATAAACTTCTGAAAGGAATCCTAAATAAGTTTCTTCCTCCTCCTGAAATTTGATTCAAATTGTGATCCTAAAAAATGAAAGAATTAAAAAAGCATGAATATAAAAATTATAGCACTCATTTATGCCATAGCTTGACCGCTTAGTTTTGTTTGCTATGCAGAAAATACGAGAATGACAATTTTTTTGTGAAAATGTGGGAAATTATTTAGACCTTAGGTTATGAGAGCTACTTGTTGTTCATAACCACTGCTGGCAATGATAGAGTTATTAAGTAGGAAAAGCATCAAGGAGCAAACTTCCCCATGATTTGTTCAGGAGTTGGATGGAAATGCTTGATCTGGTTAAAAAAAGGTGAATTTCACAATAGTTTCCCTCTCTATGTTTCAAGTATCATATTTCATGTAGTTGCATTAATTATTGTTTTGCCTAGGATTTAATTTAATCATTTTACTCCAAGGCTGGCTACTGAATCTATATCACCCATGTTGAATTATTTATCTCCTCTTTCCTGGGTGGTTTATATGTATAATTGACCACAACTCAGCCCCATCAACACCTGTATAGGGATACCTTTCAATGAGTTGGAGATCTGTGACAAGACAGTTTCTATCCGATACTACCGTACTAGTTGACCAAATAGAGGAAGGTAGACTGTACCTTCACTAAGCTTGGTTTAGCTTCTGGAGTGAGGTGCTCTTACGATGTGGAGATGAGAATCTTGAAGGGGAAATTTCTGATTATGATCTTCTACTGAGATTGAAGTTGTGTAGGGCTAAAAGGAATTCATCCTTCTCAACAGTGACGGAACTAGGAGGAAATTTTGGATGGACTGCAACCTTTTATAACATATGCTTATGAATTATATGGATTTGCCAAAAGAGTAAAACAATATTCTCCACTAAATCAGGGGTGGAACTAGAAATAAATTTTTCAAAAGAAAACCAAAATAGAAGGGGGTATAAGACAATATATAAAAAAGAACCAAAATAGAAAGGGGTTTAAGACAATATATGAAAACATGGGCCGGGCAGCTAACTCCTCGGTCCGCCCCTGCTTCTCAAGGCGTAGCCGCATAGTGGTTTAAAACCTTCGCATATCACATACTAGAGAAACATGGTATAAATTCTTATGATCGTGGGTTGTGGGGAGTCCCACCTAATGTTCAAGAACAAAAAAAAAAAAAAAAAAAAAATCTATGGTTATGAAAGGTTAAAACTTGCAAGGATGTAAAAACATCAAGGAAATCTACAAAATTACCCAAAAATTGCATATGGGGTTTACTTGCAGTTGCATCAATACTACCTAGGCATCAGGGAAGAAATACCTAAATTCCAGAATTCAGAGCCGAAGAGCAGGAGACTGGCCTCCTATCAGATATTAAGACAGGTTCCAAGTACTAAGTAACAAAATGAGAGTTACCCACCATTGTGGTGCTGACACGGCTAGAACGTATGCTAGTTAATGGCCAAAGGAGAATCGTAAAAGATGGCTTATATTTTTCTAGCATAACTTCTCACTGCAGGTAATGATTCCCATTGTCCAAATTTATTTGTAACATAGTTACATGCCACAAGGGAGTTTGTCTGTATGTTGGTAGATGGAGCAAGCATGGTAAATGTTAATAACCTGCAAGCTCATCCACCAAGTTTGGTGGCTTTTAAGAAATCCCAAATTGGGGTATCTTACCATATATTAATGCAAGGAATAGGGTAGAACAATGACGTAACATCCTTTAGATCATTACTGACGTCTATAATGAATCCTCTTTCTGTGGTTTTGCCCTATTATTATCACCCCTTCTCATATAAGATCCAGGACCATATGACCAGGATGCTACACATCTGGTGTAGAAGAATATGTAAAAAATCACCATTCAGAAAGAAACAACACAGATCACACTATACAGCCAAGGAGTACTACACCGAGGGAAAGTTTTCGTGCACTTTCTCAGTTGAATGACGACTAACACATCAGTAAGATATATTGAAACATGTGTTATGATTAGATGGATTGGCCTAAGGATGCCTAACGTGCCGGAGAGGAGGGTTAATGTGGTATGGCTCAGATGTTATGTGTGACAATAGAAAAGGTCTGGCTTGGTGTCTGCTAGCAGTTACAATCCTACAAATTGCAGCAGCCAAAGACTGTCATAAGGATACAAGCCTGAAAATTTAGATCTAACAGAGTGGTCTTTGGCTTGTAGACAGACAAACCACGAACTGATTTACGAACCTGAACATCTGCAAGGCTTAGTTTGACTTAGGAACAGAGTGGTCTGTACTTTGTTCAACATCGCTATTTTGTTCAGAAGAATTGCAGTTGGTTTTAGACGCATTCCTATGAAGTAAAGTAGAACTGGTACCCTAACTGAGGCACGAAGTCGCTGGATGACATTGCTTATGGCTGTCTTGTTCCTCTCAGACACCAAAACTCATGTTGATTGCATCTGGTGAAGGAGCTTCCTAGTCTTGAAGGTGGATAGAATTGTATTCTGGACTTTGTTATTTTCAACTGATTCATGTGATGTGGAGGCGGTGTTTCCATCTATGACTTCCTTGTAGGATAGTAGTCTATGTTTTATGTTCGATGGACATTAATTTTGCTCATCTCTTAGGTCATTGGAGCTGGTGAGGGGAGAAATTGAGCTCCAATATTTCTTGAATTCTCTGTTATGTGTGACATTGCATGTATTTTAATTCTGTATTGTTTATGTGAGGAAAGGTAAAAAATCAAAGAAAGATCCTAGCATTATTTCTCTGTTTTTTGCAAACTATCTGAATATATGCATTCTATGGATGCCATCACAAGTGTTCTCTTTGAGAAAGGATGCCATCACAAATTATGGTACATATATTTCTAATATTAAATTAATGTTGTTTTGATGCTCCCAGTGTTTTGACTTACTGCCATCAACTCATGCAACTTACTGCCATCAACTCATGCAAATGTCTACATCCATCAATTATTTGCCTGCAATAAGAAAATTCAATCTAAGGACTCTTTAAGATTTATAGTCCTATAAAGTTTTCTTCAATATGCCGTCAAACTATCATAGACTATAAAAGTGTTTTCTTTCTAAGATGCATGTTGTTTTCTTATATTTACAGGCTATTGGTCATGACATATCAGCCTCTTTTCTAGATGAGGTGCGGGATGTTGCAAAGAAGTTCTTTCAACTTCCAATGGAAATAAAACAAAAATACAGCAACATAAAAGAAGGTGAAGGTTTCTCTTATCCTTTACATAGTTTTGTAGTCTGTACAATCTTCTCCAGGGGAGTGAGGAGGTGGATGGGTGGGTTGACTTAAGGCCCTCATTTGCAAACCAAAGCATAAAAAGTTGCATTACCTGTGTAGCTAATAATAAGTGGAAAACCCATCTCATCATAAAAAAAATGTCTGTCACATTTCTTTTCAAAGGTTGTTAGAATTCTCCACGATGAAACCTGCCATGTAGGCCTCATTTTTTTTTTCCCTTGCTGGTAATGACCCGAAGATATACAAACCTAGATGCTTATATAACTTAAACAAACTGATAAAACATAAACACAAATTATAACTAAAGCCATCACATAACAGAGAATAGATTGTTGGAAATAATTTCACCATATATATATATATATATATATATATATATATATATATATATATATATATATATATATATATATATATATATATATATATATATATAGAAATGTAAATCAGCTGACACAGGAGGCAACTCCCTCCTATGTCGCACTCAAAAATCATATTTTTCAAGTGAATTTTCAAGATCCCACCGCACATTATCATATTCATATTCTAAAATATACACATATAAAAAATCAAGTGATTTGAAATTCGTTTACTCATTGATCTAATCGTTCCATTTTGTTCTATTGTTAAAAAACCGTTAATGTTTGAACCCAAAGAAAATGGAGTAAACAAACTTCAAATCACTTGATTTTTATATATGTATATCTTAGAATATGAAGATGATAATGTGCGGTCGGATCTTGAAAATTTACTCGGGAAATTGATTTTTGAGTGCGACATAGGAGGGAGTTGCCTCCTGTGTCAGCTGATTTACATTTCTCTCATATATATATATATATATATATATATATATATATATATATATATATATAACAACTTTACTTAGTTTTATTAGATAATATTTAGAATAGAAATAAGTTTAGAAATCACCAGCCTAAGGGGTTAGATCATGGAATATTCTCTACCCTATGAAATCTGATTGTGGCCCTTGTGCGGGCTATCTAAGACATCAAATATGTAGTGGTAAAGTGAGCTTCGAGTAACCGACACTAGTAGCGCAAGAGTGGCCCAATCTCATGACCCGAATAGCTCTTCAAGTTGCCCAAGTAGTGTAGAAAATATTGAAGAAAACATTGTCATAGGAAGAAAAGAAAGAGGATAACAAAAGAGTTTTTCTCTATCTCTAGACAATGGGGATTTGATATTTATATGATCAAATTGTCATGCGTCATTTACGTCAACCATAATGCCTGACTGTTACACTTAAATGCCTTACTAATCACATAATTTCAATTGCATAATTAATCATACAACGGCTAAAAATTAATGACAAGTTAATGAGCCATTATGTCTCTAAAATAAATGTAGGTAATAAATGAAAAATAAAAACCCATTTGAAACTAGATTTTTTTTGAGATATTTTAAATACAAAGTATCCAACAATCCCACCCCCTAAACTTGGGCTTCATAACTTATGAATGTAGATATAAATTGGGTGACTTTATGCTGTGTATTCGGCCTAGATTGCTTTCGGCTTTGAACCTAAGTTTAGAAACATTTGTTGCAAGCTAGGGACATAATAACTATGCCTTGAGTTAGACCTCTATACCAGATATTAACAAAAGTGCACACTATATGAGCTATTCATTGGGTCGAGTGGGTTGGAGCATTAATGACCTTGCTCTCTAGTACCGTTTTATGAGAGTTACTAGGGATCAACCCCATGTCCCACAACTACGGCATTGGAGGTTCCTCTCATATAGGTAAGTCCCCCAAGAGGGCTACAACCGATAATGGCTCCATAAACCGTGCGTTGGATTAAGATATCAGTGTATAACTCATCCTATCGGTCACAACATATAAACACTATCATCATAAGAATGAGATAAGAGGTATAATAGAGCAAATCATAAATGCATCCAGTACTACGAATATGAGTGTTATCTCCAGGTCAGTATTTCATATAATAATCACCAATCTAGTTTGTTTCTACTACATTGAACCTTCTTCAAGAAATAATTTGCCAATCTTAAAGGTTTGGCTCTTAAGTCAAGTATCTTCTATGGGCTTAACTCCATCACCCTCGATGATTCTAAGACTACACTTCTGAAAAGACCTTTTATCAAATTGCATGAAAATTTTATTTCATTTTAAAATGTCAACAAATAATATTTTTATTCATGCATATAGATGATCAAACTAGTGATATGCTGAAATATCAATTTTTCTAGTATGTTATGTATAAAAAATACATTTGATAGTAAAATTCTTTATCATTCATTCTACTCACCTTATCAAACAATGGTGATGTCAAAAATTAAAATTTTGCATTTATATTATAGGAATGGCTGCAAACTGTTTCCTTTAAGATAGTAAAGCATCTTTGATTGCCTCGCCATTTATTTCCTTAATAGTTTTTGAATTTCATCTTTGGACAAATTATCATCGCCTCAATTTATGACTAGAATATTGAACTATTATTTTTTCGTGTTCTACATACATGCATCTTGTTCATCTTTAGCAAATAATATTGTTATTGGTCTTTAGCTTGCAAGAGATATATAAACTGAGAATGATGCTTAAGCATTTTATATAATAAGAAAAAACTTGTCAATTTCTCTTTCACAACTTAAAGGAAAATATAATTTTCTACATATCTAATCATCAATTTATATAATAACAAAAATTCTATGTCATCATATGTGCATGAAAGCCATAATAGAAATTAACTTATACTCATTGTCTGGATGAGAGATTAATCAAGAGTCAAGCATATGAGTTTCTCATGGATTCTTAAAATGTCAAAATTATCAAATATGGATTATGAAAAAGTCTTAATTCATTAGTATGGCCACACTAAACAATAGAGAGAACACATTAGAACCTCCAAATCAAAGGGATTGGTAGTGCCCCTGATTGAGACTAGATCATTAGCGGACCACCAGGAAATCTCCTAATCTTCCATTTAAAAAGTCTCAGTTTTGTCGACTGATCAATATTCCATCCTCGCAGGCATAAACATTTAATCGTCATTGGCAGGTATTGCTCACCGCCCATCTCTATACGGGCATCGGGTGCGGCACAAGTTTGAGAACAAGAATTTTGAGATAAAAATAATTAAAATTTTAAATCTAAAATTTTCCCAAATGAAATGTATAAACTAACCAATATGAGTATACAAAATTCCATTGCTTCTTAACAAAAAGGAATCGATGCCCCTTTGTCATGTTAGTTTCCATATTCATGTTCCAACATAATGTGTCCAACTTCTCATGTTGTACCTAAGGGGTTATAATATAACACAAGAAAATGGAAATTTCCTCTCATCTCAATAAATTATAATAAAAGATGTGAGAGATACTTGAATAGTAGGTACTAAAACATGACTGTTATGATACAATAACAAAATTAATATGAGGTAATTGTATAAATGATGATGCACTCAGAATACACGAAAACAGATGACAATTTCAACTTGATATAATATCATCAATAAAAACAATTAATATCTTATTAAATGAAAACTAGAAATAGTTTATTAAATGAGAGAGATCATGCTAACAAATGCTTTCTAGTGATAAGACAATATCAAAAAAATTTCACATGCTCAATATTAAATTAGATAACTTGTCAAATTACAAGGCATGTAACACAACTTAGAGCGAGACTCCGCTGAAGTAACTTATAAACAAGAGTCTATGGCAAATCCTAGATAGTTATATTTGAAATATATCAAAATAGTTATTTAATTCATATCTAAATAGCTGTTACTGTAGAGTAATGCATGAGTTGGAACATAAATGCACATTAGGAAAGGGTTTTTCCTTTCACATTCTATGGATATAGACTACGAAACGTCTCATTGGATTTCCTGCAATGTTGCACAACAATCTGACTCTGGCACATTAGGTTTCATGTGTTTTCCACTACATAATATAGTCACCGAAATATATAAATGTATCATGTGTAAGTATTTTATCCAAAATACATGTGTAAGTAATACCAAGTTAGACTTAAAGAATTCAAACTTAATGGCAGTGAAAAGATTTCATTGAGGTTGGAAAATACAAGGTGGGTAGAAGTGCATTCATCTCAGTTGCAGCAAATCAAAGATATAGATTTACAAAACCAAGATTTAGTTGGAAATATCACATAAAGAAGGAAAATAAACTATTTTCCTTTTTTCAAATAATTTTTGGGAACATTCCTAAAATGCAACGGCACAAACTTTTGATCATGAACCCCAAGGCAACCTAGTTAAACATACTAGTACATTGCACATGCTAAGCATGTGCTTGTATGGAAGTATGTGAGGCCCACACTTTTTTCTTTTCTTTTCTTTCTTTCAATAATAATGAGGGTGTGGCCAGTTGGTCAGCCGACCACACCCCTAACCTTTTGGCATTATATATAAGAAGAAAAATTTGTTTTAATTTCATAACTAAAAAGAATGAAAATTTACCACTTTGTTTGCAAAAGCTGATTGCCATAAGAGTGGATCAAACGTGACCAATATTTTCAATGACTAAGAATCAAACTAGTTCACAAGTTTGATGGTTATTAGAGTAGAAATAAGATTCTTTGTTATAGTAGAAATATGATATTTTATTTTAAATTCTCTTACGCTAAGTAGGACCTTGTGTATTCTCCTAATCTTATTAGGATATGTATTTCTTTTCTCTATAAATAAATGACTATATCTTAATTGAGGATATATGATTTTCTCTTCATCTTTTCACCTCAACATGATATCAGAGTAAAAACTCTAACCCTAATCTCTTCTTTTTAAAAATTTCTAACCCTAACTTTTCTTGCTTTTGCCAAAAAAATTTACTGTTCATGTAACGTCGTGGCCAGTAAAAAAATCATAGAAAGCTACTTATTTTTTTTGCAGTAAAATTTTAATTTTACTATAATAAACATCTTGTTCCCATTGTTCTCATGGCTGATATCAAAGAAATTAGAGATCTCGTCGGTATTCAAATTACCACTCTGAGGTTGAAGGACAAAAATTTTTTGTTCTGAGAGAAATATGTGAGTCTTTCTTAGTGCAAAAGGCAAATTGAAGATTGTTATTTTTACGAACCTGCCTTTACTGAAAAGCGTTTGAAGAATGGGAACAAGACAATTATTTAGTGATGACTTGTTTTTGGAACAGTATAAGATCCACAGTGAGTGCCAACTTTATGGTCTTAGATACTGCAAAAGAAATTTGAGAAATTGTTCGTGATACTTGTTCCATGAAGAAGAATGTGTCTCGAGTTTTTGAAGTGTATGGGGACCTATTTAGTCTCTGACAAGACGACAAGAGTTTAGAAGACTACTATGGCTACTTCAAGAGTATGATCGATGAATTCAATTAGTATCATACAGTCACTAATGATATTGAAGTTCTTAAAAAACATCGTGAAGAATTATATGTTTGTAATTTTCTAGGGGAGTTCTCAACTCAAACCACTTCGAGGACAACTACTAGCAGGTGAAGGGGGTCCTCTCTCTGCAAAATACTTTCTCACGACTATATCAGACTTAGAATATTTTACAGCAACTTTTGATCCCTCTCAAATTGAGGTCTCTACCTTGATTTTCTCAACTGGTCTAGGTAACACTTCTCGAGTTCATGGTGGTATGTCTTTTCGTGATCATGATTTATCTACTGGAGGCCGATTTTTTGGTCGTGGTCAGGATTATTTTCAAAAGTATAACATGTACCAATTACACTATTGAGCAATGTTGGGAGTTGCAAGGCAAACCTTCCCGGCCTCCTCGAGCTGCTTTCCGATATTGCTGGATCATCTACTGCACATGACTTTAATACTCTTGGTACTCCCGTTGACGAATCTATGACTCTATTAAAATCTGAGTATGATTTTCTGATTCAAAAGATGCATTCAGTCTCTACTTCAGTTGCTATCTTGACACATCCAGGTATTTCTTGTTTAGCGAGTTCATAACTTTCATCCTGGATCATTGATTTTGGTGTGTCAACCATATGATTGGTAAATCTAGAGTTTTTTTTCACTTTTTACACGACGTATTCTGTCCTTTCTATAGTTTTTACTGATGGTAGTTTCAAATGTAGTACTCGCACTATCAATCTCACTTTTTCTCTCGTATTCACTGGTGTTAATTATATTCAACATGCTCTTTTTATCTTATATTTGTAAGTCATTTGGCCAAAGCTCTTCAATATTATATAATTTTTTCTTCTTCATCATATACTTTTCAGAACTTTCAAACGAAAAAGGTGATTGGTGGAGGTATGAGCAAGATGGTCTATATTATCTCCAATATGGTAATCAATTTAAAGTGGACGCCTACTCTGACATGTGATGATGAGTCTGCGATCCAGTGGTACTTATGTTTAGGTCATGCATATTTAAAATCCATTAAATCATTATTTCTTTCTATTAAGGTTGTCTCTAAATTACATGGTCTTCAAGATTATTGTGTTTCTTATGGTAAGTTCATACACCTCAACAGAACGGTATTGCTGAAAGTAAATATCGTCATTTATTTGTTGCTCGAACACTAATGGTTCATATACATGTTCCTAAGCATTTTTGGGCTGATGCAGTCCTTACTACTTGTCACTTAATTTAATAGGGTTTCTTCTTCTGTTTTAGATGATAAAACCCCATTTTTAGTTATTTATCCGAAAAATAACTATTTAGTTTACCTCTAAAGGTTTTTGGGTGCGTGTGTTTTGTTCAAATTCTCGAATGACATTATAAATTTGATCCTCGAACAGTATAATGTGTGTTTCTAAGATATTCTCAGACACAAAAATAATGTCGATGTTGGAATCTCGTTAGCAGGAAGTATGTGATTTATGTGAATGTCACTTTTCTTGAAAACACACCTTATTTTTCAGCCTCTGAGTTTCACTATAGCTATTTCGATCACTCTGTTACTCTTTCTGTACTACTGGAAGACTCACCTCCACTTCAAGTTTATCAACGACGCAACAAAATTATCACTGATCCTGACAGCTTCGCCTCATCAGTCAATCACTTCCACTGAAGTGTCTGAGCTTCCCATAGTTTTTCGAAAATGTACTCATTCTTGTACTCAACATCCTATAGCTAAAGTGATATCTTTCTCTCATTTATCTCCTACATACTTTAGTTTTGTAACCACATTATCTTCTATATCTCTCCTAAAATCTTATTGTGATGCTATGTTGGATCCTAAATGGAAAAGTGCTATGGATGAAGAGATGACTGCTTTACATGCTAATAACACATGAGAATTAACTTCTTTACCACCGAAAAAACACTTTTAGTTATCGATGAATATATACTATCAAAATTTTCCCCAATGGACAGATTGAGCGCTTGAAGGAACAGTTCGCTGCCAAAGGTGACACCACACACTTATGGTGTTGATTATGCATTCTGTTCGCATTCTTTTATCAGTTGCGGTGGTGAAGCAATGACTTTTGTATCAGTTAGATATTAAAAAGGCATTCTTGCATGAAAATCTTCAAGAGGAGATGTATATGCTTTAGCCCCCTGATTATGAGATTAAAGAGGAGATGAATAAGGTCTACAAACTCAAAAAAGCAATCTATGATTTGAAGCAATCTCCACGAGCATTGTTTGATAAATTCAGTATTGTTGTTGCACGCTTGAATTGAGATGGAGCTCCTCTGATCACTCTATATTTGTAAGACATTTTTTTTGCTAGTACTATTATTCTTCCAGTTTATGTTGATGATATTGTTGTCACTAGAGATGATCAAGATATTATTCAGCTGAAAGCTTATTTGAGTTCTCATTTTTATATAAAATATCTTGGTCTCTTGAGATATATTCTAGGAATCGAGGTTGCTCGTTCTCTGAAAGGTCTTTTTTGTCTCAAAGAAAATACCTTACTGATTTGTTGGAAAAAACTGGTACATTAGGATATAAATCTATTGATACTCCTATGGATTCTAATATTTGTTTTGACAAAACTTAGGAGAGCCGCTTGCTGATCCCAAAAAGTACAGACGATTGATTGGTAAATTAATTTACTTAACTCTCAATTGATCTGATATTACATTTGTGTGTTAAGTCGATATATGCAGAGTCCGTTTAAGTTTCATTGGACTGTTGCTTGTCGTATCTTATGGTATCAATCGAGGCAAAGGGTTGTATTATCATCCTTCATCTTATTTGGATAGTATGGATATTCTGATGTTGATTGGGCTGGTGATCTTACTGTTCGTCGTTCTACTACTAGTTATTGTACTTTGTTGGAGACAATTTGGTGACATGACGATGTAAAAAATATATTATTATTGCCTGATTCATTGTTGAGGTTGAGTATAGAGCCATGGTTCATACAACCTGTAAATTGATGTGGATTCAATCTTTTCTTTCTGAATTGAGCATCATTTACAACAAGCCAATGATGATGTATTGTGACAATCAAGTAGTTATGTATAATGTTAATAATCTTATTTTTCATGAGCAAACGAAGCATAATGAAATCGGCTGCCACTTTGTTAGAGACACATTGATGTCACAAAGGATAGTCACTTCGTGCATCACATCGAATTGTCAATTCACTAAAGCCTTATCTAGAAAGAGTTTCAATTTTATGTAGCAATCTGAACATGATTGACACATATTCTCCAATTTTAGGGGGAGTATTAAACTAGAAATAGGATTCTTTGTTATAGTAAAAATTGAATTTTTCTTTTTTTATTTTGGATTCTCTTACTTCAAGTAGGGCATTGTATATTCTCCTAGTCTATTAAGACATGTATTTTTTCTCTATAAATAAACGATCACACCTTAATTGAAGATACATGGTCTTCTCTTCATTTTCTTCACCTCAACAATGGTAAATGCACACCTTTGAATTTAAGCTATTCGGAATATTAGCGCAAAATATCACATATTTATATAGAACAACAATAATAGAAGCACTGATCAATATGTTTTTCTAGAAAACCAGATTTCATAGTGTTGGAATAATTTCACCAAAAATATTTATTAAACAAATTTACTTAGACAATTTTATTAGATAATATTTAGAATATAAATAAGTTTAATAACCACCAGCCCAAGAGGTTAGGTCGAGTATTCTGTCCCACAAAATCTGATTTTGATCCTCATGTGGGCTCTCCAAGACATTGAATACGTAGAGGTAAAGTGATCCCTTAGTAGTGGACAGTGAGCATGAGCGGTCAAACCTCATGACCCGGATAGCTCTTCAAGTTGCCCAAGTAATGTATAAAATATTGAAGAAAACATTGTCATATGAAGGGGGGAGAGAGAGAGAGATGATGAGAGAAGAGTGTTTCTCTTTGTCTCTAGACAATAGGGATTTGATCTCTATTTATACGATCAAATTGTCATGGGCCATTTAGGTCAACCATAATGCCTTTTGTCTTATTAATCACATAATTTTAGTTGCGTAATTAATCATCCAACAGCTAAATATTAATTGAAAGTTAACGAGCCATTATCTTTCTAGAATAAATGTAGGTAAATAAATGAAAAATAAAAACCCATTTGAAACTCAGATTTTTCTATGATATTTCAAATACAAAATATCCAACATAGATGAACGGTGTCTTGCATCAGAAAGAGTTAGCGCTGCAGCCTTCATGACTCAGAGTGATCTATAGTCAAGCAAGCCCCAAACCACCATGACACGAAGGTAATTAATGACTATGAAGCCAACCTTAGTATAACTCACCCATCAGAAAAGTTAAAAGAGTGCCTGCTCCTTGATTTTAGGCAAATATCGATCATCGTACACATCCGAGGCCTTAGATAGCTTTCCTTCCATACCCAAATTTGTGTTGCCATGACCTGATATACTGGTGACCATGGAACTCATAACACAGAATCCACCGACCATGGAGGATATGCCGGCTGCCATGACCATGCTTTTCCATAAATCCCTTTCTTTGTGAGCCACCATGTATGGATACTCTAGTCGTACATGATCATCACCATAAACTATTAAAAAATATATTACTCAACGTGTAAGCTATTGGATTGTGGGCTAACGATAGATATTAATCTAACTGAACACTTGATACTCCCTCTTTCATATCTTTGGGCCACGAAAAATGCCTCAACCTTTTGAACTTTGCTCGGAAAGGTAGAGAAGTCGGAATAAATAAATATATTTTAAACTTGACAATATTTACATTTGAACCTAGAATTTCTTGGAGCCTGGTGCTATGATATCATGTCAGAAAACCACTCCACTCAAAAGATTAAGTTATTGGGTTGTGGTCTGACAATAGATGTTGAGTTAATTGGACACTCAACATAAACAACAAACTAACAGCGCCAACTATAAATTTTATGGCTGGATATGCCATACACTATGGGAAATCTGGGGTCCACAAATACATACATGCCACATCTCTCTTTTTCTCCATTTTCACCTCATACAACTCCACTAAACCATGTAAACACAGTGGTGTGGAGGAACAACTGGATGTGGCTTGGGAATGGACATGTTTTAAAGAGATATATGTATAGATAGGGTCGGTCTTTAATCTTCGAGCAAAGGGGTAATTTGTGGTGTGAATTTTGAAATTTTTCTGGGGGATTTGGGTTCACTAGAACAAAATGCGAGATTCAGGGGGAGAATGATCTGATCTGGGTTTGAAATGGAGAATTTTGATGGCCTCTTTAGTGTAGAAGAGAGGAGAGTGGGTGGGGCAATCCTCTGCCTTTCCTCGATTAGTAGGCCTTATTAGCACAGGAATCAGCTACTCTATGGGCTTCTCCATGATTATGATAAAACCAAATATTAAGAGTATCTATGTATAATATTTTTTTTTAATTTTGATGTACAATGAATCTCAATTCTTTTAACTTAAACTTTTCTATTATCATCTAATCATATGACTAAGCACAATCAATTTAAATCACTTGTTCCAATAAATTTTCAATGCATTCTTATCAATAAAAAACTGTCACTATACTCATGAAATGTTTCTAATTTCTATCAATTGTCGAAGGCATGATAAATTCTAGCTTGAATGTTTAAAACAGCAACATCTAGAGACGAGTTTAATCTCAGAATACCCTATGAGCTCCTTTTGAATTAAAATTTTACTACTTGAATGTCCATTCTAAAAGAACTCAATTTTGTTTTCAACTGACTAGGAAATAATTATAACCTTCTCATACCAGGAGTAGTAATGATCAGATAAGTGGTTGCAAAGCAATTGCAGCATTACAGATGATTGTAGTGCCCCCTTTAATTTCTTCTCTTGCAGCCAATGGTAACCCAGTGGCCACTGGTTGAATTAACATTACTTCATACCAGTGATTCATTTTTGTTTACATTTTGCTCATCACTCACCCGCCACGAGCATTACTTTATCCTTTATTTGTTTTGAGGCTTCACTTCTGACTATTGGTCTTCTTCTTTCTTCTCCTTTCACACTTTGGAAACATCCTCACAAGAATAATCCTACTTTCTTTTACTACTTCTCCTGCTTTCCATTTTTAAAACTTTGACAAGTAAAACCATGTGATTGGATTAATAGATACTATCGATAATTTTCTAATGTTTTGCAATTTCACTATGTAGCTAAAAGATCTTATGATTTCATTTTATTTCCATCATCTCAAATGCAATTATATGCTACTGGTACTTGCAGTCGCTTAATTGTACAATCAATAAGAAATTTCTTTTAATGTCTTCCAAATACAAAGGATTTTTCCTTTGGTAGTTTTCTCACCATACCGGTGGCTGCATTCTTTATAAGGCTTGAAAACAAGAGAGAGAGAACTTAATCAGTCAAGAGAGAGAATCTGACCTGTGTAAATCTGCCAAAAGAATTGAGTCCAAATAAGAGCTTCTTCCATTCTACTTGGAGAAATTGGGTTAGTTCCACTGGAACATGTCTTGCATCCAGTCAGTTATCAGGGAAAAAGTAATCTATTAAGTTGAAGGGTATAAGGTTTGGATTAAGCCTCATATTGAGTAGATTGATAATCTTGTATATGTTGAAAGAAGTTTGGACCCAACACTCCACTAGGGACTTCTCTTCTATGATCAACTTACATTTCCAAGCTTATTTAACCAGGCCCTCTCTGCGCACGAGGCCATCTTAGTGTGCATCCTCTAATTTTTGCCTAGTCAAATTTCCAACAAACTAGCGTATCTTCCTTTTTCACTGAGACATATTAGATAAGATTTATAGAGTTTGACAGATAAATTGAGTTTTCTTATTTTTCTGAAATCTAAATGCCCATCTTTTTATGTAATTATCATTAATAATATTAAACTGCACTGGCGTAAATTTTCCATTAGCAGATAACAATTTGCAATTTTTCTGTTTTAGGTTCGATGTTTAAATTTGAAGGCTATGGGAATGACGACCTTGGAGCAGAAGACCAAATCCTTAATTGGAATGATCGTCTCTTTCTCTTAGTGCAACCAGAAGATGAGAGAAAGCTAGAACTTTGGCCTGAATCTCCCAGCTCTTTCAGGTACTTCAATCATCCTTTTCCTGTAAGAACCCTAGGATAACTGAACTTGCTTTCCATTGAAAACTAGGGAGAAAATCAAATTTTAATATAAAAGAAAGATTGTAGGAACTTTGGAATTCATACATTCCACGTCAATACATAAGTGCCGCAAGGAAATTATCTTTTCTAACTGACTTTCCTCTATTCAACAACTAATTTATTCCAATATAAGATGAACATGTGTTGGTAAAACTAGATTTTCATTTTACAGAGGATCTTCATGGGCAATGCTGGCTCAAATTCTAATGATCTCCTAAAGACCATATAAATAATGCTCATCCATATCTCGGACCTTTTTCTGATAATAGTAACAACATCAACAATGAAGCCTGTGCCCTAAAGCTTTGGGCTCATCTTGTCCTTCAAATGTGTTAAGTTTTCTTGTTTACATTGTTAGCTCACAATCTGCCAACTTAAGCTTTTGGATAAACTGATGTTTAGAGCAAAATAGTCCTGGGTTCAAACATCATTGGTAATTTAAAATATGTTTATGTACCCTATTTATTTCCTTTCCAAGTGACTCATGCTTACACCACATGTTCCACGAGGCCAAAAGCCTGTGTGAAGGGGAGTATTAAGTTTTAAGCAAGGATTGAATATCTGGCAAGGGACATTTAGTAAGTCATGAAAGAAATTAGCAGTATTTTTAAAGTATCAGGCGGTTTCAGTCACATATGGAAAGAAAACCAGTGCTTGCCAAAACAGACTGATGTGAGTGCTTCAGAACCAATTATGGGAAAAATGCTTTTTAACCAAAGAAAAAGAACTCTATGGGAAACATCTTGTAGAAATCAAATAGTAAGGGAAAAGACTTGGGGGAGACCCTACAAGATTAAGCTTATTATAGAAGAAAATTAAATTGTAGGGTGGCGAGTAAGCTTCAAATGGAGCTTATCACTAATCACTATCATTGATTCATGATCACGAGGGCTTTGATATGATGTTGTTAAGGTTGACTGGGGACAACGGAGGTTCGATTGAATCTCTCAAATTACTGTGTGTGATTGTGATGGCAACTATTGAAGAGATCTTAGTGGAGGTTATAGAAGAGACTGCGATTGTGATTAAATCAAAGTATTTCGGGTGCAATGAGAAAGTTTTCAACAAGAAGTGGTTGGCAGAGTCCAATGTAGCACATACACTTCTATCACATAGCCGTGTCATGTCAGACACGTGTCTAACACGCATATCAGACACATGCGTTGTGTGTATTTTGAAGAATTTTACGCGTGTCTGCATGTCATGCTCATGTTGTTGTCGCTGTGTCCGTGTAACATAAGCAGGACCTGTTGTAATCTACTTAGCTGGGTTTGGTTTGGCAACCCTTTATTTATTTATTTATTTTGCTTTTTCTTTAATACTTTTCTGGTAATGGTCAACAATTTGAGTATTTTTTAGAAAAATTAAATCCCTTTTGTCTATTTGTGGCTGCGCTCAGGGTCTCTAAACCATGGAACCATAAGCATTTCTCAAATCTCTTTGGCCTCTTTATCTATACCCATGACCCATACGATCCATATAACCTCTTTATCTTTTGTCTGATGAATTTAACTGATTAGCCCTTTGTATGACTAAACGTTCTAGAATGAGGGCATATACTTTGACTCAATATAATGAACTTTATTACATTAAATTACTTTTTCATCTTTAAAAGGTCTCTTTGATTATATTCAGTTTCTTTATTTTAAAAATCTATTTTACTGTGTAGGCTGGTATTTTTATATTATGAAACCACTTGTTTGACTTGGTTTAATCCAATATAATAAACCAAGTTATATATTTGAATAACCTTTTTCTCTAAATAATTCATTTTTAGTATATTGTGTTTAACTCATAATTGGGGTTCTAAGTGAATTATTAAATTGGATTAACCTACTATGAAACCCTGAACTATCTGTAGTATTGTTGAATTGATTACATCTGCTATAAAATAATTAACATATATAACTAATTGATCATGCTATGTTACATAAATTGAATATCATATCCTTTTTTATATAATTTGTAACATTAACTAGATAAGAACATGTTTAAATTAAAGAAATATGTTAATTTAGTTAAATTCTTTGGAGTGTTGTGTTACTACTTGATTTCATGCTAAGAGCAGCTTAAAATCTGAATAAATATATTTTTGTTCATCCCACTCATATTAGGAAGAAAAAAGAATTTAAATTTTAAAAGAATATGTTGAACATGAAAAAAGTAGTCATGCCTAATTATAATATATTTCACTATTAATTTTCTATATTTTACTTTATTAAACATACATAATACATGTCCAGTAAACTAGTGTATACATCATGATTTATGTGTAGAATATAAATATATTACCTTCAACACTCACCTCAACTCCAAAGTTCTGATATAGTGGCGCGTATTTTAATATGGTGTCAGAGTAACTCAGATTCAATTCACATGGGAGTGCATTTAAAAAGTGAATTAAAAAAGCAAGAATATCGCTGCGCAAAAGCCCATGTCTCAACCACAAAAAGGGTGCTCGACTTGTGGAGATGTGTTAGAATATAAATATATTACCCTTAACCATTACCTCAACTTTGGAGTTTTGTGTAGTGGCAGAGACTTTAATAGTTTAAAATCTCGGTATCTATATTGGCAGGGACTTTAATAGTTTAAAATCTTGGTTTCGATGTTGACAGGGACTTTAATAGTTTAAAATCTTGGTATCGATATCGTATCAGCCTATAATTTTGATTATCAATATCAGTCATCAATATCGGCAACATCAATATATCGGCAATATTGCTCCGATATCGGCCGATATTATTGGGTTAATATTGTATCGAGTACCTCAAGATCTAACATAATATTGTCGATATATATTGAAATCGGCCAATATTTGAAACCATAGTGTACATGAAGAAAGATTTCTGGTCTAACTATTATGCTGTGCTATACAATATCTCGTTAAAACTTGATCATAACTTTATCAGTTCTTCAAAAAGAATATGTCAAAGAATTGGTAATTATCTTAAAATCTTTAAATATTTTTCTACTATTTTTAGTTTAAAAAAATGAATGATACGTTCAAAATGGAATGGCTGATATCACAATACTAAAAATAGTGACACCAATACTGACACTGATATTTACACTTTTGTTTGTTTACTATACAGTAGTGATGTTACACATGTTTAGTTCTCTAATAATCTACCTAAACCAAATTATAAATTCAAAGTTGCAATTTTGTTTCTATTAAAAATATGCAATTTGTTTCTATAATTTGTAAGAAAGAAGAGTTCATACAGCCAACCCAGAAAATTTTGGATTCATGATTCCATTATTGTTGATGAATTGGATTTCCTTCAGTTTCATATTTTATCTAGATGTATGTAAGTTTTAAGATGGCAAGGGTGCTTTAAACCACCCCTTGGATATAAACACTCGCACACTTGGACATATTGCCTCCCCCTCTCTCTCAGCACATGCATTCTCTCTGGGGTATCATATGCCCTTAATATACCATTTCCAATGCACTAGTCATATTCTGGGGGAAGAAAAGTATCCATGTTCCTTCCAACGCATTTGTCAATAAGTAGGAAAAAGAAGTTCCATCTTTGCCACATGCCCATTTAGCTACTTAGAATGATGTGAGACAATATAGAATTCAATTTGCTTTCCCTTGAATCTCTTCTTTCTTATCATCTCTACCCTAATTATATCTATGAGTTTATGTTATCTAAATTACATACATCTGTGACCTAGAGTCATTAAATAGGTTGTTTAATATGCGGACCATGATTAATTTCAACTTTCAAGTTATCGTGGTAAAAAATTGACCCTGTTGACACGTGTTCATGCAACTGAAAGCCTCCCACAGAGACATTCTCAGTTCCCGGCTTGTCCCGAGGCCTTTGCCAGTTCACACCTCCTAGAGTCACTCCAGACCGCACTAATGGCAACTTTCATGCCAAAGACTCCCACCTTGGAAGCTCTGTTGTCTCAACTCATCTCGGAGTCACTCCAGTCTAAAACTATGCCCCTCTGGAGCATCTACAGTCCAAGGCTCATGATCCCACTCTAGAAGTTTCCAGTAACGGTCACCGAGATGTCCTCCTACAGTTACACCTCTCCCTTCTCTCCCATGTTTATACTCTGTAATGTTCTCCAAAGCAGGCAGTTATGGACGGAGGTGGATTTTTCTGCATGCAATCCCAACAGTCCAACGTCCACAATCACGACTGTTACAGTAAATACGCTTGTAGAGATCATGCAGTTACGCAGATCTCGTCAGCACTTCATCTGCCTCCATGCCAGCAGTTCAGTACAAATAGACTTTCTCCTCTAGCGTGAAAGAGGATGGATCCCTAGTCTTGCAATCAATCCTAACCCAAAGACACCCCAATAGATTCTCTGTAATCATTGTAAATTGAGAATTATAGTGAAATCTTTTCATGCTCTCCGTGATTTTTCCCAATTTGAGTTTTCACTTAAAAATCATGTGCCTCCATCTTTTTTTTGTGTTGTGATCTCTATTTTACACTTATACCCTCATTTTTCTACTCTTGCTTGTAGTGTAGATTGACTGTCCGATCGCTCGTGTCAGAAAATCTCTACCATAAACGGGTGCTTTGATTGAGAGTTGAGTCTCTACACTCAAGATCTCTTTCCTAAAAATTCAAACCTTCCTAAAAAAGATTTTTCATGTCGACAATGGCCCCAAGAAAGCAAGCCCTCACTCTCAACGGTGCCACATCAAAAGGCAAGGCCATCAACGCCACTGGGTACGATCCGCCCGCCTGTCGACGATCATCCACATACCACCAAAGACACCAGCTCCTCGCCTCAAGAACCAGCCGTCAGTGTCCAACCATCGCGGCAACATGAAAACTGGCTCCTCCAGATGGTCCACAACATGAAGGAGTCGATGAAGGAACAATAAGCTCGGTCTGATTGTGATCGAGAGCAAGCGACTCTCGACCGTGAGAATACCACCCGTGAGCAAGAGACAATGAAGCAGCACAGCCAACAACTCTAGGTCCAAGTTGCAGCCCTCCAAAAGAACCCAACGCGGCCGAAAGATCTCCCGTCTCCAAGCCCTTGATGAACTGATCCAAAGATGGATTGCAGAGGCAAAGTTGCAGAGCCGTCCAATGCCCTCAGCTACCAAAGTCTCTGATTCCCCTCTCTCTAAGGAGATTCGGGAGTGCGAGTTCCCAAAGAAGTTCTCGACTCTAACTTTCAACTATTACTCCAGAGTGAGCGATCCAGTTCAATATATCCGGCACTTCCTGGATAAGATGGTAATCTACTCTTGCAATGATCCAATCATGTGCCTCACCTTTCTTTTCAATCTGAAAGGTGCAGCCTTAGATTGGTTCTACTTCCTGCCTCCGCACTCTCTTTACAACTTCGAGGAAGTAACCGAAACGTTCCTCACTCAATATGCCTCTCGTCAGGAGGACAAGAAGAATAGTCATCACCTCTTCTCCGTTAAGATGAGGTAAGGTAACAGCCTCAAGTCATACATAAGATTCTTTTAAATTCAACTCACCAAAGTCCCTAACTATGGTGAAGACGTCTATGCACTTGTATTCATCAGCAGGCTCCAAGTCTCTCAACCCCTGTACAAACACCTCCTTAAGCACAATGTCACTCGGATAAGCGAGATTCTCTCCCGAGCATAGCTTTACATCCAACTGGAGGAGGCAATGAAGATTTCCTCCAACCACTCCGCAAAGCCTGGCGATGGCGGAGGAAAGTCAAAGTCTCCGCATAAAGCCTCCACCCATGCCCAAAATTGGAACCGGGGATAACTGCCTTCAAGAGATAGGCACTCCCTAACCCCTCACCGAGTTCGCTTTGAGCCTTCCGAACGGAGCCACATTTCACTCTGTTGAAACTCCCAATCAACGAAGTCTTTAATACCATTAAGGAATAACATTGGGTCAGGTGCTCGAAGCCAATCCAATATGATTTTACTCTCATTAGAGTAGAGGAGTACCATTTCTTTCATGAGAGTAAGGACACATGACCGTTCACTACAGGAGGCTCCGATGGTACTACAGGAGCCTCCGATGGTACCTGAAAGATCTTTTCCGCCAAGGCTTCCTCATAGAGTGCGTTCTTACATCCAGAGCAGCCTCCAGATCTAAACAACTCAATGCTCCGCCTATCCAACCATAACACTTGATCACTCAGTACAAAGCGATTGAGTGAACCAATTCCTCCTTCAAGGACAGGAAAGTATCTCAACCAATAACACTCCTTGCATTTCCTTTAAAGCATATGTATATTATTTTAAGTCAATGAAATAAAATACATTTTTGCTCTTAATTGTTTTTGTGCCACTCTTCTGATGGGAGTGTCCCGTATCAGTCCCTGACACTTGTACGTTTCGAAGTGAGAATGTCCCCTACTCGGAGTCGACAATGCAAACACCGGCCTACATGCTTCCTTCTATATTAGCCTACGGGAATTGAAACCATCTGTTGTGGAAGTGTCTCCCACTTGGAGTCCTACCATGTTGGTAGGAGTATCCCCCATCAGTCTTTGACGCTTGTATATCCTGAAGTGGGTGTGTTCCCCACTCAGAGTCGGCAACGCAAGCACCAGTCTATGGGCTCCATATCGATTAGCTTACGAGTAGTCAAAATCCTCCGCTATGGGATTGTCCCCTGCTCAGAGACCCGAATCGTCACTCTATTATAGGTCTTACCCCTACTCGGAGTCGACAAATCCAATTTATCACTGGGTCACACCCCCACTTTTGGTTCCTTTTCAAATTTGCAGACAAAGATTTCAGAGAGCCTACAATTGCACAAAATACATGATATATACATGAGAGTTTCCTTGGTTTATCCCCTCGACGTTCTTGTTTCGTATGATTAGAGGCTGGAGAAATCAAGCATGCCGGAGAGGCCCAGTCACCCAGATTTGTCCGAACACCACTTTTGTTAATGTTTGCATGTACTGCTCATCCCGGGTTGACATAGTTGTGTATATTTGACCTATGACTATGCGAGACATATGGTATATACATGAGGGGTTCTTTGTCTGGATCATGCCCTCAATGTGCTAGTTTCATGAGATTAGAAGTTAAATGTACATAGTCATGTCAGTCTAACCTATTTGATTTATGTCTTTCTTTAGTTCTTATTATGCTGTATCTAACATTTAATTCAAGTTGATCCATTGCATGCTTGTATGCATCATTCTTCCTCCCCTCATCAACCAGTTGTTTGTGCCCATGGTAGTTTCTTTTTACTGAGCACGAAACACAAATGTCAGCCTACGAGCTCCCTCCGTTGTGGGAGCGTCCCCCACTAAGAGGCACCTCTCTACTGTGGAATTTCCTCCACTTAGAATCCTACCAAGTATCCTACTTTGTTGCTGGGATTTTTCCCACTCGGAGGCCAAGAACTTGCAGGTACCATTGATGGGGTTTACCCCACTTGAAAATAATGCTGTAAACTTACCAAACCATTCCCGTGCCAAATCAAACACTTTGGAATTAAAGATTCGTACTCCGAAGAGGCGCGATCACACCAATTCTAGAAGTCAATGGTAAAACAAGCAAGGTAAGATCTACATAATCATTTCCATTCCCAAGGATAATACATATATATTTATTCCAAGTTATTCTGTTTTGAATACATTACCTTCAAATAAATACTTGATTATATCTAACAAGAGTAATACAAGTTTCATTATACATATGTGTTTTCTTTTTGAAAGAAAATATAGATGATCGCCCCCTCCATTCCACCACAACGTCTGATCACACCTCCGAACTCAGAAAGCATGTTCAACGAGAACATCCATAAGAAGGCTCATTGCTCACATCGCTGTCCAGAAGATCCCAGAGGAAGCTCCATAAGGCTCCTTCAGAAAAGGGATTCGTCCGGAGAAGAACCTTCTCCTCTCCACCTTGAACACGCCTCTAAGGAAGCCAGACGGACTCCGGCAAGACATACAAGCTAGTGATGCTATCACACCACCGATCATTTGTTCTAAGGCAGAGATCAGAGCTCTAGAAGGAGTGCTTCATTAGCGACGTCTCAACAAATATCCACATACTCCCTTCCTGTTGATCGCCGTAAGAAACGAGTCTCCCAGTCTGAGGCAGCGATGTCTGATCAGAATGAAGACTCCAAGATGAGCAAGGCTGCTCAGAAGTTAAATCCTTCCCGGTAATTGCCTAGGACAATCCTCACTCTTACCTTATACACGCTGTCAGGAAAGAAGAATTTCGAGCCTCAAGATGAGAACTGGATTAATCTGATCGGAGATCAGACAAACAAACGAGATTGAAGCAAGAGCCATACCTGTCCTTCCTGATAGCAGAGCTTTGTTGCGAAAACTGATGTTTTGCGACAAGCTCATCGTGAAGACTGATGTTTTGCGCCAACCAGGCTCCCAAATGGCAAAAGCTCGGCATCTACTTCTACCATTTCCATCCCCTCTTTCTCTTTCCTCCACCAGACAAATAAGAAGAGCGGCATGGCAGCCCCCCAGAGCAAAGAGTTTGGAAACAAGAATTTTTTAGCGAAGAAGATGAGTAATTTTTACTCTAGGGCTCCACACCATTTATAGATGGAGGTGTCAAAGTGTCTCTAATTCAAATTCTTAATTCTCGAAAAAGTCGATTTGCATCCTTAGATTTTTTTGCTCAACCAAATCAACAAGATATCAACCGCCTTTGTCACATAATCTGAGCCATCAAGGCGCCAGGATTTGAAGAGACACTAGTTACAAGTTTTAAGGATTCTAATCGATTGACATGCCAGTGTTAGCCAACCACACGATCTCCAAGTCAATCCAGAAGCTTCACATTAATGGACCACATCCTCGCCTTTACCAATATCAAAAAAAATTCAAGACATTTAAGGATCTTTACCAACTCTGCTCTTCTGACTTCCCTTCCACAGGGTCCGGCAAGCCAAAGAATGATGGACATCTGTAGTGGTTAAAAATTGACTCATCGAAATGTTGACACGTTGTCATGCAACTGAAAACCTCCCACCGAGATATCCTTGACTTCCAGCCTATCTCGAGGCCTCTGCCACTCCACATCCTCCCAGAGTCACTCTAGACTGCACCAAAGACAACTTTCATGTCAAAGACTCCCACCTCGGAAGCTCCGTTGTCTCAAGTCATCCCAGAGTCACCTCCAGTTTGAATACTATGCCCCTCCAAGCCATTTACGTCCAAGGCTCTTTATCTCACTCTAGAAGTTTCCAGTAATGACCACTGAGATGTCTGCCTATAGTTACGCCTCTCTCTTCTCTCTCACATTCATAATATGTAACGTTCTACAAAGCATGCAGTTATGGACAAAGGCGGATTTCTTTGCATGCAATCTCAACAGTCCAGCGCCCATAATCACGGTCGTTATAGCAAATACACTCGTGAAGATCGTGCAGTTACGCAGATCTCGCCACCACCTCATCCGCCTCCACGCCAGCAGTTCAGTACAAATAGAGCTTCTCCTCCAGCGAGAAAGAGGATGGACCCCTAGTCTTTCAATCAATCCTAACCCATAGACACCCCAACAGATTCTCTGTAATCCCTATAATTTGAGAATTATAGTGAAATCTTCTCCTGCTCTCCGTGATTTTTTTCGATGTGGGTTTTCACGTAAAAATCATGTTCCTTCATCTCTTTTCTTTGTTGTGATCTCCATTTTACACTTATACCCTCATTTTCCTACTCACATGTGGTGTGGATAGACCATCTGATCGCTCGTGACGGAAAATCTTCACCACGTAAATGTTATATTTTTGATGATTCAAGTAAGGGCCCTTGAATCCTCATGGGATGACCGATCTCCCCAAATGATGTTAATTTCTCTATTGCTTCTTGTTTAAACCACCTTTCTGGTTTTTCAGTATGTTGCTCGTACACTTCTAGTCACAATGTTGAGTATTCTAGCCACTTGGATCATTTTTTGAAGTTCATCTATTATGACATTTATATAGAAAGTAATTGACTAGTGAGGAAGAAAACTCAGAAAATAGAGCATCCCTTCAAGGTCTACAGTTTGCTGATGAGAATAAACATTTCTCAAGACAGTTCAAATCCCACAATTGTTTTGAGTAAACATTTTGAATCAGAACGAAACTATTATTCATAGATTTTTCAACAACTTGACCTTATTACAGGGATGTCCTGCATGAATATACCATAGGGGCAAGAAAAGTAGTGGAGCAAGTCCTTTCCGCCATGGCAAAGTTGCTGGGATTAAATGAAAACTATTTCATTCACCAGTTGGGAGATCGAGCAGAAGTGAACGCAAGGTTCAACTACTATCCAGGCTGCTCAAGGCCTGATCTCGTCTTCGGAGTCAGACCTCACTCCGATGGCTCCGTTGTCACTGTTCTCTTGCCTGACAAAGAGGTGGAGGGCCTTCAAGTGCTCAAAGATGGAGAGTGGGTCAAGGTTCCGATCATCCCTCATGCTTTGGTTTTCAACTTGGGAAATCTGATGGAGGTAACCACTCCTATTTCCATTTGTTGTAGTTAGAAATCTTTATCAAGGATTCACGCAAGAAATACAGATGCGTATGATTTTCACCTTCAGTTTTTCTCCAAATGTTTTAAATATTTTAATAGCATGAGAATATGAAATAAGAAAATAAGTCAGAAGGCAACTATCATTATAATTTTTAAGTATCTGATATCTCCCAAGATTAGTCTTGTTATGGAAAAGAGAAGGTCTATAACTTTATACAGTTGACCGCATTCAGTTTATTTCTTTCTTGAATGTTGGGGAGAAATTGATCCTTGTGATTTTGGTTTCCTGCTTCATGAACTGAACATCGATGCAGATAATGTGCAACGGAATTTTCAAGAGCCCTATGCACAGGGTGGTGGTGAGCGCGGAGGGGAGGATATCTGTGGCTTTGTTTTACCAGCTGGAACTAGAAAAAGACCTGGAACCAGCCCCGGGCTTGGTGGACGAGAGGAGGCCAAGATTGTACAAGAAGGTGACGGCGAAGGATTTCGCTGAAGCCCATTTTCGATTCTATTCATTAGGAAAGAATTCTCTTGACTGGCTGAAGGTCTAATCAACATACTTCGGAAAGTCTACTCTATTGGGAAAATACTTCTAAACTAGCTGGCTGCTTGTATGCTTTCAAGCTTGCATTGTTATGTAATCATGGCTGCTTGTAGTATTGCATTGAACTTGAGAATTAAACACTGTACTAAAGATATGTGTTTTTAGACATGCACAGATACTTATTGTCTACACTACAGATCAAAAGAATAAGTAAATTTAACTTATATGTGAGTGCTATCACGAAATTCTTCACTTTATCCATATTGCTTTGATTTTATATACTAAATCGGACCAGAGGACGGGAGTTGCTCTGGTCTGTTGGCCACTTCACAATGCACTCACTATGAAAGGGATGTGAGCATGACATCATTATGTAGATCTAATAATTATTTCAAACAAGATGTCACACATGCAATTGCCTCTTTATCAAAATAAAAGGGAACGAGTGTTTTAGGCATACATGATTCCATTATGAAGGCGATGCTGAAGGTAGCACGATCTCGAATACTTGAAGATGGAGGAGATTTTTCTCTCCAAGCAGCAAGTTCTCTTCTTGATCTTTAAAGGAGATGAGAGACCTTCAAGAAAGAGATTAGGTCATAATGATGGAGATAGAATCTTACCCATGATAGGTCATAATGATGGAGTTAGAATCCTACCCATGATATATATAGCATCAAGGAATTCTAGTTCGACTCATCATAGATCTAGGCCCTTGAGTAATAACACGAGTTCCACACGTGTAGATGAGTTTCATATCTTAATTTAAATACACTCATGGTTAAGTGAAATTGAAATATATCTAGACTTAAACCATTAGGCATGATCAATTCTTTATTGAATTAAACAATATAGGTTAAAGAAGGAAAGTGTAAATATCCAATTGACTTGATTAGCCCCCATTGACTTTAGACTTGAAACAAAATAAGTCTAACAATCTCACACTTGGGTCAAACAAGTCATACTGAATACATATGGGACATAACTTTATGACATCAAAATTTAACCGCCAACAAACTAATATTTCGTAACATTCTGGTTCATTAAATACCCTGCCACTGAACATGACGACCATTATCTTCTCATAATTGAGATAGGACCTTCCACATCCCAAGTTTCAGAGCACTTAACGACATAGATTAAATGTAGATGTGTGGCATGGGGAATATCCTCTGATCAAATAAGACACACTTTCAATAGGTTTCCACTTTACGACTCCAACGAGTCTATCTTTATGACTCCAATAAGTCTAACTTTGTGACTCCAATGAGTCTAACTGCTAATTCAACAAACTTAAATGCGCAAAAAAAAACTTTAAAAATAGCAGTTATAACTTTATTTATCAGCACCAAATACATAAGTACATATAGTGCACCAAGAAATATTATCAGTTACATAAACCAAAATATTCACTCCCACTAAATCATGATATCACCAAGACTAGCCAACCCCATATAAGCAATACGTTCTAAGAAAACTTTAGGTGGCAGTCATTTATTGAGTGAATCTATAATGTTAAGAATAGTACTAACACTATCAAAAGACACAATGTGATTCCGAACTCTATTTTTAATGATAAGAAACTTGATGTCGATGTGCCTCGACTTTCTTGAACTCTTATCACTCTTGCAGTAAAGTTCTGTAGCTCTATTGTCATATTATAACTATAATAGCCTCTCGATTAAATTCACTATCTTTCTGCAATCAGAAAATGTAACTTGAAGTGGACTTTTTATTGTCGATACATCCAGTATATTCTGAATCTTTTTACTCAATCAACTGCAATAGATCAGATTTTTTGTAGATAAGCATGTAGTCCTTTGTCCTCTGTAGATATCACATTATCTTCTTGACAGCCTTCGTGGGATCAATCCTAGGATTGCACAGGTATTTGTCAAGTTTATCAACGACATATAATATATCTGGATAGGTACAAACTTGAGCATACATCAGACTTCCAACTGCCAATGCATATGAAATGTCTTTCATTTGCTCTTTCTGAAGGTCGTTCTTGGGACATTGGGGCAAACTCAAACTATCTCCCCTAGTGATAGGTGTATTACCTGGAGAGCAAATATTTATGCTATATCAATCTAACAACTTATCGATATAGGCCTTTTGTGATAAATCTAATATTTCACGTGTTCTGTTAGGTTGAATTTAGATGTCTATCACAAAAGAAGCGTCTCCAAGGTCTTTCCTCTCAAAATTCCTTGAGAGAAAGCTCTTAGTCTCAAGTAGAAGATCGATATCGTTACTTGCCAATAGAATGTCATCCACATACATAACAAGAAATATAAGTCTACTCCCTTTAAATTTGTGGTAAGTGTATTAATCAGCTACATTTTTCTTGAAATCAAAGCCGGATATTACTTGATCAAATTTCAAATACCATTGATTGGATGCTTGCTTTGACCATAAATAGATTCCTCTAATTTGCAAATCAGATGTTGTGAACCTTTAGCTTCAAAACTAACTGGTTGCACTATATACATTTCTTCCTCAATATCACCATTAAGGAAAGCAGTCTTAACATCCATTTGGTGTAACTCCAAGTCCAAGTGAGCCACTAGTGTCATAAAATTTCTAAAAGAATCCTTCATGAAAACTGAGGAGAAAATCACTTTATAGTCAATGCCCTCTCTTTGAGTGAATCCCTTTGCGATAAGATGTTTCTTATATTTTTCGACATTACCTTTCAAATCCCGCTTGGTTTTGAACACCCATTTACAACCAATCGGTTTCTTTCTTTTAGGAAACTCTACTAAATCTCAAACATCATTGTTCTTCATGGATTTTAACTCATCTTTCATGGCATTTGATCACTTAGAGGAGTGAACACTGAGTTTGGTCTCATTTAAGGATGTGAGGTCATCCTTTAGCACTATGTCAAACTCATACTCTTAGAGATAAATTATATAGTCATCTGCAATGGCAGATATCCCCTCCCTAGTTGATCATCTAGGCACTTGTGATTGAGAATTTTTAGGCTTCACCACATCAACAAGATCTACTTCAGGATGAACTATATATGTACTACACAAAGGCACAATTGTATTTTCAGGCTGAAGTGGAACAATTACTTCATCATTTGTGATAGTTATTATGGGTATAACAATCTGTTCTTCCTCAAATGTGAATTCTTATGTAATTGGCTCTCACTGTTCTAAATATCCTTAATAAATTTAGCATTATCCATCTCTATTATGTTCTTAGTGGAGGAACAGTAAAGCCTAAAGCCTCTAGACCTCTCAGAATACCCAACAAAGAAACAGCTAACTATCCTTGTTACGCCCCGCTTCCCAAAATACGCTAGAGCGGAGAAGCGACGAAAGTCGGTGACATATATATGAGAAAAATACCCCACATATACACGCTAAGTCTAAAGTGACCTGAACAAGCTATATAAACCAACTATAAAAACAATAAAGTCACTGCAATATAACATATAATTTCTACATAATGATAGCATTATTCTACGAATAAATCAATAGAATAAATATGGAGTCCAATCAATAGAGAATCAAAGAAAGTCAAAGAATGAAAATGGAGACATGAACTGTACCAAAGAATCTAGTGATCAGCCAAAAGAGACTACATACTCCTAGATATACATGATCTCCTCAAATACTTGCTCAGTAAAAGTAATACCCATATACCTGAATATGCAAATTCAGAGAGTCAGAACTCCCAATGAGTGTGTAGGTGCACGTGCATATATCGTGTGATCATACTATGATACTATCATGAAGGTGTACTGGATAAGGAAATAGCGTGAATAATACAATAATAAGGAGATAATACGATATAGCATCAATTAATATATCCCAAGTATTACAGTGACATACAATACATAACTTTAAGAATAATGAGATTAATCTGTTATAATATCATATGTCAGGTCATGAGTACAGTCATGTATCTATCATAATATGTATGTGTCAAGTGTCTACAATGTCAATGTAAGATTCAGTTTTGTCATTAATTATGTCAGCGACACCAATTGTTACTGTAGTAGATGCGTCCCATAGTACGCCTACTACACATGTCAATCGGAGTTCTATGTTAGTGAAACTGACTGGTTAGAGACATTGTTTGTGTTTTAAGTGGATCCCGTATATACTCGGGACCACGGCCTAGAATCCTGACCCTGAACCAGGCCCTACCACTAGGTAGTCAGTAACAGTAACAGTACTCATAGTATCACTATGAAACAATAAACAGATGGGGTGTCAGTCATCCCCTGGAACCCTAGAGTAGAACCGTATGTTGGCTGCGCAACACGTATCCTGATCCACTCAAAATACAGACGATGTCTTCTCCATCAATTTTTTTAATTCCGGTGTAAGTTATCTAATCGCATTATTACTTAGTTTAATCAATATCCGTGTTATCTAAATTTACTGAGATGATACAGCGACACTGAACAGTAATAGTACTGTGAACAGTAACAGTACATTGTCAACAGTATAAGGGTATAACAGTATGATATCACAGTATTGTCTCAGTAATTTCAGTAACACAACTAATAATCATTGATATGATTACTCATGCATAACATTTCAAGTCATGTAATGGATGTCACTATATATGAATCCAAAGTTCGTCGTTCAATTTTTGAACTTTTCACTAATTACTATCACTTTAAAATATTATCAAAATATCCAAGTATCAATAATTCAACTCATTCAATTTCTAAAAATTAATAATTATTTGCAGTAATAATCATATTGGTTTCATGCAAGTAGAGTTTGAATAATTAAGAGAAAATACTAATTAATCTATTCAATCTTAAATATTATGAATTTGGTAATTACATAATTCTAGAAAGTTACTGATTGAAACTTGTTTATTTTTTAGAAGTTAATAAATATTTATTTAAAATATTTATAATATTTATATGCATGAACAACATAGATATTATTATTGTACAATAAATTAAATCTTAGAAATTATGATTTTCTAGACGTTAGGAAAATTAATTAAGTGACTTGATAATGAAATATTTAATGAATAACTTTGCAAGATATGTTCATGTATAACAAAATATAAATTATTTAAAAATGCAGAATAAACATTAAGTCTTAATCAGATATTTTACCATTTGCATAATTTATTTGAAAGTTACAGACATTATTTTAGCTTCATAATTAAGATGATTTATTAAACACCATGAAAATAATTTGTTTAAATAGATTTAATAAAGTAGAATACTCACTATAATATTTAGAGTTTAAAATAAGATTTTTTCAGGAAAATCTTCATTGTTTACTTTTATTCTTAATTATTTCTAAGGAGTGTCTATTTTAATAATTCAAAATATTATAATTATTATTGAATTTGGAATTACTTATATGGAACATGTAAAATAAATATATGAAGTATAAATGAGCGTCACAAACTAATACTATATCAAAACTAAACAATTAATTAAATGCATAAATACTCATAATTTATAATCCAACGTTTCGAGAAATCTTCAACACTTATAATTATTTTAAGTATTTTCTTAAGAGTAAATACTTACTAATTCAGTTTTCAAAAATCAGTAATTATTTATTTAAAATCTATTCATACCGATTTTATGTAATCACAACTGAACAATTTCAGAGCAAAACAACATGGTTATTTACATAAATCTACGACATGAGAATTTGCAATTCTCAATGCAAGAAAATTAATTAATAAATTCGAATGGCTAAATATTAATTAAATGATTGACAATTGTACTCAATTTTATCAAAATGGATCATAGTTTATTTAAAAGATAAAAGCACCCACCTTAATTTTTATTGAACCAGATGTTGAGTTATATATTCAAGTTCGAAAATCTAAAATTAATTTAGTTTGATTTAGGTGTTATATATAATATAATAAATTTATATCATTTTAATTCATTTCACTGCCAAAATAATTTTACAAAGTTAAAATTTCAGTTTGTGATTTTACACAATTTTTCTGGAATTTTTTAAATTTATTTCCAAGTTTTTGAATTTAAATAAGCCTAAAATCAATTAAAATTCTTAACGGGTTTGCTACAGTAATGAGTCTGGACTGCTACAATGTCAGGTCTAGGTCCGCTACCGGATCTGGGTCTGTTACAATGTCGTCTGGGTCTGCTATAGTGTCAGGTCCGGGTCTACTACAGTGTTGCTACAGTAATCTTTTTAATTTCCATTGAATTTAATTTTTTTCTTTTTTTATGAAAAAAATGAAAAAATTAAATAAAAATAGTTATAATTAGGAGGCACTTCTTGAGTGTTCCTACATATTTTTATTCGGTTTTTAGAATGGAGTTTTGGTAATAAAATATGTGAAACAATATAACATGCTCAAGGTGTTCGGTGAAATGCCCGAATGAAAAAAATCATATAAATTGAAATACACTCACCTGAATCGCTTCTCTTTAGTCTGAATTATTTCTCCTCACATTTAGCATGCCTGAGCTTCACCTAGATTGGGTTTGAGAAGAGAAATGAGAGAGGTGAGAGGAAGGAGAGATTTATGTGAAAGAGTTTTGGGTTTTCTTTCTTTTTTTCTTTTCTTTCTTTAGGGATGATTGATTAGTCACATATATTGCATTTCATTGTCACCTTACCATGCTTTTTAGCTAATAAATCCTATTAATAAGTTTTCTTTTTCTTTGCTAAATGTAGGCCCAAGTGCTTAAAGAAAGAAAAGAGAAACAAGCCCAAAGGCCCACCAAATTCTGAATTAATTCAGAATAAATTCGAAATGAAGAAATCAGGGCTAAATCTTGGCATATCAAGAGGTTGAGAAGAATCCTCCCTGAATCGAGCGATTGAAGCCACACAATCAAAGGCTGTTTCATCAACGTTTGGAGTAGAAACAAGAAAACCAGAAGAAGATACGGGCCAAACACCAAATCAAAGATCTCCCCCTTTTGGTGTGGCCACCTGGCCACACCAGGGCCGCGGAAACGCGGCCCAAGCCGCATTTTCGCAGCTTGTTGGAGTTTGTTGGGGGAGCGTTTGCTCCCCCAATCTTCCCGGGATCCTCCTCGTTTGGTTTTTGGCTATAAATATGGGTTTCAGCAAAGAAAAATGCAGCGAAGATTAAGATTAGAATTTGTGTTTATTTTCTTAGGATTTGGGTCTTTGTTAGCTAGCATAAAAGTTATAATCTTGCTTTTTACTTTGTAGTCCAGTATCAAAACTTGTGAGAGAGAGGAATTGAGTGCTTGTACTTGAAGATTGAAGTGACATCAATACAAGAGTCGAGCCGCGTTTTCTTCCACTTGCAGTACGGTATGGTTTGCATTATGTCTATGCTTTCTTCGTTGTTTTCTATGGATAACTAAACGGTTTTCTGGGCTCACTAATGGATCTCTTCTTTCACTTCTCTCTTGACTGATTTCATAACAAGCAACATTTTTTGAAGCATAAAGTGCCTTAGTTAAAACTTTGTTCTTGAAAGCACATGATGATTTCTTTACTTTAAACGTGTACTTTCAAAACACAAATCTCTTTGAACTGTTTTTATTTCATGCTTGCCTCTTCGCTCTTGATGGTTTAATATTCACTTCTTAATGATTTGTAATGAAAGGACTTAAGATTTAAATGAGACGATCTTATTTGTTTTACTTGGACATTAAAAGAAGCTAAAGGTTTATGGTTCAAAATAAAAGTGATGCAACCCAAATTTTCTTGAGATAGGTACATAGTTGAGTTAAACAGTAGTGAGCCCAGATCTTCTCCTCTTATATCTAAAACAAACCAAACGATTTTCAAAGTTTATTTTCACCTTCTCCAAAGCCTTTTCTAAAAGTTGCAATTTCTCTTTAATCATCTCTTTCTTTCCATTCTCTTTTCCATTAAAAAACAAACACAATTCTTTGCTTTTAAATGATTCATCGAAAAGCTTCCATCGCATCCCTCCTCGTGGACACGACCCGTTAGCTACAAGCTACACGGTAAATTCTTAAACTCTTTGATTGTTCTTTCTTTTAGCAATCAATTTTTGGCGCCGTTGCCAGGGAGGAAACGGTGTATTTATTTTCTAACAAGTTTTGTGTGTTGTTTCAGGGACTTGAAGATCAAGATCTAGCATTCAAGCTTTGCAAGAGAGGACTTGAAAATTCTGTGCCCCTACTCTCGAAAGTAGGAAACAGAATTTCAAGAAATTGCGTTGCAAAATCTGAAAAAATTCATTGGACTACTAAAAACTCTTTTTTGCAGGACATATTGCTCGCAAAAATTTAAGTTTTTGTATGTCATATTTGTGCTATTTTTGCTATCCACCATCCCTGTTTTAAGCCAACAGTAAAACACTTGTTGAAAAGTTAAAAAATTGATTAGACGTTTGCATTTTAGGCACGAGTCTTTTCAATTCATTTACTTTACTGTTGAAGAGTGCTGGAGTAAGGTACGTACGCATTGCATTCAGAATATGACTCATTTCTTGGTTGATTTATATCGCTTTGAGTGAATCTTATTTATCTTGTACACTTGCACAAAATGATTTTAAGGGCAACACCCAATAACAAGATAAGGTGGGGATTTAATCACCCTTCCTTGGCCCAAAAATCAGATTCCAAGCACTCACAAATCTAAGCCTAAGTAAAATCTGATAGACGTTGGCCTTAGGGACATCTCGAACTCACTAGGAGATTATCCTAAAGAGGGAAGGTGTTAGAAATTGACTCATGTCAAATCAGTGTCTAGGAAGGGGATTGAGGGCCGAAAGCCCGAAGATTGGTGGTTACTTAATTAAGGAACGTCTTTGACGGATAACCTCCCACCAATCTTGCCCTGACCTGGCTGATTAGCTTGTAGTCAAAGTCTACATTCTACCTCCTGTGGACAATCAACCAGTTAGGAGTTGTCTAGGTCGAGGTTACCTTAGACTAGGCTTGGTTGATTTCTATTGTTGACTGTTGGTTGAACTTGTTTGTGATTGTGATTGCGATTGTGTAAGCAAGTGTGGTCGAGAGACCCTAATTCATCTAGATTGACTAGAAACACATCACCACCCAAGTTTGAACCAAGATCAGATCTGGTAATGGCTCAATCAACATCATTGCAGGATAGGTTCTACCCCATTAGAACATCACTTCCATCTTGCATTCTACTTCCATCGGTTGGTGAATACAATTTTGAGCTCAAGCCTCAATTCATTAACACACTCCCAAGTTTCATGGCCTAGAGTCCGAAGATGCCTACTTCTTCATAAGAGAATTTGAGGAAGTATGTCTAATGATGAAAATCCCACTCCTTGTAGACGATGCTATTAGGTTAAGATTTGTCCCTTTCGCACTTAAGGACCTAGCAAAGAAGTAGCTCTACAGCTTAGCGGCTAGTTCTATCACATCCTGGGATGGTTTCATCAAGGTCTTCTTGAAGAAATTCTATCCAATCCATAAAACCGCTCTTATTAGGAAGACGATCATGCAATTCAAGTAAGAACCTAGTGAACCGTTCTGGAGGTACTTTGAACGCTTTAAAGATCTCCTTGTCCAATGTCCACATCATGGAATAGAGAAATGACAACAGTGCCATATTCTTTATGACGGTTTAGACTATTCCACCAAAACCCTCTTAGAAAGTATGTCCCAAGGGGGTTTCTTGCAGAAAGATGAAATGAGGGATGGGATTTGTATGAAAATCTAGCTGAGAAGACCAGCCAATGGGAATCTGCTAGTGAGACCTCTAGGAATCCTAACTCCATTTCTTCAAAAAGAGGTCTCCATTCTATCGAATCGTCCATCGCTAATGAGGCTAAGTTAGCTAACCTGGCTAGAAGACTGGAAGCTCTAGAAACGAAAGAACTAAGTCCAGTCAATCAAGTCAGCCCGAACCAATTTTCAACCCCGGGCTGCACTTACTGTCAAGCCATGAATCATGTGTTCGAGGACTGCCCTGTGTTTCAGGCTCAGCAACCTTACCATGAACCGATGAATGCGGTCTTTTCAAGGCCGAACAATAACCCTTACACACCAACATACATTCCTGACTGGAGAAATCACCCTAATTTCTTATGGAGCTAAAACAACAATGACCATTCACGATCAAATCATGCTAGCCACTTCCATCATGGTAATAATTCTTCCAATCATCAACCCAACTTCTCCAATTTCCATAATAATTCTCCCAACCATCCACCAAACTTTCCGAATTATCAACAGAACTTTCCCAACCAAGCTCTACAATCCTCCTTCCAGAATCCTCAATTAGAAAGGAGAATGACTGACTTTGAAAGAAACATGGAGAGATGTATGAAAAATCAAGATTCTCTCATGCAAACTATTTAGAGGTTAGAGGTTCAAATGAATCAACTAGCCACTCCACAGAATGAGAGACAAAAGGGTACCCTGCCTAGTCAGCCAGTCACCAATCCGAGGAATTCTCAACAAGCTCATTTGGCTGAGGATCATTCATTCAATCAATGTAATACTGTTCATACATTGAGGTCAGGGAAGAGAGTTGATAACCAAGTGTCAACACCAATCAATCCCATGCAGCACAACCATAATCAAGCTTCCACCTCATCTAATCCAATTTCTTCCAATTCTGACGAATCTGAAAAAGACAAGTCAGCCAGCCAGGTACACCAGCCTATAATACCATTTCCTAATAGGCTGAAAAACAATAAGCAAAATCCTCACATGGACAAGATAATCGAGATATTTAACCAAGTGAAGATAAATGTGCCACTTCTTGATGCCATCCAACAAGTTCCTTCCTATGCTAAGTTTCTTAAGGACATGTGCACCAAGAAGAGAAAGACTAATGTTCCAAAAAAGGTCTTCTTAGCCACTAACATTAGTGAGCTATTATCAGGTCTGATCCATGTCAAGTACAAGGATCCAGGTAGTCCCACCATTGCCTGCACAATAGGACAAGCCGAGATTAGTCGTGCACTTCTTGACTTGGGAGCAAGTATTAACTTGCTTCCATTCTCTATTTATCAACAACTTGGGTTGGGCGATCTTAGTCCAACTCGAGTCACCATCCAACTGGCTGACCGTTCTGTTAAAGTTCCAAAAGGGAAATTAATGATGTCCTGATCCGGGTAGGAGAGTTCATTTACCCTGTTGATTTCATAGTTCTGGAAACACAACCTGTGTCCAACTCCAATCATAGGGCTCAAAATCCTGTTATCCTAGGGCGACCATTCCTTGCTACTGCTAATACCATCATCAATTGTAGGAATGGGTCTATGAGGTTAACCTTTGGGGACATGACTAGAGAAGTCAATGTCTTCAATCTAGGAAAACAACCCCGCGATATCGAGGACCAAACATTTGAAGTCAATCTAATTGAGAACTTGACAAGTGAACATGGGGAAGAATTGGAATTAGAAATGGAGAGTGACTTCAGGTTAGAGTCTGACGACTTTAATCTTGATCAGGTTGTAGATTCTGCCGTGAATTGAGCCTCAAACCCTATTTCACCAACAATGAAACCAACAGATTTGACTAGTCCTTTCAGTGAGCCTTCCTCTTCCTTAGAATTAAAAGCCCTACTTGCGCATCTCAAGTACGCCTATCTAGGGGAACAAGAGACCTTTCCTGTCATCATTGCCTCCCATTTAAATGACGGGGAAGAAGAAGATCTGAAAGCTATTCTAAGAAAATATAGGGAAGCCATTGGGTGGACTATGACTGATATCAAGGGATTAAGTCCAACCATCGTTCAACATCACATTCATCTCAATGAAGACGCCACACCTAAGAGAGACCCGCATTCAATTGAATTTTTAGATTTAATTGGATAAATCTGTCGATCTCTCCCTTTTCTTTCTTAATTATCCTACACGCCACTAGACATGAAAATACATCAAATAGCAAAGTTTTATTATAAAATAAATATAAAAATATGACACATGTGATATTAAATATGCAATGTATGTGAACGATTACACCCCCACACTTATGTTTTGCTCATCCTCGAGCAAATAAAAAAATGAAACTAACCTAGCCTAACTCACTTTCGTAGGAATCACGGTTGCACTTAGCAGATGCAACAAGCCGTTAAACCTCTTAATTACCCCTAGAGAATGAGTTTTGTCTCGTGAGGGTTTTCAGTGGATTACACCCACAAAATCCGTAAAGAAAAAGAAACAAAGTGTTAGTATTTTTGAAAACGCATTTTGAAGAAAAAAATATTTGAAGTATTAATTTAAAAATTCAAGTAATCTATAAGTCATAGGATTATCAAAACTTAGTCATTTCTTAACTTAATCTCTATTCAAAAACTTATTTTTCAATCAAAGTAAGGATTAAAATTATATTTCTCATCTAGTATATTATTTTATCCTAAGTCATATGCAGCTTGTGACCGTGAAAATTTGACTTGGGATTCTTTAATTCTAACACTTATACCTTTTTTTAACATTATGGTAGTAATATCTCTTAACTCTATTAGGCTTTCTAATTCGTCCATGTAATAGTCGGTGACTCCCAAACCGGATGGTTTTAGGGTCCGGGTGAGAAAAACACCTCAAGGACTTAGGACTCGAGCAAACAAGACCACAAAACTAAAGATTTTTATTATATGAACCACTTTTAGGCGTGAATATTTATGCTTTGTGAGGCACAAATACTCAGCATAATCAAAGAATTTTTTTATATAATAATTTTTTATAAGGCATAAGAATTTTTGTTTTAGAACCCTAAGTATGTAAGTGTATAAAGTATGCATATATTATTAAGGCAAAAATCAAGACTAAATTACTTTTTTAATCTTTCTTCCTAACCTTCAATTCAAACAAATAATTTTATTTTGATCAAATATAAGAAATCCTTATTATGATCCTCTTATTCCTTAAAATTGACTTAATTTCTTACAAAAATAAGTCAAAGTATTGTTTTCCTTTTCAAAAAGTTTTTAAAGAAAGGATTTTTTTAAATTACTAAAGTTAGTATGTTAGTAAACCCTCCCCCACATCTAACTCATGCATTATCCTCAATGTATGAATGAAATACAATAATACATGAAAAAGGAGAAAGGAAAGAAAAATTTTCATCTCAAGGTGGTTGTTCCGGTGGTGGTCTCATTGAGCCAAGTGTTTCTACCCAATCTAAATACTGTAGATTTTTATGGAACTCACCTTTTATAACCTCTTTTATATTAACATTTTTATTCTCTCCAATATGAATAGGATCATACAAAATCCTAACATGAAATTTTTCCCAGTTATATGACCAATCTTGGGATATCTCACGGAATCATATTGATCTAAACCTTGGTCCAATAATAAAATGTGATTTTATAAAATGAATGATTTGGGCTCAACAATGAAGGAAATGAGAATCGATACTGACTCGGGATTAAACTCAAATCAAGTTTAGGTTCAAGAGTAGAAGTCGGTTCATGAGTTTGGTCTAAATCATAGAATTCAAGTTCACATTCATTTTCTAACAATGGAATATGACTATCCAAAATAGGTGGTTCATGTTCAAACTCTATAGGGATAGGAATCAGTGTTGGCTTCGGAATTAAGTCCAAATCAGGTAAGGATACCTGAGTCAGCATGTATTCAAAAAGTTTAGCCGAATCACAAAATTGGAAATCAATGTCACATTCATCTTCAAATTCAATCTCATTGAAATGAAAACTTACCAATTTGTCAAGTCCAAAATTTTATGGTGAAATTGAATCTTGGTTAAAATCTCTAAGAAAACATGATTTTTCGTTAATATGGCTCAGAGAATCAGGAATGGTCGAAAATATGTTAGGTAAAGTTTTCTCATTCCTATCATTAATTGTGTTGACCAAATGACTCACTTTTGCTTCTAGCCTATTAATATAATAGAGATAATCCATTTGGGATTGAATATAATCATTTTGGGATTGAATCATGAATTCCATACTCTTTTCTAAGTTAACAGGTTCTTCTTGTTGTGGTTGGACTTGAAAATTAGTGTAAGGATCTTGAATTTGAAAATTGTTTAGAAGAATTGAGTTCAATTGAATTTGCACTTATCGTGTGGACTCAAGGAAGGCTTCTAAACTCTTTTCTAAAAAGATTTTCTTCTATAGGTTGGTCTTGGTATGTGAGTATATGAAGCTGTTTGTTGATAAGGTTGTTGATAGTAAGACTTGGGGGAGTTTTTTTCCCATTGGCTCGGTGAAGAGTGGCGATGGTTATCCCATTCTTGTTCATAATACTGGGATTAGGGCATATATTGATTCGGATAAGACCAATCTGGTATGCTTAGTTGGTTAAAGTTATGTAATACCGGGTTGGTAATATCCGAATTGAAAGAGATTGGGATGAAGTATAGATCACTATATTCATTGAAAAAATTATAATTTTAATCTATATCACAAAGATATCAAAAATAAAAACAAACAAATAAACAAACAAAAGAAAGAAAAATCTAGCCTAAGTTAGGGTAAATCTTTAGACCTAGACGACTCCTAACTGTTGATTATCCATAGGAGGTATATTGCAGAAGCTGAGCACAAGTTAATCGGCCAGGTAGGGGCAAGATTGGTGGGAGGTATCCGCGCTCAAAGCGACGGTCCTAATATGCCAAACCACCAGCCTTCGGGGTTTCGCCTCTCAATCCCCAAGCTTCAACACCGATTTGGCAAGAGTCAACTTCTAACATCTTCCCCCGTAAGACAATCTCTATTTGAGTCAGAGATGTCTCTAGGGCCAATGTCTACTTAATTTTAAGTTAGGTAGGGTTAGTGAGTGAGAAGATGGTTTGTAGGCTAAGGGAGGGTAATGACTTTCCCACCTTATCTTGTTTAAGGATATGCCCTTAATCTTTTTAGTGCAGTGTATAAGTATAAAGCAAAAGGTAACACTCAAGCAATATGAATCATTCAAAATATGCTTCCTAAACTATATGCAATGTACACATACCTTTGCTCAAACACTGTTCAACGGTAATATAAAAGATAAACGAATTAGACAGTGCCATAAGATGCAAGAGTTTAAAAATTTTAGCATTTATAAAGCAACCACGTTACTGTTGGGGTTAGAAATATGTACAGAGTGAGTTAAACAGATAAAATAATAACTGTAGAGAGCTAATCTCTGAAATTCAAGCAATCTGCAAGAAACTACAATTAGTAGTTCACTACAATTGTGGGCTCTGATGTTCTGTCTTCTTGGACAGAGGCACAGAGTAGCAATATGTCCACTGTAGTTCTTAGTATTCTGAAATTACCCCCTGTACACCAAAACAGAGAAGAAAAAGGGATTAATTCGTTAAAGTAAATAAAAAAGAATACTTACCGTCCCTCTCTGGCAACGACGCCAAAATTTTGATCCAGCCAAACCTACACAAAAAATGCAAACTTTTAGAACAGTATTAGGTCCTCAATTCTATCGTATAGCCTAGGGCTAATGGGTCGTGATCCACAGGGAGGGACAACGATGGAAGCGTTGTGTAAGTTTCTTCTTTTAATTTACCGAAACTAGTTAATACTTATCTTCTCAGTTTTATAAAAAGAAAACAAAAATAGTTAAGTTAAGAAGGAGATGGTAGAAGAAAAGATGGTGATGTTGTTGTTATTTTATTTATAAAAGAAAAGAAAAGACTAAATAAAAAAAATTGTGACTCTAAGACTCTAAACTAATGAACTGAAAAGAAAATAAAAAGAGTACTTATCTCTGTTATTGAATCGTATTGAAGAATTACATTGAAATAAAGTAAAGCAATAGAAAAGAATAAAGGAAAGCAGAGTTTCGACTTGATCGAGCACAATGAAGAAAAGTGACAAACTTTCATTGATTGTTACCTTCTATATAAGTCTCTTAAAAAAGAATTATAATAGTATCATCTATAATAATTTTTCCTCTATTTTAAAAATTAACTCTCTCTAATCTAAGCTATAAAGAAAAATAAAAATTATATTGAAAAAGAAAATAAAAATTTAAACTAAAGCTCTCTCTCTGAGATGGTGCTCTTCTACCTTCGAGGTTACAGGTATTTATAGGGAAGAAAAACGAGTATTAGAAGCGTACAAAGATAGGGGAGCTGGCGCTCCCCCTGGTTCAACTACCAGGTCGCGAAAATGCGGCTTTTGCCATATTTTCGCGGCAATATCCTGGTTATAGGGCTAGGATCAAGGGGCGTTGGTCCGTCTAGGTGTCCTTTATCCTTCTATCTTCTTGATTTTGAATTTTTGCTTGAAATTGATGATCCATCCTTTTATCGTTAGTGAAACCAATAGGTTCTTCATAAAATCTATTTTTCCCTTCAATTAGGATGACATTATCTCATCTGATATACCTGATTTTCAGATAAGATGGCCTTTAGAACTTCTAGATTTGAATCAATCCCTTTTCTTTTGAACTGTTGGATTTAGTTGAATAAATCTGTCAATCTCTCCTTCTTTTCTTCTTTAATTACGTGCATGCCACTAAACATGAAAATACATTAATTCGAAGGGTTTTATTTAAATATAAATGTAGAAATATGACATATACAATATGAAAACATGTAATGCACATGTATAATCAAGTACCGAATATTAGAATGATGTAAAAGAGTTTATTAAGTTTGTTGTTGAGTATGCTAACAATCTTAGTCGTATTAAATGTTTGTGCATAAGATGTGGTTGCCTGAGAATGTTACGGTTGGAGTATTAAGAGACCATTTATTCGTTAATGGGATTGATAAAGGTTATACAAGATAGATATGACATGGTGAGAGTGCAAGAGATAGACCGATTAATTCTGATGAAAGAAAATTTGATGAAAGAGAAGAAGTCAATTGTAATGAAGGTGATGAATTAGAAGACATGATCCATAATGTAGATCACTTTATGGATCACCCACACTTAATCTAGAGCTTGAAAGATGATGCAGAAAAACTTTTATATGTTGGTTGTTCTAAATTCACTAAACTGTCTGCAGTGTTAGATTGTACAATTTGAAAGCAGAAAATAGGTGGAGCAATAAGAGTTTTATGATCTTACTCAGTCTCTTGAAAGATATGCTTTTTGAGGCTAATGAACTTCCAGATCGTACATACGATACCAAAAAGATCTTGTGCTTTACAGGTATAAATTATGAAATGATACATGCTTGCCCTAATGATTGTATTTTGTACATAAGGATTATGAAGGTTTGTAGAGATGTCCGGTTTGTGAAGTGGATCGGTACAAGACAAATAAGAATAAAATTCTAGCAAAAGTATTATGGTATTTTCCAGTAATGCCTAGATTTAAATGCATGTTTAGGAACTCAGAACATGCAAAGAGTTTGATGTGGCATTCAGACGAGAGAATTTCTGATAATATGCTTCATCATCTGGCTGATTCTCCGTGATGGAATATGATTGATTCTAAAATTTTCAATTTTGGTTCTGACACAAGAAATCTCCGACTAGGTCTTTCGTCCGATGAAATGAACCAGCACGGTAACATGAGTAGTACACACAATACTTGACCAGTTGTTTTGACTATTTACAATCTTCCTCTCTGGTTGTGCATGAAGCTTGCTAATATCGGGTCCAGACAGTCAAAAAATGATATAGATGTTTATTTGGCACCTCTTATTGAAGACTTAAAGATAATGTTGGAAGAAAGTATTGCAGTATTTGATGCATACAATGAACAAAATTTCAAGCTCCGAGCTATATTACTTTGAACAATCAATGATTTTCTAGCATATTAAAACTTATCAGGGTACAGTGTGAAAGGATACAAGGCATGTCCTGTATGTGAAGAAGACGCATTTTTGCTCCAATTAAAGCATAGTAGAAAGACAGTATATCTTGATTCCTGGAGATTCTTACGTATGTTCCATCCTTATTGGTGGCTACGACAAAGCTTTTAATAGCTCTACATAAGAAGAAAGAGCTCCAAAGGCATTGACCGGTGAAGAGGTATATCAACGGTGAACCATCTCAGAGCAAGTTATGGTAAAGGGAAGAAAATTATAGTTGAAAAGAATGTATAAAAGAAGAGATCAATATTATTTGATCTCCCATATTGAATTTTTTTTTGGTGAGACATTACCTTGATGTAATGCATGTTGAGAAGAATGTATATGATAGTATCATGACAAGCAAAGGCTAAAGGGAAGGAGGTGGTGCATGCTGTTACTCCATGGAGCTTGGAAACATTTGCAGAGTCAGTCAATCAGCCAGTAACTACTCCACCAGATAGCAAAATGGAGAAAGTGGCTGCATATGTGAAGGCTATGGGAGAGGAATCCATCATTATAGTACCTGTGGATATAGAGCTATTTTCAATCGAAATGGCCATATACCTTGAGCGTAACAGCCTCGAGAGGTTCATAGGTCGTCAGGAGATAAGCGCGACATGTATCTATTTGGACATGAAGTGAGTAATTAATGTATATTTTTTTCAATTAATAAAATATTAATTGTTTTATTTTTAACCTATTTTGATAATTTCTTATAATTTTTACATCCTTATATGATTGTGGACATGGGCTCGAGTCACTTGTATGATTTTATTTGTTCATACCATATAGCACTTACGATTAGCTATGTAGATGAAACAGAGTTGAAGACTCGTTATGTCATGGACACATTGTGAAGAGGGGGACATGCCAACCGGTTGTATTTTGCACCATATAATACGGAGTAAGCATTGATATTCTAATAATAAAATTTAATTGTCACACACATGTAATTTAATTTCTCATATATGAATATATCTTTTAGTGGTCATTAGACTTTGTGCGTGATTGACACAAGCTCTTCTCTTATATACTGGTTGGACTCGTTGGGGGACGAAGTGCAGAAAGATATCAAGAAAGTAATTGATTTGTGAGTATTTAATCTTATTTATTTTTATTAGTGCATCAAATACTTTTAAAATATTTATTAATAATCTTGTTTATTTTCTGTAATTTATGAATAGGGCATTCACCATGTTGAATCCAAGACGATAGGGTAGACTTACTTCGTGGAAGAGGATTCAAGTAATTCATTCAGAAATCGACCAAAAAACTTTAAGTTTTAACTTTTACTTTACACATATATTTTAATTCTTGTAGTATCTCCGTCAACTAGATTCCTTTGTGTGTAGATATTATATTATAATGTTTATGCATCAAATCATTACTTTAAAAATTAATCATATTCCAAGAAAAGTATAATCTTTTAAACTAAATCAAATTTATGCTTTTTTGTTAGTGTTACAATTAACATAAAGAAAAACTAAATATGTTTACAGTTAGATTAAAATAAAATGGCATATATAGATATGAAATTGCTAGAAGTTTAGGAAGTGTGGGTGACTTATTTTGCTAAAGTGTATTGATGATAGTTAAGTAATTTTTTGGGGAATCTTATACAAAACAGCTTGTGTGTCATGTATTGTGTCAAATTGTTCTTATTCTCATTGCATATATCTGTGTGTGGATTGATTGACTAAATTAATTATGTGTTTGATGATATATATGCATGTATTGGATTTTGTTATTGAGTACTCTATATGGTTGGTTGGCTGTAATTTATTTTTTATATGATTCTATTTGATATGTACAAGTTGTATACATAATTGGTTGGTTGGTTGGCTGTAATCTGTGTATTTGATATGTTTTTATTTGATATGGACATAAAGTTTTGTATTATTATTTAAAAAAAGATATATTTAATATAGGTGTACGGGTAGAAAAGTTGAAAATATTGCAAAGTTTTCTTGAATCAATGTTAGATTATAATAACTCAAATTTCAATTACAAGAGAGAGGAGATACTCAAGTTCAAATCTTCTCTTTATTTAATGCTGGGTTTTTTGTATAGCGTTGGAAAGTGAATCTTGTTTTTCATTGACCGGGTGAATGTCAACCTTCTTCAGAACTTTTCTCTTTAGATCACTGATGGAGTAGCATAGCTCCTATCAATTGAAATCTCAAAGAGATTTGGGAGAAACTTAAACTCGGCAAGTTTATGTAGAAGAGTTGAACTCTTTGTAAAGCCAATATTCCTCAGCTGAAAATTTTAACCTCTTTTCAATTGCAGCTTTAGCTATTGTTCAGAAGGATTAATTGTATTGAGAAAGGGTTTAGAGTAAACCGTTGATTTCCGTGTACCGATGATCAAGAACTTCGAATGTATATGCAGGTTCACTTTACTCCTTCCGAATCACCGTTCGTAGCATAAGCTAGGACGGGTCGTCTCCGCAGGGAGGGTTAGCAATAGAAGCATTCAAGGTCTTTATATTGAAATCTCCGAGAAGAAAAACAAAAGTTCTTCTTTGTTTTAAGAAATGAAAAGCAAAACGATATAGAAAGTGAGTAAAAATCTATGGTGATTATGTAAAGGAAAAGAAAAAACGAAAATAAAGATGGAAGGAAAACGAAGATATTTGAAAAGAGAAAGTTTTCAGAAGAAAGGTTTTTTTTTTTTAAGTATGATAGAAAGAGAAGTCATGACTAACTAACATTCTAATTTACTAACTTACTATTCTCGCTGGGTGATGCATGCCTCATATGGATTCATCGGCAATGGTGTGTCTTGCTTTGCCAAGTCCTTGTCTTGTCCCATGTCGAAGGTGTTCTCATCTAGGCTAGTTGCCTCCTTGAATCATTGGCTCCCTAAATAGATTTTCAACAGTGGAACAAGGATGGTCACTCTTAAAGATGCTAAGAAAACATACAAGAGTCATTAGTCCATCAAAGTTATAATAAAGCAAGTATGAAATAAGAAACTTGTAATGTAGTCATTGGCATAGTGAAGTGCTCCATCTTCATGTTCCATCAAGGCTCTTGTTCAAAAGACAAGGCTCTAAGTGAGGCTCACATGAATCATATGGAGGGGGAAATAGCATTTGCAAAGAATAAAAAGCAATTCATCTTCATTGGAGGTAAGATAGGCTTGTAGTTTGCAAGACTAAAAAGAAGAACGCATCCAATGAATCATATAAAGTAGCAATCACCCAAAAGTTAGTAGTTAGTAAAATTAAAAGTTAGTTAGTCATGTTAATGAATTAGCTAGACATGAAAATAAAAAACAAGCAATAGTTCATTGTAGAAGTTAAATAGAAGAAGGTAAAAGCTTTAAAGAAAATAGTACACTAGAACAAGAAAAGATTGGAAGATTGAAAGCTTGATCCTTGTATTGCGTTGTCACCGTCTCTAATTACAAAGGTGACTCACTCTTACTCTCTCTTTTCTGGATTCTAAAAGGAGAAAAAGAAAATTACATAAGAGACGAAAAGAAAAACCTAGAGAAACCCTAACAATTCCTCTATAAATAATGCTCTTTTCTCCTCCCTGATTACAGAGGTCCTAGGGGTCTATTTATAGTCTTCATGAGAAAAAACCATCCCACTTCAGCCTCCGGATCAAAAACTGAAGTAACGGCCAAAAGATTGCAGCGGGTCCGCGGCATGTGCCACGTTTCCGCGGCCATTTCTTGGCCGCTGCGTTAGCGGATTTTTGTGCCTTTCTGTTGTATCTCGTATCCTCAGTGGATCTTCTAGAAACAAAGAATATGCTTTGGGAACTGTGCAGATCTGGGCTTTCTTCTTGTGGGCTTTTAATTAATTCTTTAATTCCTTAAAAATCATAATTCTTGGGCCTCCTTCTCCATTAAACATTAAACTTGAAAAAAGAGAGAAAAAAGCAAAAAAATCCAATATTTATTCAGATAAAGCATAGCATGGTAGTAAAAATGATGCATAAATGAATTCCAATCACACCCCCATACCTAACTTTTGCTCGTCCCTGAGCAAAATAAGCAAGAGAAAAATCTTAACTAAATTATTACACCACTTTCGTAGGTGACACGATTGCACTGAGCTCGTGCAACAAGCCTTTAAACCTCTAGGTTACCCTAGAGGAGGAGTGTTATCTCCTGAGGGTTTTCAGCGGATTACACCCACAAAATCCCAAAGAAAAAGAAAAATGTTAGTGAAAAAGAGAAAGATTTTATTATGAGCCATTTTCTTCAAAAATTTGGTGATCTATTGGTTTCGGGTTATTCTAAACCTTTCCTTCTTTTTATAAGTTTCCATTTGAAATCTTGTTATCAACTTAGGTTAAGTTTCTAAGAATAGAGAGAAAATTGGATTTTTGCATAAGGCCTAACACATATACATATGTATGAGGAATTTTTCTTAGACTTTAGTTCATTTGTTCACATATAAATATATATATATATATTTATTTTTTATGTTATTTTATATATTATATATTTACATTTTCTTAGCTTCATTAGGCTTTCTAGTTTACCCGTGTAGCGAGCCTTTTACCGATGACTCCCAGACCAGATGGTCTTAGGGCACCAGATGAAGATACATCCCTAAGGTTCAAGGTCTCGAGTAAACTAGGCCAGGAATACTAAGGACTCAACCTCTTTTAGGCATGATTGGTCATGCTTCTTAAGGCACAACCAACCAGCTTAATTAGTGATCAAGTTTTATTTTTGATTTTTTTCTTTTATATATATATATATATATATATATATATATATATATATATATATATATATATATATATGTATATATATGTATATATGTAAACAAAGTCACTAAGTCCTTGATTAATCCCTCAACCTGTAAATGTATATAGTGCTTAGAAAAAATTCAAAATCTAGCTATCTTTCCTATTCTTTTCTTTCTTAACCTAAAGATCCAATAAAATTTCTTATTTCGACTTATATTAAGAAATCTTAGCTTAGAATTTCCTTAATACCTAAGATCAAGTAAATTCTTTTCAGAAAATGGATCAATTTTTTTAATATATATATAAGAAAAGAGAAACCTAGAAATCTAAAAGAAAAAGTCTAGAAAAATCCTATGTTAGTAAGAAAAGAGAAACCTAAGAAATCTAGAACTTTTTTTTAATAAGAAAAGAGAAACCTAGAATAAGTCTAGAAAAATTCTATGTTAGTATCTACCCCCCATACCTATCCCATGCATTGTCCTCAATGTATGCAAGAAAATAAACGCATGAAACAGGTAAAGAAAGGTGTCACCCCCGCCTTCGACTTGGACCAGCGGTGGTGCTAGGTCCGGCCGACTGTGATCACCGCAGACCCTCCTCAATGCGGTCTAGGCGTGATGTCTGCTCCACAACCTGTTTGTGTAGTCGAATCTGCCCCCAAAATATCTTCTTCATGCCTCGCCAAATGGTAGACATGAAGGCGCGTGAATCAGCTGGGGGGTCCTGTTGCCAAAAGGCCGGCTCATCCTCCTCCTCTAAAAGTTCCTCCGAAGAGGATTCCATAGGGACATCTTCGGACTGAACACTAGGAGTCCAGACCACATGAAGACAAGTATTGTAAGCGCTAGTTGACCTCTCTTGTGAAACGAACACCCTATCATATGAGTCAAAAACTGTATCTGGTAAGAAAGTCCTACACAGATGAGTGATCAGAACTGGGTGCGAGTACTTTGCACCGCGTGTGCAGGAGGAATTGGTGATGATACTATGAAAGATGACATTGTTGATACAGATAGTGTGCTGCCGAGTCATCAGGTCGTGTATAATCTGCAGCGCCAGCATGTTAAAGGAGGTCATGTGATCAGCCCTAAAATGTTGCATTGAATCCAGCGACCAATGCAATGTACGTTTCTAAATGTAGTACTGGCCTTGAGCCCCCTATCTTATTCCGTACAGCAAGCTCCCATGACAGTCATGTAATCAATTAAAGGTAGGGGATCGCTATGATGTGGGTTGTAAGAGATATGTGTGAGTTCCTCTTATAGGAGAAGTGTGACAACAATATCCCCAGTAGGCATGTGCACCAGGAGCTGGTATGTGTCAAAATTGATAGATTCGGAATCTATAGAATTGTAGAAAAGTTTGACGAGCTCAGGACAATAGTAAGACTCGTGATCTGAGTTATCATAAACTAATCTATACCAATCCATGCACAAATATGATCTAAAAATATATGACCATAACCGTTAACATCGCTAAGAATTCTAGCAAAATCTTTTTCAGCGAAAATAGACGGTGCCATGATGAATAATAGGAAGCAACGAGAACGGATACGCAAACCTCCCCTGGGCTACGTGGGGGGAAACTTAAACGAGATTACAGAGAGCAATCTGTGATAGTAGCAGAGGTGTAAATGGTAGATCGGAGATCTTTAGATGGCCGCGTCTGCAGATAAATTTGGTGGCGGCCGAGGGTCTTCTTTATGGCCGCGGAGACGCGGCAGATGCCGTGGAAACACGGTTGGATAGAGGAGATAGGGGTGTAAAAAAATTTGGGGGATGGCGCTGGATGTGGGCATTGCAGATCTGAGATTGGAAGTAGGGTAATGAGGAGAACTCGGGAGGGGGAATATTTATAAGGAGCTGAGAAGGACGAAATCCCCAAATTACCCAAGTGGAAACTAGGAATTTACAACCCTAGGTTATTTAGAAAGAAAAGGGAGTGTAGGAAGAGATGAAAAACCTAGGTGATATTTTAGCACCTAAGTCCCAATTATTTTGTTTTTTTTTTTTCTTTTATTTACAAAGGAGGTTCCAAAATGATTTACAGGAGAAATTGGGAAAAGTGTGGAATTACGTGGTCACATATAGACTGCCAGTTCAATAACATTGTGTGACTCAGACTCCGTGGTGAAAAATGGCTTTAGGCGTTGACCATTCACTTTGAAAGTGTTGCCATCTTTGGGATCGAAAATTTCAATGGCACCATGAGGAGAGACGTTCTGGACGATGTAGGGGCTTGACCACCTGGTTTTTAGTTTACCAGAGTGGAGCCTACTGTTGTACAACAGAACTTTTTGTCCTGAGACAAAATTTTTCCTATGAATTGACTTATCATGGACAATCTTAGCTCTGTGTTTAGATAAAGTGTTATCATATGCATCAATTCGTAGCTCTTCTAACTCGGATATCTATAGTTTTCTCAAATCACTGGCTTTGTCTAAGTCCAAATTCAGCTGTTTTAGTGCCCACATAGCACGGTGCTCTAACTCCACAGGCAAATGGCATGGTTTTTCAAATACAACTCGATATAGGGACATACAGAGGACAGTCTTGTAGGCGATCCGATATGCCCATAGCGCATCAATGAGTCTGATGGACCAATCCTTACGATTTTGTCCGACAGTTTTCTCTAATATCAGTTTAATTTGTCTGTTGGTGACCTCCACTTGCCCGTTCGTCTGAGGATGATAGGCCGTGGACAATTTATGAGAGATGGAGTACTTCTGCATAAGGGCTTCAAAAGCCCAGTTGCAGAAATGACTTCCGTTGTCACTAATTATCGCACGGGGGGCTCCGAAGCGAGAAATGATGTTTTCACGTAAAAACTTGATGACAACTTGGTTATCATTTGTCCTAGTCGGAATAGCTTCAGCCCATTTAGAAACGTAGTCTACGGCCACCAAAATGTATTGGCTGCCATAAGACAGAGGGAAGGGTCCCATGAAATCGATGCCCCACAAGTCAAAAATTTCTACCTCAAGGATTGGTGTAAGGGGCATCATGTCTTTATGTATGATCCGACCCGTCATTTGATATCTGGCACAGAGCTTGCAGAAAGTACAAGCGTCCTTAAAGAGAGTGGACCAATAGAACCCACTCTGAAGGACTTTCTCAGCAGTCTTACGTGGACCAAAGTGTCCACCACAAGCCAGCTCGTGACAAAATGTCAATACGCTATGATGTTCATCCTCAGAAAGACACCTTCTAATATCTGGTCAGGGCAATATTTGAATAAATATGGTTCATCCCAAAAGAAAAACGTACTTGTTTCATAAAGCGATACTTGTCCTAACCCGACCAATTTGAAGGTGTTTGCCCGGTTGCAAGGTAGTTTGCTATATCAGCATACCAGGGCTCTTTACACATCTTAAAGATGTGTTCATCTGGAAAGTCTTCATTGATAGGTAAAGTCTCAATTGGTGCATTAGGAATTCTCGAAAGGTGATCTGCCACCACATTTTCAACGCCCTTTTTGTCTTTAATTTCCAAATCAAACTCTTGCAAAAGAAGTATCCATCGAATCAGTCTGGCCTTTGCATCGTTCTTTTGCATTAAGTATCTAAGGGCAGAGTGATCAGTGAAAATCGTTATCTTAGATCCTAGTAGGTATTGGCAAAAATTTTTCAACGCAAACACAACTGCTAAAAATTCCTTTTCAGTTGTCGTGTAATTTAGTTGGGCCTCGTTAAGCGTCCTACTAGCATAGTAAATCACGTGTTACCTTTATCAGTACGTTGTCTGAGAACAGCGCCTATGGCATAATTGGAGGCATCACACATGATTTCAAAAGGCCTAGTCCAGTCAGGCGCTGAGATTATTGGTGCCAAAACAAGTCTATGTTTAAGCTCCTCCCAAGCTTGTCGACACTCTTCATCAAAATTGAAGGGTACATCTTTTCCTAAGTGATTTGTTAAAGGTCTAGCAATTTTGCTAAATCCCTGAATAAATCTTCTATAGAAGCCAGCGTGCCCTAAAAATGATCTAATGTCTTTTAAGCATTTTGACTCAGGGAGCTTTGTTATAACATCCACTTTCGATCTATCAACCTTAATTCCTTTGTGTGAAACTTTATGCCCTAGGACAATTCCTTGCTTGACCATAAAGTGACACTTCTCCCAATTGAGAGTCAAGTTTTTCTCCATGCATCATTGTAAAACTAACTTAAGATGGTGCAAGCATTGTTTGAAAGAATCACCATAAATGAAAAATCATCCATGAAAATCTCTAAAAATTTCTCCACCATGTCGGAAAAAAGACTAAGCATGCAACGTTAAAACGTTGCAGGAGCGTTATATAGGCCAAAGGGTATTCTTCGGTATGCAAATGTTCCAAAGGGACAGGTGAAGGTAGTCTTGTCTTGATCCTCGGGAGCGATAGGAATTTGATTGTATCCTGAATATCCATCCAGGAAGCAGTAATACTCATGTCCAGCTAGTCTCTTGAGCATTTGATCGATGAACGAAAGGGAAAAGTGGTCTTTACATGTGGCAACATTTAATTTTCGGTAAGCAATACAGACTCGAATCTTCGCTGGAAGACGAGTTTGTACTAATTCTTTCTTATCGTTTTCTACCACGGTAACCCCGGCTTTCTTTGGCGCAGCGTGGACTGGACTAACCCACTGGCTATCAGATATGGGATAGATGATCCTATTGTCTAATAGCTTCAAAATTTTAGCTCTAACAGCCTCTTGCATGATCGGGTTTAGTCTACATTGTGGGTCACGTTTAGGTTTTGCATCTTCCGTCAAATGAATCCGGTGTTGCACAATGGATGGACTGATTCCCTTTATATCAGCCATGGTCCAACCAATGGCTTTTCAATTTTTCCTTAATACTACAAGAAGATCCTCTTCCTGTTGTTCCGTAAGATGGGATGCAATTATCACGGGAAATGCTTCCTTTTCACCCAAGTACTGATACTTGAGATGACTAGGAAGAACTTTAAGCTCAGAAGAGGGCACTTGGTCTATCAATGGTTGTTCCTTGTGTAAGGGAAGGTGATTGAACTTTTACCTGCACACAAAATATGAATATTAGATCTGAGAATTAAAGGTGTGCAAGTGTTCAATACTATCCGCTGTAGCAAGGCTATGCGGGTCGTGATCCTCAGGGAGGGACTAGCGATGGAAGCGTTTGTAAGTTTTACCCTAAAAATTATTTATTTTTAAGCTAAGTTAAGAAGAAGGCGGTATTTTACAATGAGTCGGCAAATAAAGAATTGGTAGAAGAGTTGTGATTTAATCTACAAAAAGAAAAGAAAGAAAATAAAATAAAATAAAAGAAATACTAACCTTGGTTGAGGAACAATATGAAATCTTAACACTTTCTACCTTGCTTTGGAGGCATGAACGCATAAAGCATAGGATTGATCTCAGTCCCCTGTTCGCATTAGATCATCAAGCCTTGGCAAGCATGAATTGATACGTACCTTGAGGAGGAGAACATCTCCATGAAATATCGTTGGCTCTCGCTAAGACTCGTTATATTCGTGCTTCAGAAATCACTTGCATGCTCATATACAATCAACATAGATCAAAGAGAAATAAAGTAGAAAAGAAAAAGAAAACAAAAAGAAAAGTAAAGCAATGACATAAAAACAAAAGAAAAGATTACCTTTATTAATCAGTACAATGGCAGAGAAGAGGAAGGTACATCAGTGTCACGCTCAACATAAGCCTCTCTCTCTCTTGAAAATAAAAAGAAAAACCTAATTACAAAAGAAGAAAACCTAGAAGAAACCCTAATTTTGGCCTGTACTGCGCTGGACGACGTTCTGTGTTGCACTGCAGGGGGTATTTATAGGCGCAGAAAGAGTTAGAGTCCGAACACAAGTCGTACACAAAAGCCGTTGCCCTGGCTTATCTGAATTGCCGTGGAAATGCGGCATTTGCCGTGGAATTGCGGCATTTTGGTGGCAGATTGCCACGCACTTTGGCGCGTGGCTTCTCCTGTCCGTCCATCTGGGCGTTTGCTTCTGGAAGCTGCATCCTGGCTCTTTATCATGGGATTTGGATATAACTTGGGAATCAAGTTATCTAGATTTCAAATCTCCCAATATCTTTATCTACGAATTTCCTTATCTTTGCACTCTTATCTTTGGCTTTTATTCTCATCCTGCAAGTGTTTAGGGTTGGATAGAAGTCTATCCTTCCCTCTTCTTTGATAATTGCAACTTTAGCCCTTGTGTATTTGCACTTTGACAATTGATATTTGCACTTTTGCACTTGGGCTTCAAATGTGGGCTTTTGGGCTCTTTTTAAGCTTTAATTCTTTCTTTTTATTATTTCGAGGCCTGCACACAATAAATCACAAAATATTAATAAATGTGCAGAATTAAATGAATAAATATGAAAATGTGATGGTAAATGTTATGATAAAAATGCACTTTTCACTACCAATCAAAGATCCTATACGCCATGCTTGAATGCCTTCAAAGACAAGGTAATTCGTTGCAACGGATCAAAGGTAAACAGGGCAGAAGAGGTAGGTATGTGTTTTTTTTTGTTTATAGTTTTCTTTCTTTTATTTCTTTAGTTTAGATAACCAACACAACATCTTTCTAATCTCTTTCACACTTCTTCATTGTAAATACCATTGTAAATAACAAAATAAATAAAAAGAGATAACTTACTAAACAAGCTTCCATCGCTAGTCCCTCCCTGAGGATCACGACCCGCATAGCCACTTACTATAGCGGTAGTATTGAGCACCTTACACATCCTATTCTTAAAACTGAAATACTATATTTTGTGTGCAGGTAAAATCTCAATCAAATTTTGGCGCCGTTGCCGGGAGGGACGGTAAGTATTCTCTAAAAAAAAAAACTAATTATTCTTTTATTCTTTCTGTTTGCAGGTTTGGAGAACAGGAAAACTAACAGCAGCAAAGGACATATAGCAACTCTGTGCCTCTGCCCTCGAAGGCAGAGCAGCAGAGCCTACTACAGAGCCGCGTTTGCGCGGCAATAGACGCGTTTTCGCGGCCTGAGTAGTGAACTACTCACTCTGGTTTCTGCAGGTTGCTGCAAATTGTAAATTTAGTTTACTGCTCTGTTAACTTTTCTCTGTGATCACCCTGCACACTGCTAATTAATTAACAGTAACCTATTTGTTGAAAAAAAAATTAGACTCTTGCATATAGGCACGTGTCTATTTAATTTTTTAATTTCTGTTGAAGAGTGCTGGAGACAAGGTACGTTCACATTGCATATAGATTAGGAAGCACCCTTGGCTGATTTTCTGCTTTGAGTGGATATTTGTCTATTGCTTTACACGTGCACTAAATTGACTTAAGGGCTTGTTCTATAAATAAGATAAGGTGGGGATTTCATCACCCTTCCTTGGCCTACAAAAAATTCTCCTCACTCACTAACCCAAGCCTAACTAAAAATTAGTAGACGTTGGCCCTAGGGACATCTCGGACTCAATTAGGAGATTATCCTAAGGGGAACGGTGTTGGAATTTGACTCCAGCCAAATCAGTGTCTAGGAAGGGGATTGAGAGCCGAAAGCCCGAAGATTGGTGGTTATTTAATTAAGGAACGTCTTCGACGGAAAACCTCCCACCAATCTTACCCTGACCTGGCTGATTAACTTGTGGTCAAAGTCTGCACCCTACCTCCCGTGGACAGTCTAACCAGTTAGGAGTCGTCTAGGTCATAGGTCTACCCTAACTTAGGTTAGAATTTTTTTTCGTTTGCTTATTTGTTTGTTTTCTTTTTCTTTGTTTGTGTTTGTGTGATATGGCATATAACAACAATTTTTCCAATTTTAATCCATATTACACACCAACCTCTTTTTCAGATATTACCAACCCGACATATCATAACTTTGACCAACCTAGTGTGCCGGAATGGTCTTATCTGAATGCATATAACCCATGCCCCCATCTTATGACCATAATTTCCATAGCAATTTCAACTCTCCACAGAGTTCATGGGGTTTCGCTTCCCCCGAGTCCAATTTTCAACCAACTTGTCCTCCGTATCCACCTTGTCCACAATATTCCCAAGATTCATACTCAGATCCACCAATTCAGAATAGAAAACTATCTATCTTGAAATAATGAGTATGCATGAGTCCAAGCAACAATCACCATCAATCTTAGACATGATGATGCGTGAGTCCAAGCAACAATCACAGAATCAGACGGACTCACAATTTCAACACGATTGTCGCAACAACACTTCATCTTTTCAAGTCCAATCACAAAATGATGCACCTATCAACTATGAAAAGATGCTTGAAGCCATGACTCAGGCTAGATTAGCTCGTGATCATGAAATAGATATGATGGTTCAAACTTTACGTTCTCACCGTTCGGCCATTTCTGATGTCGCTAACAATTCTGTTAGAGCCGACGAGCCATGTTGTTTTGGACAACAAGATTCTAATTCAGTACCATCATTTGAACTTGCCGAAACTCTAATTTTTGATAGTTTGGCAAGTTATTCCTTTCCTGAAATAGAACTTGAGCATGAATATGATCATGATTCCCAACTTGGTGATTCAATTCTACTTCTTGATTCAATAATGACTCCGGTATCTTTACCTGATTTCAATTTTCCCGAGTCAACATTAGATCCTGTGCCACTTCATCATGAAATTGAATCACCCATTTTTGATGATCATATTGAACTTGACCAATTTTATAATTTTGAAAGTCCAATGGATAAATTGGCAAGTTCTCATTTTTATGACATTGAACTCAATGAGAAATGTGACCTAGCTTCTCAAATCTGTGATCAAGTTCAAATTCCCGAATCATTATTGACTCTTGTTTTATTACCGACTTAGGTAATTTTTTAGAGTCAGTTTTGATTTCCACACCTATCATTCCTGAACTTGAATCACCAATATTGCGTCATATTCCATTGTGGGAAAATGATTGTGGACTTGAGTTTCAACTTCTTGATTTGAACCCACTTCTTGAACCAAGCCCGACTTCTGAACCCTTACTTGATTTAAGTTTCTTTCCTGAGTCGGTATTAGTTCCCATACTTCTGACGTCCAAGTCAATCATTCCATGTTTTCACACTCCATTTTGGGACAAGGCGGTTGACACAATTGACTCTAAAAATAATTATGAAATTTGGAAATTTGATGGGGTGGAATTGTTAAAAAATGATCATACATACATTTTAGTGGGTTATACAAGAGAATGTGGGTTCCTCCGAATACCACATTATCTTGATTGGGTAGCAACGCTTGGCCCAATTAGACCACCACCGGAACCACCACCTTGAGGTAATATTTGCCTTCCCTTTCTTCTTTTTCATGCATACATGCATACATTCATACATTGAGGACAATGCATGAGATAAGTGAGGGGGAGGGTTTACTAACATACTAACATACTAACGTAGGTAGATACTTAAAAAAAAAGGGACAATATTTTGACTTATCTTTTGAAAGAAATCTAAGTTAGTCTTAAGAATTAGGAAAGTCATGATTAGGATTTCTAAAAACTTGGTCAAAATAAATAAATTGTTGAATTTTTAGGTATAGGAGGAAAAATTGAATAAATAATTAGTCTTGATTTTTACCTTAATGAAATGTGCATACCTAATACATTTACATATCTAGGATTCTAAGATAAAGACTCTTGTGCCCTATAAAAAATAAAAAAAATTGAAAAAAAGAAAGAGAAATTCACTGATTAAGCTAGATACATGTGCCTCAAGAAGCATAAGTATTCACGTCTAAAGGTGATTTTATAAATAAAGTCCTTAGTTTTGTGGCCTAGTTCACTCGAATCCTTAAGTCCCACGGGGTGTTTTCTCACCCGGTGCCCTAAAACCGACCGGTTTGGGAGCCACCGACTTTAAGTTTGCTGCATGGGTGGATTAGAAAGCCTAAGGAAACTAAGAAAAATTACTCATATATGTATTAACACATCTAATAGTCAATTACTTAGGTATGAGAGCCTCAAGAAGCCTTCATGCTTACACGAAAGAAAATTAGATGAGTTATACATATTTAAAAAAAGAGAAAATAATAATAAAGAGGTATGAGAGTTCAAGTTAAAGAATTCCTAATAAAGATTCACAAGGATGCATATGACTTAGGGTAACGAAAAAGATTATACAAAAATTCAATTTTGACCCTTACCTAAAAAGGAAAACAATTTACTATATAAAGACCAAGTTTAAGAATGAATAAAAATGAGGATCCTAAAAACTTATAGACTACTTAGTCTCTTCAAACGTATTTCAAATATTTTCCTTTTTATGGATTTTGTGGGTGTAATCCTCTGAAAACCCTCACGAGACAACACTCGTCCTCTAGGTTAACCTAGGGGTTTAACGGCTTGTTGCACATGCTAAGTGCAACCGTGATTCCTACGAAAGTGAGTTAGGGTAGATTAATTTTTCTTTTCTTTTCCTCTTTCTCTTTGATTTTTACTCGAGGACGAGCAAAAAGATAAGTGTGGGGGTGTGATAGGTAGTAAAAAGTGCATATTTATTACTACATTTACTATCACATTTTTATATTTATTCCTATAATTTTGCACATTTACTAATATTTTATTATTTATTGTGTGCAGGCCTTGAGTAATTAATTAAATAAAGAATAAAGCCTTAAAAGAATCCCAAAAGCCCATGTTCAAGCCCAATGCAAAAGTTGCAATTATCAAATGTCAAAGTTGCAATTACCAATTGCAAAAGTTACAAATACTAAAAGAAGAGGGAAAGGATAGACTTCTATTCAACCCTAAATGCTTGCAGGATGAGGATAAAAGCCAAAGAAGGAGAGTGCAAAGATAACAAATTCGTTGTTAAAAGATAATGAAAGATTTGGATTTAGGGTAACTTGCTTCCCAAGTTATCCCGAAATCTCAAAATAAAGAGTCAGGATACAACTTCCAGAAGGATAAACCCAGATGGACGGACCAGAGGAGGCCACGCGCGAAAGCGCGTGGCCAGGGACACAGCTAAGGCCGCGGAAACGCAGCCCAAGCCGCGTTTCCGCGGCAATCCTGACGAGTCTGGCGATAAGGTTTTTTCGAGGAGTCGTACCGGGACTCTACTTCTTCCAGCTCCTATAAATACCCTTGCAGAGTAACAGAGAAGGGCGTCCAGCGCAATACAGAGCCAAATCTAGGGTTCTTCTTAGGCTTTGTAGTTTGTAAATTAGTTTTTTTTTCTTTGTAATTTTTATTTTTCCTTTATGTAACTGAGAGTAGAGGATGCTTTCATGGAGGAAGGAGATCATGCTTGTACTAAGGTGACATCGGTGTAAGTCAAACTTTTCTTCCATTGTTAACAGAATCAACTCAAGGTTTGTTTTTGTTCTTCTATTCTTGTTTTATTTTTGTTCTTCTATTCTTGTTTTATTTTTTTCTGATGTCTTGTAAACCATGAGATCTGATCGCTTCAAGACTACTTAGCCGAAGAAGTGCCCTTGATGGCCTATGGTGATGAACAAGCCTTCTCTTGCTAGTATAGTTTGTCTTTTTTTTTCGTAGTGTAGATCGAGAAGGGGGAAGATCCTATACGCCATGCTTGAATGCCTTCAAAGACAAGGTAAGTCGTTGCAACGGATCAAAGGTAAACAGGGCAGAAGAAGTAGGTATGTGTTTTTTTTTTGTTTATAGTTTTCTTTCTTTTATTTCTTTAGTTTAGATAACCAACACAACATCTTTCTAATCTCTTTCACACTTCTTCATTATAAATACCATTGTAAATAACAAAATAAATAAAAAAGAGATAACTTACTAAACAAGCTTCCATCGCTAGTCCCTCCCTGAGGATCACGACCCGCATAGTTACTTGCTATAGCGGTAGTATTGAGCACCTTGCACATCCTATTCTTAAAACCGAAATACTATATTTTGTGTGCAGGTAAAATCTCAATCAAAGGGCTCTAGAACTTCTCTTCTTTGATTCCTCTAGATTATGAGTTGAGGCACGTAATTGCTTTCTTGTTGAGATGAGTAAAGGCCGAAAAATGCAAGTGAATGAAATGGACGCAATGAAGTGCAAGTAAGAGGTATCACAAGATAAAAATGTAAAGCAATGAAAAACAATAAGGAAACCAATCGCAAACACAAGTAATTTTTTTCGAGGTTCGAGCCACCGCTCTACATCCCCGCCTCCACCACCATGAAGGATTTCCACTAAATCCGCAAAGGAATTAAAAGAGGTCTACACAAGACCAGAGTACCGAACTCCCACCAATCCAACCTCTACGCAAGAGGGATCTCAACACAAAGAAAAATATAAGTAATAAGGTGATCAAAAAGCCACAAACTTCTCTCTTACAACTCCCTATAGAATGGGAAAGATTTTTGGCTCAAGAAGTGAAGTGAGAAAATTCAGTTGTAAAGAAGTAAGAAAGAGCTTGAAACACTGAAAAACTTCAATCAAGAATGCACTTTAGAAAGTGAGCTTTGAAAACTTTTCTTTCTTTTTGGAAACTAAAACAATGGGAATTTTTCTTGATTTTAACAAGGGACCAATGCCATCCATTTATAAGGATTTGTCATGAGCAAATTATCATTTAAACTAGGTTAATAGGTCAGAAATTATCCTCCAAAAATTCAGAGATAGCTGACACAAACATCACAATCAAATCCTGAAAACAAATCTCAAGAAACTAGCCGTTGGGGATGCTGGCGGCTGTCGGTCGGTCGACCGGCAGTCTAACTGGCAAACTAGTCGTTGGACTCGGCCGACCGGTCGGTCGACCGGAGGCTAAACAAAAAACACAAGTTTGTTCTGTCGGTCGACTGGCCCGGTTGACCGATAAAACCCGAGAGCAAGGGTCAGTCAGTCGGTCGACCGGTCCGGTCGACCGGCTGACGTGCACAAACGTGCACGCCAAAACCACAAGGCCCGGTCGACCGGTGCGGTCGACCGATCAGGCCTGAAATAGATGCGATCGACCGCCCGGTCGACCGTTGGGCCTGAAACAGTATTTTTATCGAAAAAATTTTGAACTAAGAAGAATTTTTAAAATATTTTTAAATGGCTAGATGATTAAGTAGAATACTATAAGGGTTTGTATACATGATATAAACAAGATGTAAAAATATAAAATATTTAGAGACATGTATATCAACCAAGACATGTACCTAATTCAACTATCCAAAACAAAAACCGTATTTAAAAAAAATGAAAGTGTGTGTGTGTTTTCTTGAGCCAACTTATCATAACCTTATTCTTTCACAAACTAATTCTTATAACGGTTCTAGGTGACTACAAGATCTTCAAATTAGGGCTTCTCCATATGCAAACTTGAATCCTTGAACCCGAATTGAATCAACTTGAGTCAAAAACACCTTCCTTTAGGGAAGAAGAAATCTTGAATCCTTAGAACCCTGAAACACACTTAAACACTAAAATATGATTAGTACAAATAACTATATATGTTTTGTAACCATCAAAACTCAACTACCGGGTGATTGTAACCTTGGGCCAATAATCTCCCCCTTTTTGATGATGACAAAACATATGAGTTATTTTTAAAAAAATGGGAAAAAATGGAAAAGGAGCTTGGAAGCTCCCCCTCAAAACATGCTATATATATGAATGGCTATACACATGAATGAATAGCAAAAACAAGAACTTGGCATAAATAAAAAGATACAAGAATTCAAAACATATAGTTTCAACAAACAATAACTCAAAACTCAAAAACTCATAACTCATAACTCATAACTCATAACTCAAAACTCAAACCAATAAACTAACTTTTTCTCCCCCTTTTTGTCATACATCAAAAAGGGTAAACAAAAAAAAAATTTCATGATTCCATAACATAAACATTTAATCACCACAAATAAAAGAAAATCTAGTATAGTCTAGTGGTTTTGTAAATATAACGGCAAGTTAAAAATCGGTAGAAATATAATCAATGTCAATATCACCTTTCGCATAATGATCTCTAAGAAAGTGATACCGAATGTCAATGTGCTTAGTCTTACTATATTGATTTGCATTTTTAGTCATATGAATAGTACTAGTATTATCACAAAATATTTTAATATGGTCAAAATGCAAATCAAAGTCAAGGAGAGTATGTTTCATCCAAAGGACTTGTGCACAATAAGCCCCGCCGCAACATACTCCGTCTCGGCGGTTGAGAGGGCTATCGAATTTTGTTTCTTGGAAGACCATGAAACAAGATAATTACCGAGAAATTGACATGTTCCACTAGTACTCTTCCTATCCACTCTACAACTCGCATAGTCGGCATCCGAAAAACTAGTCATGAAAAATTGTCCGGTCTTTGGATACCACAAATCCATTTCAATTGTGCCCTTAAGGTATCTAATAATGCATTTTACCGCAATCAAATGGAACTCTTAGGACACGATTGAAATCAAGCACAAAGAGATACACGAAACATAATGTCCGGCCTACTAGCCGTTAAATACAACAAGCTACCAATCATGCTACGATAAAGTTTAATGTCTATATTTATACCTTGTTCATCCTTGTCAAGCTTAGTGGTGGTAGCAATGGGAGTTTTGCTTGTCTTAGCCCCTTCAAGCCCAAATCTCTTGATAAGTTCCTTCGTGTACTTAGCCTGATTGATGAAAATCCCATCCTTTCTTTGTTTGATTTGGAGACCAAGGAAGTAGTTAAGCTCGCCCGTCATAGACATCTCAAATTCCTCCTTCATGCATGATTCAAAAGCTTTGCAAAGATTTTCATTAGTAGAACCAAATATGATATCATCAACATATATTTGAACTATAAGTATATCATTATCAACATGTTTGGTAAACAAGGTAGTATCTATTTTGCCTTTGTTAAAACCATTAGAAATAAGAAATGAAGAAAGTCTTTCATACCAAGCCCTAGGGGCTTATTTTAAACCATAAAGAGCTTTGTTTAGTTTGAAAACAAAATCTGATGTGTAGGATCAACAAACCTGGGGGGTTGTTCAACATACACCTCCTCTTCAATAAATCCATTTAAGAAAGCACTTTTTATATCCATTTGAAAAAATTTAAAATCTTTATATGAAGCAAATGCAAGTATCATCCATATGGCTTCAAGCCGTGCAACGGGTGTAAAGGTTTCCTCAAAATCATACCTTCGACTTGAGTGTAATCTTGGGCCACTAACCTAGCTTTATTCCTAACAACATTTTCCAACTCATCCAACTTGTTCTTAAAGATCCACTTAGTACTAATTGTTGGTCTATCGTGGGGCCTAGGAACAAGGTGCCAAACTTGGTTGCGCTCGAATTTATTGAGCTCCTCTTGCATGGCAAGCAACCAATATGAGTCGCCCTCGGCTTCGAGGATGTTCTTTGGTTCAAAATGAGAAATAAATGCATAGCGCCCACAAAGATCATGAAGTTTAGAGCGAGTAGTTATCCCTTTTGATACTTCACCTATAATAAGATCCTTGAGATGATATGGATTGAATCTCCAATCTTTTGGAAGTGGTTGAGTAGTCTCCACTTCAACTTCTTGAACTTCATTTTCTTCATCACCCTTTGGCATGTATTCATGAGTAGGTGAGTCCTTCAAAGAAATTTTCTCCATGTCTTCATTTAGGGAATCTATTTCTACAATATTCTCAACAAACACATTAGATTCCTCAAACTTTACATGTATAGATTCTTCAATAGTCAATGATGACTTATTGAAAACTCTATAAGCTTTACTAGTGTTAGAGTAACTAACAAAAATTGCTTCATATGATTTTGCATCAAATTTACCTAAATTATCTTTAGTATTCAAAACAAAACATTTACAACCAAAAACTTTAAAGTATGAAACATTTGGTTTTCTTGAAAAATAAATTTCAAAAGATGTTTTAGAAGTGTTTTTGCATAAGAAAACCCTATTTGATATGTAGCAAGATGTGTTAACGGCCTCGGCCCATAGATAATGAGGGAGACCGTACTCATTTATTATTGTCCTAACCATCTCTTGTAATGTACGATTTTTTCTCTCAACGACTCCATTTGTTGTGGAGTTCTAGGACAAGATAGTTCATGCTTAATTCCATGTTCTTCACAAAAAGTGGTAAAGGGGTTGGTTATTGAATTCACCACCTCTATCACTTCTTATTCTTAAAATAGAAGAATCTTTTCTTTTTCAACTCTTTTCTTAAAGGCTTGAAAATATGAAAAGCTTGATTTTTGTGTTTTAAAAAGAAAACCCAAGTAAAACGAGAGAAATCATCAACTAAAACAAAGGCAAAACGATTCCCACTTAGACTTTTGATTTGTGTAGGACCAAATAAATCCATATGGATCAACTCCAAAGGTCGTGATGTCATGATATCCTTGATTGACTTGAAAGAGGACTTGGTTTATTTTTCAAGTTGGCATGCATTGCAAATGCGGTCCTTTTCAAATTTCAAATAAGGAATACCTTTCACCATTTTCTTGTTTAATCTGGATAGGTGGTCAAAAGAAATGTGGCCTAATCTCCTATGCCACAACCAAGAGTCATCATCGAGGGCTTTCAAACAAGTAGCATTGCATAGCATATTAGACATGTCAATCATGTATACATTATTTTCACGAAATTTGTAAAATATACATGTATTGGATTGTCTATGAATAACTCTGCATGATAGGTTATCAAAAACAACATCAAAATCTTTGTCACAAAGTTGACTCACACTCAAGAGATTATGCTTGAGACCATCAACTAAAATAATATTTTCTATTAAAGGAGATTTACCAAGTTTAACATTACCAATACTAATGATTTTTCCTTTGGCGTCATCTCCTAAGGTGACGGTGCCACCTTCATGGTATCTTGATAGGGTTGCGAAGTTGTTGATATCCCAAGTCATGTGCCTTGAGTAACCACTATCAAGATACCACAACTCCTTACGTCGTTGGGCTTTGTAATGTACCTACATCATTTAACAAATTTGTTGACGTTGGTACTCAAACTTTCTTGGGTCCTTGAATGTTAGTATTCCAAACCCAAACATGATTATGCGATGCATTAATCCTATCATAGCAAAATTTAACCAAATGACCTTTACGGCTACAATATGTGCATGCATAAACTTTACCATACATGAATGCATGATGAGTGTGTGGAGTGTGGACAAGTTTAGGGTTCTTAGCATGATGTAAAGGTTGTGATTTATGAACATAAGCATGAATAGCATGTGAATGTTTCTTTGGGACATGTTCCTTAGGAAACATAGCATCTAGTCTAGTTTTATCAAATTCACATTTCTTCAAAACTACTCCTAATGAATCAATTTTCTTCTTTAGCAAAGAAATCTCGTTTTCATCAATTTGTGAAAATTTACCTTTGCAAGAAATCTTATAGTCATAAAAATCCTTTTGAGTAGAAGAGAGAGTTGAAAACAATTCATCTTTTTCTTTTGTGAGAATAAAAACTTTGTGGTTGAGTAATTCATTTTCCTTTGTCATTTTCAAGTATTTCTTTTTAAGAAATCATAATTGTGAGATAGTTCTTCAAAAGCTTCTCCTTGTTCATCTATAGATAGTTCACAATCAATGGATGTATCGAGAGTTACCTTACTTGTGCTTTCATTTGCCATGAAGCACATGTTGGCAGTGTCGACTTCCTTATCGGATTCACTATCCGAATCCCAAGTAGCCTTTAAAACTTTCTTTTTGTAAGGCTTCTTGGAGGTGGAGGGTTTGCCTTTGTTCCAGACATTCCGCAACAATGTGACCCGGCTTCCGGCAATTGAAGCAAATAATTTTCTTCTCTTCTTTACCTTGCCATCTCCTTCTATTTTGAAACTTTGCCTTGTTGTACATTCTCCGAACGTTCTTTACAAAAAGAGAAAGATCTTCATCACCTCTTCTTCATTATCCTCGTCGGAGTAGGTGGAAGAGTTCTCGAAGGCAATAACTTTCTTCTTGGGAGGAGCCATCTCTTCTCTTACTTTTCTTTCCATCTCATGGGTCTTGAGATTCCCAATGAGACCGATAAGCTCCATTTCTTCCTTGTCATTGAGTTCCTTCAAAGTTGTGGCTTTGACTTCCCAAGATGGAGGGAGTGCACGGATGATCTTCCTCTCTTTTTGGTCATTGTCAATAGCATCACCTAAAGAAGAAAGTCCATTAGTAATCTTTATAAACTTAGTAACCATATCATCTATGGTTTCATTCTCTTGCATAGAAAAATTTTCATATTGGAAATGAAGAAGGTCGATTTTTGCCCTCTTTACTTGTAAAGTTCCCTCATGAGTGACAAGTAAGTGAGTCCAAATCTCATGTGCGGATTTGCAATGAATGACTCTAGAAATATCATCGTCATTAAGAGCCTGAAGTAAGACATAGTGTGCCCTAGTATTAGCATTAAACTCTTTTGTGGTAATATCGGACCAAGTATCCTCATCACCAAGGGGTGCACTAAAAGGTTTGGTCACCGCCTTTGCAACCCGGCTCCTTGAGGATTGCAAAAACACGGTCATCTTAACCTTCCATATGGGAAAGTTAAGGCCATCAAACTTGGGTGGGGTCTTAATTCTTTCGGCCATTTTTACTAAGTGTATGAGGATGAAAAAATGAATATAGTGATTAGCAATATAGGATCTCTCTAAGGTTGTTAAGCCAAGAACCTAGAAACCAAAGCTCTGATACCAATTGGAAAACACCTATAGGGGGGGTGAATAGGTGTTAATGCTAATCTAATGATCTTTATAAAACAAGTATGTATGTATGATGCAACCGGTCACTCAAAATAAAAAATTGAAGCCGAATTCCCCGTGAAAGGCTCTAGAACTTCTCCTCTTTGATTCCTCTAGATTATGAGTTGAGGCGCGTAATTGCTTTCTTGTTGAGATGAGTAAAGACCGAAAAATGCAAGTTAATGAAATGGAAGCAATGAAGTGCAAGCAAGAGGTATCACAAGATAAAAATATAAAGTAATGAAAAACAATAAGGAAACCAATCGCAAACACAAGTAATTGTTTCGAGGTTCGAGCCACCGCTCTACGTCCCCGCCTCCACCACCGTGAAGGATTTTCACTAAATCCGCAAAGGAAATTACAAGAGGTCTACACAAGACCGGAGTACCGAACTCCCATCAATCTAACCTCTACACAAGAGGGATCTCAACACAAAGAAAAATACAAGTAACAAGGTGATCAAAAAGATCACAAACTTCTCTCTTACAACTCTTTATAGAATGGGAAAGATTTTTGGCTCAAGAAGAGAAGTGAGAAAATTCAGTTATAAAGAAGTAAGAAAGAGCTTGAAAACACTGAAAAACTTCAATCAAGAATGCACTTTAGAAAGTGAGAGCTTTGAAAACTTTTCTTTCTTTTTGAAAACTAAAACAATGGGAATTTTTCATGATTTTAACAAGGGACCAATGCCATCTATTTATAGGGATTTGCCATGAGCAAATCATCATTTAAACTAGGTTAATAGGTCAGGAATTAGCCTCCAAAAATTCAGAGATAGCTGACACAAACATCACAATCAAATCCTGAAAATAAATCTCAAGAAACTAGCCGTTGGGGATGCTGGCGGCTGTTGGTCGACCGGCCCGGTCAACCGACAGTCTAACTGGAAAACTAGTCGTTGGACTCGGCCGACCGGTCGGTCGACCAAAGGCTAAACAAAAACCACAAGTTTGTTCTGTCGGTTGACTGGCCCGGTTGACCGACAAAACCTGAGAGCAAGGGTCAGTCAATCGGTCGACCGGTCCGGTCGACCGGCTGACGTGCACAAACGTGCACGCCAAAACCACAAGGCCCGGTCGACCGGTGCAGTCGACCGATCAGGCCTGAAATAGATGCGATCGACCGCCCGGTCGACCGTTGGGCCTGAAACAGTATTTTTATCGGAAAAATTTTGAATTTAGAAGAATTTTTAAATATTTTTAAATGGTTAGATGATTAAGTAGCATGCTATAAGGGTTTGTATACATGATATAAATAAGATGTAAAAATATAAAATATTTAGAGACATGTATATCAACCAAGACATGTACCTAATTCAACTATCCAAAACAAAAACCGTATTTAAAAAAAATGAAAGTGTGTGTGTGTGTTTTCTTGAGCCAACTTATCATAACCTCATTTTTAACAAACTAATTCTTACAACGCTTCTAGGTGACTACAAGATCTTCAAATTAGGGCTTCTCCATATGCAAGCTTGAATCCTTGAACTCAAATTGAATCAACTTGAGTCAAAAACACCTTTCTTTAAGGAAGAAGAAATCTTGAATCCTTTGAACCCTAAAACAAACTTAAACACTAAAATATGATTGTACAAATAACTATATATGTTTTGTAACCATCAAAACTCAACTACCGGGTGATTGTAACCTTGGGCCAACATGATTTAGTATCCATGAAGATTTTTTAAAGGTGAAATCAAGATGAAAGAGACATAAAGTCTTAAAATAAAGATTAGAATCTAAAACAGACATACCATCTAAAGTTAATCTAAGTGATTATGTACCCAATAGCACTTACACTATTAAGTTCATAGGCTTGGGTATTGATTACAATTAGAAAAAAGATTTATTATATAGTAAACTATTATTAATAAGTCTTATCTTATGGCCTCAGATACTTGAGTAATTAAGTTCGTCAGAGTGTTTCTACACTTAATGTCCTAAGACCATCTGCCTTGGGAGCATTGGCCAAAGCTTGCTACATGGGTATCCAAAAAAGCCTAATAGGACAAGACACCATAAAAATGTAACAATCTTGATTATCAATTAGCTAGGTGTCTTGACCTCAGAAAGCCTTGGCATCTACGTGAAAGATAGTTAAAATAAAAGAAGAAGAAAAATATTATTACAATAATAAGTATGAAAGTTGGAGTCAAATATTCCCAAGCTTAAGAACTACATAACGATCACAGGGTGCATAGGATCTGAAGCTTAGGATAGGTGCTGTAAAGTTTTAGGTTTGAGACTTTATTTTATATCCAATATGATTTCTTGAATTGATGTTTTACTTGAAAATAAAACTCTTGAAAACTTATGATCTTGCTAACTGGTTTTGAGTAGATAAAAAATAAAATAATAATTTTTTCTTTCTTGATTTTTGATTTTCCTTATTTTACTTTTATTTATTCCTTAATCTCATTCTTTTATGGATTTTGTGGGTGTAATCCACTAAAAACCCTCACGAGACAAAAAACGTTCTCTAGGCGTAACCTAGGGGTTTAAGGGCTTGTTGCACGTGCTAAATACAACCATAATTCTTATAAAAGTGAGTCAGATTATGTTAGCTTTGTTTTTATTTTATTTGTTTTGCTCGAGAACTAGTAAAAGATAGGTGTGGGGGTATTTGATTGACATAAATTTATACCATTTATTACTCTCATTTATCTATATTTTTGTATATAAATAATGCTACTCGAGTGTTTTTAGTGGTTTTGCAGTACAAGTTTATCATAAGGAGAAAACACTGCAATTTAGCATTTTGAAATAGTGGCCAAGTCAAAAAGAGTTTTAATGGTTTGATGCTGTCGGGACTGCTCTACGGCTATTTAAGATCACATACAAGAAAGTTACAACTAAATCAAAGAAGTTGGAGTCCAATAAGAGCTGAAAAATAATCTCACAAAAGTTCAGGGGCTTAAATGCAAATTATGACTGAAATTCTAATTTGTAAATTGCTATTCCCTTTTCAAGATAAAGTTGTATTTGTGGTGAACCTTCATGTAAAATAGCCAAATCTTAACTATACATATATATGTAACTAGAGTTTGGGCCCTTTTGTTTTGGCCATTTTCTTTTGCCGAGTGTTTGGCCACAATTAACCTTTTCCCAAATTTATTAATTAAGGCAGCGTTCGTTCTAGTTCTCGCTCCGCGCGCACGCAAGTAGCACCACTTGTGGTGGGGTCAGCAGAAGGGAGAACGGGGCCCACGTGGAGACCACGAGATGTGACCTTGTGGTATTGTAGTAGAGATGGGAAAGGCAGCAGGCATTTGGTGTCATATTTGACATGAAGAAACTTCACTACAGTAAGCATTTGGTGTCTTATTAGGCCCATATAGCACATGAAGGAGATGTGGGTACAAGTGGGGTCCAAGGTCTCCTTTATTTCCTTCCTGTAGCACGCAGAGAGAGACAAAGCATTTTTTTGAGGTAATTAATAGGATTTATTTGTTTCAATTATTTTTTAGTTTCATAAGTAGTTTAATTAGAGGGATTAATTAATGTATTTATTTCAATTAGATATGATAGTTAATGTGTACCAATTGATCCGCTTAAAAAATTTAATTATGCTTTATTTAAATTGTTTTGTTATAAATTAACATGAGTAGCTAATTTGTTTTCAAGCACATGGTAGATGAACTTAGGTTAGAATTTACTGTGATCATAGCTCTCCTATCTTGGAATGTACACTCATCAATTGACCTGCAACTTCTAGGAGATTAATTTCTAGAGTCACTAGTCATTTGACAGGCTATGTAACAAGGAGTCAATGGTCTATGCTTAGGGTTTTACAGTTTTTTATACTTTTAATTTATTCTACTATTTTATTTACCTTTGACGGATCATGTGATGGAGATAATACCCTATGTTTAAATCTAGTATTCAGACTTAGTTTGCCTTTTAGAAGTAGAGATTTAGTAAGTAATAACAGATCGATATGGAGACCGAGATTAATCGCTCGATGCTAGTTTAGGGGATTTAAACCTAGGTGCTTAACTTTTCCTTAGATTGACAAGTAATTTAGATTAAAATCCCAAAGCTTTTTATCAATTCGCCTAAAAGTGTTAAAACCTTAAGAATAACCTGTCCCTGTGGATCGACCCTCAAGTGCTACATCGAACAACTGTGTGCTTGCGGTTAATTTAAAACGAGAGAAATCTCCCCATCAACAACACACTATGTGTAACTAAAGAGTTTAACCGAATTTTCGGTGAAAGGCTCTGAACTATCTCCTCGAGATTCCACTAAATTAAGAGTTAAAGTGCTATATGAAGCTCTCTTGCTTTAACACAAGTATGACACACAACCAATACCAAGGATGTATGTGATATGAACAATATAAGTAATTCAAGATATAAGAGAGATAGAGTTTAGTGATAGTGGATCAAACGCAAACAATAAGATATGTTTCGAGGTTCGAGCCACTGCTCTACGTCCCCGCCTTCACACAGAAGGATTTTCACTATGTCCACACATGACCTCCCACAAAGGGAACTTCAACTGATGAATTACAACTCTACACTTGAGTACACTATCCATCTCTCAAATACAATCACCTCTACAAAAGAGGCAAGGTACAAAGCCAAAACTCAATCACCTCTACACAAAATGGATGGGCACAAAGCCAAACAACAATCACCTCTATACAAGAGGGATAAAGGCACGAAGCCAAACTATAATCACCTCTACACAAGAGGGATAGGCACAAGCCAAAGCAAAGAAGAGATTACAAAACTTGGTGATCACAATAGACCACAAACAACACTTGGTGATCACAATAGACCACAAATAATTTTCCTCACAAAAATAAGATCTTATAGATAGGATTAGATATGATAGCTCGATAGTGAGAAAATAAAGTGTTTGGAAAGAAAAATAACAAAGAAAAATACTTGAGAAAATACTAGATAGAAATAAAACTAAAGATCAAAACTAATTTCCCAAAGACTTCTTTTTCTTTGATTTTTCTAACCCATTAAAAAACAAAATACAAGATAGAGATTTGAAACACAAAAACTCTTTTGAAACTCTTTAGAAAATGACCAAGATGGCACTAGAAATTGGTTAAAATTATCTTCTCAAATCTTATTCAAAACAGCCCTCAAAACCCCTTTATATAGGGTTAGGAGAAAACCAGCCGTTGGCAGCTAGAAATGGTCAAAATCGACCTTCTGGTCGACCAGCCAGTTGACAGTCCAACGGTCGAATTTCTGACCGTTGTGACTCCAGTCGACCGCCTGGTCGACCGAGCCTAGCCTGTCGGTCGACCGCGTGGTCAACCGGTACTACTCAAGAGTTGGGTAGTTACAGTCGGTCGACCGCCCGGTCGACTGGCCTTCTAGACTGGCCTTGTGCGCGTCCTTGTACATATCGGTCGACCGGTCCGATCGACCGCCAGCAGGCTCTGGCTGGGATAATAGGTTATGAAACTTAGTCTTTTAAATTCCAATAAAATCTTATAAATTCCATAAAAAATAGTTCTTATAAATATTTGAAGAACAAATATGTGTAACCAAAAATCAACACATATTACAAACTATTTGAACTATTTTTGTGATATAGAAATTATACTTAAACACAAAATCGGTATTTTCCAAAAACCAAACTTTGAAATGGAAATCCTATTTTTTTCCAAACTTGTATAAATACAAAAACATGATATTAAAATATATTTGAAGCATATTGTGTACAGATAGAATCCAATACACATGTAAATGATATATCTAAGTTTTTGACATGAAATCCAAAATGAGTTTTGTTAATTACAAAACTTTAAATACATGAAATAGATGTTGGCCCAGAGGCCCTTCACTCTAGTTTTGATGATGATTAACTCATGTAGTTATAGTTTACTAATAATCTTGTGATATTTAGTTTCAGATATTTGATCAAGATATTAGTAGGTGATTAGCTTCAATTAAGATTTTTTGGAGCTTTCACATGGTGATTCAAGAGCTCGAGCGTCAAGATCGCATCTAGCACTCGGTAGGAGTCAAGCTCGTTGGATCGATTTTGGATCGAGTCAACTTGGAGAAAGAGTTCTACAAGAAGACCTCGGTTTGTTTAGTTTAAAATTATATTTAGATCTTGTGTAAAGATTAGATAGTGTTGATATGCTCAAGTTCACAATACACGCACAGTTTAAAGTTTCATGTGTTTGATTTTTCGGTTAAACCGATATTGGATTTCAAGTGAAAAACATAGATATATATCCTTATATGTATATTGGATTCTATCCATATACTATATGCTTCAAAGTTGTTTCAATATCTTGTTTTCGTAGTTACATGAGTTTTGGAGAAAACGAATTTTCATTTCAAAATTCAAATTTTGGAAAATACGGTTTTTGTTTAAGGCAAATTTTCAAGAACACAAAAATGGTTCAGATTGTTTATAATGTGTGTTGAATTTTTTTTCACACATATTTGTATTTCAAAGATTTAATAAGAACTGATTTTTGTGAAATTTATGTGTATCTTATGAGATTTTTTAGAAGGCAAAAAGACAAGTTTTCAATCCCTATAGTTTTAACCTAGCTGTCTGCCAGTCGACTGGACCAGTCGACCGTAGCAGAAGTCGGTCGACCGGTCCAGTCGACCGACGTGCACAGAACGTGCACGTAACCCAGGCTGGGAGGCCGGTCGGCCGCCAGAGAGCTTATGCTCTCTGGAAATGGCCCTGGTCGACTGCCGGTCGATCGGTAGAGAATTCTGCTATCTGTTTCCAGTCTCCGGTCGACCGGCCGGTCGACCGGTGGCTCAACGGTCATTAATATGACCGTTGGCCAGTCGACCGCCCGGTCGACCGGAAGGGCAAACTGCCCTTTGCCTGCTGCCAATGGGCAAATACATGGGGCTATAAATACCCGCCATTTGAGCTGGTTTTGTACAACAATTTCAAGAGCAAAAATCTTCATCTTCTTAAGCGTTTTAGTTACAAGTTTTAAAAGATTTTTGGGTTTAAAAATCAATCTTCATTTGTTTTAAAGTGTTGGAAAAATCAAAGAAAATAGAGTATTTGGGAATTAGTTTTTGATCTTTATTTTGACATCTATGTTGTGATTTTCTCAAGTATTTTTCTTTGTTGTTTTCATTTTCAAACACTTTATTTTCTCACACTTGAGCTTATCTATCTATCCTATCTATTAGGATCTATTTTGTGGGAAAATTGGTTTTGTAGTTGAGAGAGATCACCAAGTGTTGTAAACCCTCTTTTCTTTGTGATATCCCTCTAGTGAGAGGTGATTGTGTTGATATCCCTCTTAGTGAAGAGGTGATTGTTGGAGTGGTGGCTTTGTGCTTTATCCCTCAAGTGTGAGGTGATTGTGGTGGTTTAGCTTTGTGCCTATCCCTCAATTGTGAGGTTGATATTGTGTTGGCTTTGTGCCTTGCCTCTAGTGAGAGGTTGTATTTGTTGAGAGAGGAGTTGTGTACTCTCAAGTTGTATTTGCCTAAATCCTTAGTGGAGTTTCTCTGTGTGGGAAGTCCTGTGTGGACAAATTAATGGTAATCCTTCTGTGTGAAGGCGGGGACGTAAAGCTGGGTGCTTGAACCTCGAAACATATCTTTGTGTTTGCATTTGATCCACTTTCTCTCTCTCTCTCTCTCACATTGTGCATTGTTCATATTGTTCATATCATATACATGCTTGGTTTTATTGTGTGCCCATACTTGTATTAAACCAAGAGAGCTTCATATAGCACCTCAACTCTTATTTAGAGAAATTTAGAGGAGTTAGTCCAGAGCCCTTCACCGGGAATTCGGCTACACTCTTTGGTTACACTAAGTGTGTTACAATTAGTTTTTAAATTCCGCATTATTTGTCATTAGATTAGCCTTACACATATTCACCCCCCTCTAGGTGTATTTCAATTGATATCAGAGCCTACGCTCCTGATATTAGGCTTAACCACCTCGGAGTGAGATCTTGGTTGCTAATCTATCATTTGTATTTGCACACTTATATTGTTTACACACACTCATGGACTTCATGACCCCTCCCATGTATGATACATCCAACATTGTTGTTTGGAAAGCTAGGATGTCTATGTACCTCAAAACCCTAGAATTGCATGTTTTCTTTGCCGCTACCAAGAAATCCTATCTTGGTAATAGCGAGTATATAGAGGTCAATGCACAAGCCCTAACGGCACTTAGGAGCACTATAAGTAAAGATTATATTTCTATGGTTTCTCATTATGATCCCGCCTTTACAGTGTGGAACACCTTGACCTCTCTCGCGCTACAAACGATGAAATATGTGGTGGAGAAATCTAGTGGAGGAGAATCCGAACAACGTTGCTTCATGGTCTAAGGGAATGATTCCCTTGAGGTATATTTGGATACTCAACTAGATGATAGTTCTAATTCTTCTTGTAATTAGTGTATGGATGCACATGCTTCAAATTATGAACTAGCTAAAGGTTGTGAAAGATTGATTTCGAAGAATAAAACTTTGAAAAAGAATAGTTCAAAATTAAAAGAAGAAAATGAAAATTTGTCTTCTAGACTTGATTTGATTTTGCAAGAGAGGATGAGATTTCAATTGAAAGGGACTCATTGAAATCCCAACTTGAACATGTCTTAAATGAAAATAAAATTTTGAAAAGTAAAAATGATTTTGAAAATGTTTTGAAGGAAAATGAGACTTTAACTTCAAAACTTGATTTCGTTTTAAAAGAAAATAATTCTTTGAAAAACAAAATTATTTCTATTTCAAAGAAATTGGATTTGGTTTCCAAGAAAAATATTTCTTTGAAAATGATTTTGATACTCATGTTTGTCATGCTAGTATAGTAACTTAGGTTTTTCTTTTTATTAAAACAAATTTAACATTTTCTTTACTTTTAAAAATTTTTGAAAATAGAAATAATATTTTGACATATTTTTTGTAAGAAATTAAGTCAATTTTAAGGAATAAGAAAATTAAAATTAGTATTTCTTAACTTGATCAAAATAAGATTATTTGTTTGATTTTTAGAGTTAGGAAGATAATTTGTCAAAGTAATTTAGTCTTGATCTTTACCTTAATGAAATATGCACACTTCATACACTTACATACTTAGGGTTCAAAAACGAAGATTCTTATGTCTTATAAAAAAAGAAAAAAATATATCTATGAAAGATGAACAAATCTAATTATTGATTAGCTAGGTGCTTTGGCCTACGTAAGCCTTAGTATTTATGCGAAAGATGATTAGATAAGTTTGAGGAAAAAATATATAAAAATCCTCTGATTAAGCTAGGTATTTGTGCCTAATAAAGCATAAGTATTCACGCCTAAAAGGGGTTCATATAATAAAATCCTTAGTTTTGTGGCCTTATTTGCTCGAGTCCTTAAGTCCTTGGGGTGTTTTCTCACCCGGTGCCCTAAGACCGTTTGGTTTGGGAGTCATCGATTAAAGGTTGGTTACATGGACAAATTAGAAAGCCTAATAGAATTAAGGAATAATACCATAATATATATATTTAAATAAATAAGGCATAAGAGTTAGAGCTAATGAACTCTTAGTCGAATTTTCATGGTCACAAGGTTCATATGACTTAGGGTAAAGTAATAGACTAGATGAGAATTACAATTTGACTCCTTACTTTGATTGATAACAAATTTTTGAATAGAGACTAAGTTTAGGAATGAAAAATTTAGTTTTCCTATAACTTATAGATTACTTAAATCTTACAGTTATATTTCAAATATTTTTCTCTTTCAAAATGCTTTTCGAAAATGCTAACTCTTTGTTTCTCATTCTTTACGGATTTTGTGAGTGTAATCCCCTGAAAACCCTCACGAGACAAAGCTCATCCTCTAGGGGTAACCTAGAGGTTTAACGGCTTGTTGTACATGCTCAGTGCAATCGCGTGACCTGCGAAAGTGGTCTAATAATCCTTAGTATAGTTTAGTTGTTTTGCTCGAGGACGAGCAAAAGATAGGTATGGGGGTGTGATCGGTCGCTAAAATTGCACATTTATTATCATATTCTCATACTTATTATTAAATAAACTCTGCTTGCTCCTAATTATTATTTAATTTATTTGTAGGCCCATTCCTAAAGGAGAGTGAAGGAAAATGAGCCCAAAAGCCCATCAAATTCTGAATTAAATCAGAATAAATTCGAAATCAGTGAATCAGGGCAAATCATGACAAATCAGAGAGATTGAAAATCGGTTGAAATGAATCATCACAAATCAAGCAGTTGAAGCCAAAGATTAAAGGCCATTTCGTCAAAATCCCAGACTTAAGCTGTAAATCTAGTTGAAGATAAATATCAATCGCGAAGCTGGGGAATTCCACCAATAGGGTGTGGCCACCTGGCCACACCCTGGCCGCGAAAACGCGGCCAAAGGCGCGTTTCCGTGGCTTTGTTAGGGAGTCAGGGGGAGCGTTTGCTCCCCCTATCATCTCACTCCTCTCCCCTCTGGGTTTTTGCCTATAAAAGGCAAGTATTTCACTGTAAATAGGGACGACCATGCAGAGATAAGATTTAGTCCACTTTTTCATTTTTTTTAGTGTAGGTTTTTATTTTTCTTTTCATGTAATTTTTAGTTTTAATCTATATAAATCAGAGGAGATCAGAGTTTCATAGGAGAATGAGAACGAAGCTTGTGCTGAGAGTGACACCGGTATAAGACTTTCTTCTTTTCTCTTATTGTTATAAAATCGAATATGTAGTTTCCCTTTTGTATGTACTTTGTTTTTATTCTTCTTCTTCTTCTCTACTTTTCTTCTTTTGGTATCAATTGCTATCCAAGTGAGTCTTAAAGTATCGAAAGAGCCTTGCTTTTGCAAGTGCCACCGATAGCTCATGACGATGGATTTTGAGTTTCATTCTATATCACTTCATACTTGCAACGTCTTGATGATATAATGTGGAAGAGACGGGAATCAACTCTTAAGGGCTATACGTTGATCGCCTCACTTCAAGGTAACTTCATTGCAAAAGATTCAAGGTAAGCATTTGGCCAAATGAGGTAAGTAACTTTTAGATTCTTTTCTTTTTATTCTTTAGCTTAGAACACCACAATCTACCACTCCTTTTATCACTCCTTTTTCCACTCCTTTTTCATTTCTTTGTACATATCATTTCTAGTTTCTCCATCTTCTTATTCTACCATCTTCTTCCTAATTTGACTTTAACTCTTTTTCATTTTCTTTTTAAGAACTAAAGAAGAACTTTAACCATTCTTTATAACATAAAAGAGAACTTACTAAAAAGCTCCCATCGCTAGTCCCTCCTTGTGGATCACGACCCGCATAGCCATTTGCTATAGCGGTAGTATTGAGCACCTTGCACTTTCTATCTTAAAGTTCTGAAATTCTGTATTTTGTGTGCAGGTTCCAGCTTAATCAATTTTTTTGCGCCATTGCCGGGGACTACACTAAAAAATAAAAAAGTGGACTAAATCCTATCTCTACATGATCGTCCCCATTTATAGTGAAATACCTGCCTTTTATAGGCAAAAACCCAGAGGGGAGAGGCGTGAGAAGATAGGGGAGCAAACGCTCCCCCTAACTCCCTAACAAAGCCACAGAAACGCGACTTTGGCCGCGTTTCCGCAGCCTGGGTGTGGCCAGGTGGCCACACCCTGTTGGTGGAATTCCCCGGCTTCGCGATTGATGTTTATCTTCAGCTAGATTTACAGTTTAAGTCCGAGATTTTGACGAAATAGCCTTTGATCTTTGGCAACCGCTTGACTTGGGATGATTCATTTCAACCGATTTTCAACCTCTCTGATTTGTCAAGATTTGCCATGATTCACTGATTTCGAATTTATTCTGATTTAATTCAGAATTTGATGAGCTTTTGGGCTCATTTTTCTTCACTTTCCTTTAGGAATGGGCCTACAAATAAATTAAATAATAATTAGGAACAAGCAGAGTTTATTTAATAATAAGTATGAGAATATGATAATAAATGTGCAATCTTAATGACCGTATATAGCTTCACATTCTAGTGTTTCTATTGCATGCACAACCTCTTCTTCTAACATTGAAAATGATATAAATATTTTGAAGAAGAATGTTGATTGTTTGGGCTCCACTTTGAGCCAATGTGCCATGAACCACACACGTTTGGAATCTATGTTTCGAAAAAAACAAGTTCCACCTATGCATGCACACCATACACGGCATACACATGCTCCTTACGTTCATACACATAACACTATGTATGCTCATCTGTACACTTGTACACATTGTGGACGTAAGGGCTACGTTGCAAAATTTTGTTATGATAGGATACATGATTCAAATTTTACAAATAGATTTGTTTGGGTTACGAAAGGTGCTAACTCTCATGGAACCAAAAGAGTATGGGTACCAAAAGCCACTCCTATTTTATTTGATGTAGGCGTGGGCTCTCACATAACGTGAGAGATGTTGGTTCTTTGAGGTGGATGTGTTCCGAGCTAAACGGTGACTATTTGGATGCATCACTTTCAAGGGAAGTTTGGTGGGAGGACCACCATGGTTTGGAGACATAGAGATGTGCCCTCTTGATTTTGGTAACTATCTCTTACTCCTCATTTATGTTTACATGCTTTTGATTATACATATTTCGCATGTTTTGATGTTTCATGATTATTACATTAAATGCCATGATGATTAGACTTATGACATACATGTATAGTATTTGAAATACACCCATGGACCCATATTTTGTGTTCTCACTTATAGTTTAGCTATTATGTATATTATAGCTCTAATAACATTGCATTTACCTAATGATCATATTAGTTTATGTTTTTTTTTTACTTCATGTTTTTATTACATGTTTAAATGTAATCCTTCATTAAAACTTGTGCATATACTTGTACAACTAGTGAGTCACAAATAGATTATTATATGTTTATACTTGATTGCTCATTTGTACCCATTAGATGTACTGATATAGCCTAGTTTTGATAACTCATACATTTTGACTTGTATTTCCTATTTTGTAAATGTTTTAATTAATATGTGTTTAACTTCATGTATATGTTAATTTTACCAAAACTATTGGGTATACATGTATAACCTTGAGTCATTTGCCTTTCATACAAAATATCTTTATAGACTCAATTGTGTTTGGATATGTATGTATACCTTTAGTTTTAACAAAACATACATGCCATGAAGTTAGTGTCATTGTTTTGATAATTTTCATTTGTTTTAAGGAACTTCATATGAGCTTCATTCCCTATATTCATGATTATGCTTTTCACATGACTCGTGTACACTCACTTTAATTGTATTTACTCATTACATTGGTTTATGAGTACTTTGTTGAGCTTTTTATGTCTTGAGTGTAAATTTTGTGTTGAATGCATGCTTCATGAATTATATGACTTGGTTTCATGTTTCGAAGAATCTATTACTAGTTATTTCAAACTATTTCAAACTAGTTTGTATTCTTCATTTTGGTAGAGTTTTCAAATATGCTAAAATTATTTTCAAACTTATTTTTGAAAACCCCTTCCATCGAAGAGTGGTTGGATGGGTGACCATGCCTTGTATGCTCAAATTGAAAATCATTTTAACATGTGCATGAATAGGGTAGTCTTTATGAGTTATACACTTGTTCCTCATTGTGTTTTCAATTGGTATCACAATTGATATCTATTTTGTATACTCATATTTGTTTCTATATATGTATGCTTCAACTTCATATAGTATCAATTTCGATTAGTATTTAATTTTTCATACATATATATGTGTTTTGATTGTGCATACTATATCTATATATATTTAAGCACAAATTTTGTTATGCTAAGCTTGATTTAGTTCTTAATGACAATTATTTTTCAATTGGTATCTTATACATGCTTATGCATCGTTTTTATTTGTATTTCATAAAGGGGGAGAAAATTCATGTTTTTACCTTTCAATCGGTTTTGTTTACAATTGGTATCTTACTCCCACTCTTTATGTTGAAAAATGATATTTGTCAATTAATATCTTAGTTTTCAATTAGTTTCCTAAGCTCCTAATAAAAAATATTTTCAATTGGTATATATTTCATTTTCAATATTGGTATCAAGAATCTTAAATTGAATTTATTCTCTATTTGGTAGCTCTATTGTAAAATGATTTTAGTCTTTAACTAAAAGGATTGGTTTATATTTTTCATTTGGTATCAATACTTACAATATATATATTCTTACAATTGGTATCAAAAGTGTAAAATATTTTCAATTGGTATTAAGATTTCCTATATATTTATATCTTTCAATTGGTATCAAAATTTATGTTGATTTCTTCAAAATATTTTGTTTATTTTCAATTGGTATCATAAATTGGTATAATGATGTTTCGATGTATACATTCATACTAATTGATATATTTTTCAATTGGTATCATAATATTTTCATTTATATTGCTTATATGCAAGGGAAGCTTCACATCTTCTCTATATATAGATTCATGTTGAGTGTATGTCATATTAAAGTGATTGACCTTTCTTTGGTATGTAGTACACGTGTGTAGTAGGAGCTTAAAATCTCCTTTTATACATTACATATTATACTTTATGTGGTTAGGGTTTAGTCATCTCTTTTCATATAAATGCATGTATGCAGGGGGAGTTAACTTCACGTCTCTCCCCTTCATGAATGTATATAGCATATATACCTTTATTATTTTGATTTATGCAAAAAGGGAGAAAAATATTATTTATGCCCTTTATTGTTTGTACCACTTTGTTGATGAATTGGCAAAAAGGAGGAGAGATATTTTGGAGTTTGATATATGCATGCTTGTTTAAATATGCATGTTTGTTTAAATTTGTTATCTTTTACCATTGGTATTAAGAGAATCTTCTGTTGGTATCAAGAGCAACATTTTTTAAGAAAATTTTTATTTTAAAATTGGCATCAAGAGCATGTTTAGTTCATTGGTATCAAATATCATGTTTATGCATATTGTTTATTGCAATGCATGTTTATTGCTATGCATGAGTTAAGGAGGAGCTTCTATGAAGCTTAACTTTAATCCATGCATATATAACTCCATGAGTTTTGTCATCATCAAAAAGGGAGAGATTGTTAGCTCAGAGGCCCTTCACTCTAGTTTTGATGATGATTAACTCATGTAGTTATAGTTTACTAATAATCTTGTGATATTTAGTTTCAGATATTTGATCAAGATATTAGAAGGTGATTAGCTTCAACAAATGTTTTTTGGAGCTTTCACATGGTGATTCAAGAGCTCGAGCATCGAGATCGCATCTAGTACTCAGTTGGAGTTAAGCTCGTTGGATCGGTTTTGGTTTGAGTCGATTGGAGAAGGAGTTCTACAAGAAGACCTCGGTTTATTTAGTTTAAGATTATGTTTAGATCTTGTGTAAAGATTAGATAATATTGATTTGCTCAAGTTCACAATACACACACAAGTTTAAAGTTTCATGTGTTTGGTTTTTCGGTTTAACCTATATTGTATTTCAAGTCAAAAACATAGATATAAATCTTTATATATTGGATTCTATTCATTTACTATATGCTTCAAAGTTATTTCAATATCATATTTTGTATTTACATGAGTTTTGGAGAAAATGAATTTCCATTTCAAAATGCAAAGTTTAGAAAATACGGTTTTTAGTTTAAGGCAAATTTTCAAGAACACAAAAATGGTTCAAATTGTTTATAATATGTGTTGAATTTTTCTCACACATATTTGTATTTCAAAGATCTAATAAGAACTGATTTTTGTGAAATTTATGTGTATTTTATGGGATTTTTTAGAAGGAAAAAAATAAGTTTTCAATCCCTATAGTTTTTTGACCTGGCTGTCTGCCAGTCGACCGGACCGGTCGACCATAGCAGAAGTCGGTCAACCGGTCTGGTCGACCAACGTGCACAGAACGTGCACGCAGCCCAGGCTGGGAGGCCGGTCGACCACCCGGTCGACCGCCAGAGAGCAGAAGCTCTCTGGAAATGGCCCCGGTCGACTGACAGAGAGCTCTACTCTCTGTTTCCAATCTCCGGTCGATCGGACGATCGATCGGTGGCTCAACGGTCATAAATATGACCGTTGGCGGTCGACCGCCCGGTCGACCGGAAGGGCAAAACTGCCCTTTGCCTGCTACCGACGGGCAGAATTCTATGGGGCTATAAATACCCCCCATTTGAGCTGGTTTTGTACAACAATTTAAAGAGCAAAAATCTTCATCTTCTTAAGTGTTTTAGTTATAAGTTTTAAAAGAGTTTTTGGGTTTAAAAGATCAATCTTCCTTTGTTTTAAAGTGTTGAAAAAATCAAAGAAAGATAGAGTATTTGGGAATTAGTTTTTGATCTTTATTTCAACATCTATCTTGTGATTTTCCCAAGTATTTTTCTTTGTTGTTTTCATTTTCAAATACTTTATTTTCTCACACTTGAGCTTATCTATCTATCTTATTTATTAGGATCTATTTTGTGAAAAAATTGGTTTGTGGTTGAGAGAGACCACCAAGTGTTGTAAACCCTCCCTTCTTTGTGATATCCCTCTACTGAGAGGTGATTGTGTTGATATCCCTTTTAGTGAAGAGGTGATTGTTGGAGTGGTGGCTTTGTGCTTTATCTCTCAAGTGTGAAGTGATTGTGGTGGTTTGGTTTTGTACCTATCCCTCAATTGTGAGGTTGATATTGTGTTAGCTTTGTGCCTTGCCTCTAATGAGAGGTTGTATTTGTTGAGAGAGAAGTTGTGTACTCCCAAGTTGTATTTGCCCAAATCCTCAGTAGAGGTTCCCTTTATGGGAAGTCCTGTGTGGATGAATTAGTGAAAATCCTTCTGTGTGAAGGCGGGGACGTAGAGCTAGGTGCTCAAACTCTACAACATTCTCAATAACAACATTAGTTTCTTCAAATTTAACATGCATGGATTCTTCAATAGTAAGAGAAGATTTATTAAATACTCTATAAGCTTTGCTAGTAGTAGAATATCTAACAAATATTGCTTCATAAGCCTTAGCATCAAATTTACCCAAGTTATCTTTAGTATTTAGAACAAAACACTTGCATCCAAAAACTTTGAAATATGAAACATTTGGTTTCCTTAAATGATAAATTTCAAAAGATGTCTTGAAAGTATTTTTACACAAATAAATACGATTTGATATGTAGCATGCGGTGTTTACGGCCTCGGCCCATAGATATTGAGGGAGGTCATATTCACTTATCATAGTCCTAACCATCTCTTGAAGGGTTCTATTCTTTCTTTCAACTACTCCATTTTATTGTGGAGTTCTAGGACATGACATTTCATGCTTAATTCCCTTTTCATCATAATAAGTCATGAAGAATTGGTTAACAAACTCACCACCTCTATCACTTCTTATTTTCAAAATCGAAAAACATTTTTCTTTTTCAACCTTTTTTCGAAAAGTCTTAAAATGTGAAAAAGTTTGATCTTTGTATTCCAAAAAGAAAACCCAAGTAAATCGGGAAAAATTATCAACCAAAACAAATGCATATCTACTACCATTTAAACTTTTAGTTTTAGTTGGTCCAAAAAGATCCATGTGAATTAATTCTAATAGCCTAGTTAACATGATATCCTTGATTGGCTTGAAAGAAGACTTGGTTTGTTTCCCAAGTTGGCACGCACCACAAATGCGGTCTTTTTCAAACTTCAAGCAAGAAATACCCTTCACCAATTCCTTAAAATTAATCCTAGCAAGATGATCAAAAGATGCAGGTCCTAATCTTATATGCCAAAGCCAAGAAGTTTCATCAAAAGCATTCAAGCATTTAGTAGAACAATCCAAATTAAGCATGTCAATGATATAGACATTATTATCACGAAAACCGGTGAGAATACAGTCATTGGTTTTACAATCAAAAATTTTGCAAGAAGAATCATCAAAAATAACTTTAAGACCACGATCACAAAGTTGACTTATACTAAGCAAGTTATGTTTAAGTCCATCAACAAGCACAACATTTTCTATAATAGGAGATGCACCAATTTGAATGTTACCTATCCCGATGATAGTGCCCTTGGAGTCATCTCCAAAGGTGACAGTGCCACCTTCAACGTACCTTGATAGGGTTGTAAAGTTGTTAATATCCCATGTCATATGTCTTGAACAACCGCTATCAAGGTACCACCGCTCCTTACGTCTTGGAGCCTTGGTGTGTACCTACATCAAATAATTTAGAACTTAATTTAGAACTTAATTTTGGTACCCACATTTTCTTGGGTTCTAAAGAGTTAGTATCACGGATCCACACAAGATTATTTGTTCTATTAATTTGATCATAGCAAAACTTAGCTAAATGACCATTTTTACCATAATAAGTACATCTATAAACTCTACCATATTTAAATGCATAATGAGTGTGTGGCTTACTAGCATGTGACTTGTGAGCATGAGCAGATTTAACATGAGAAGTGTTGTGTGAAGTGTTGACATGATGAGCATTTTTAGCATGGGTTGTTTTATCATTCTTAACATGTGGTGTGTACTTCTTTGAAAACATATCCTCTAATTTCTTAGTATTAAAAGCACAATCTTTTAAAACTTTTTCAAAATCAATAATTCTAGTTTTTAACAAAGAAAGTTCATTTTCATCAACTTTTGAAAATTTAGCTTTACAAGCAACTTTATAAGCATCAAATTCTCTTCTAGTTGAAACAAGGTTGGAAAAATTTCATCCTTTTCTTGTGAAACAATAGCAAGTTGATTTTTAAGAACTTCAATTTTCTTTTCCAATTTTGAACATTCTACCTTTTTATCATCATAGCTTTCAGAAAGTTCAACAAAAGCATGTAAAGGATTTCTCTACTTAATTCATCTTCTTCATCAAGAGGTTAAGTGGTTACCTTGGGTGTGTTTGCCATGAAACACATGTTTGCCGTGTCCACCTCATCTTCGGACTCGCTTTCTGAATCCCAAGTGGCTTTGTATGCTTTCTTTTCGACCGGCCTCTTTTGCTTCAAGGAGGAAGTCACCTTTTTCTTGAACTCAGGACAATCGGCCATGATGTGCCCGGGTTTGCGGCAATTGTAGCATATGATTCTTCTCTCCTCCTTCTCTTCCAATTTTCTTCTAAAGTTGAGTTTGTTCTTGCGGTACAACCTCTTCACATTTCATACTAGGAGAGATAGCTCCTCATCATCTTCTTCATCTTCTTCATCTTCGTTGATAGTAGAGGAAGACTTAAAGGCTATGGATTTCTTCTTTTGAGGTACCGCTTCTTCTCTTGCCTTCTTCTCCATCTCATGAGTCTTAAGGTTTCCAATAAGACTTATGAGATCCATTTCATCTTTATCATTCAACTCCTTTAAGGTGGTTGCCTTGATCTCCCATGATGAAGGAAGAGCTCGTATCACTTTGCGTACCTTTTGATCGTTGCTTATATCATCACCTAGAGAAGAAAGGGCATTAGTAATCTTGGTAAACTTGGTAATCATAGAATCAATAAACTCATCTTCAAGCATTTTAAAACCTTCATATTGGGACCTCAAGAGATCTATTTTGGCTCTCTTGACCTGTGAAGTCCCCTCATGTGTGACCAACAAGTGTTGCCAAATCTCATAGGCGGATTGGCAATGTATAACCCGTGTAAGATCATCCTCATTCAAGGTGGTGAGAAGAAAATTTTGGCCTTAGAATTAACCTCATATTCTTTGAAGGTAAAGTCGGACCAAGTACTCTCCTCACTATCGGTCCATCATAGGGTTTGGTCAAGGATTTAGCCACTAAGCTACCTAAGGATTGTAGAAAAATAGTCATCCTAACCTTCCAAATGGGGAAATTGAGTCCATCAAATTTAGGAGGGATCTTAATGTTGTCGGCCATGTTTACTAGTGTATGAATGAAAGAATGCAAATGGTGATTAGCAAATTTTTAGGATCTCTCTAAGGATGTTAAGTCAAAACCTAGAGTCCAAGCTCTGATACCAATTGAAATCACCTAGAGGAGGGGTGAATAGGTGATAATACTAATCAATGCACAATTTAAAAATCTATGATGCAACAATCACCCAAAACAAGATTAGAAGCCGAATACCCTGTGAAGGGCTCTGAACTCCTTCCTCGTGATTTCTCTAGATAAGAGTTTGAGGTGCACAATGCAATCTTGTTGTATGAGTATTTGATTGACAATATGAATATGAAACAAGTGAATATAGCAATGAAATAAAGCAAGAAGCAAGTAAACCAAGCGCAAACACCGAGAATTTTTCAAGGTTCGAGCACCCAGCTCTACGTCTCCGCCTTCCCAAAAGGATTTCTAACGACTATAACTTCACAAAGAGTTACAATCACACCGGAGTACCCAACTCCACAATCTCGAATACAAGTATCTCTTGATAATCATAAGACCACAAACTCTCTTTTGAAAAATCCTCTTTCCCTTACAAGAACCCTGTAGAACAATGTGTAGGATGAAGCTCAAGTACTGTAAGTGAAAAAGAAAAAGAATTTGAGAGAGTTTTTAAACTAAAACTTCAGAGATGAGAGAGATTTTTCAGCACAAAAACCAGAACCAAACTCTTTTGAAAGCCTTTTGAAAACTTGAGTATTTTGCAAATGTTTGTTGTATCAACCATAACCCTAATCACCCCTATTTATAGGATAAGGCTAGGGTTCAAGTGTAAACTCACATAATGATAATTAGGAAGAATTTGACCCATAAAACAGCCTTAAAACTCGTTTAGAGACAAAAGGTTTAATTAAAACGTGTTTTTAAAAAACTAACCGTTATGGCAGAAAACTCACTCCCGGTCGACCGGCGGTCGACCGGGTTTCAAATAAAAAGAGCCGTTGTGGCCCACAGTCGACCGCCCGGTCGACCGCAACAAACAGAGAGTTGCTGTCTTGCAGTCGGCCGAAGGTCGGTCGACCGCAATTGGGTCCGGTCGACCGCCCAGTCGACCGGTAAGCGTGCACACATGCACGCACCCAACGGTCAGATTCCCGGTCGACTGATCTGACCTGACATAGAGTCGGTCGACCGGTCGGTCGACCGGCTCAGGTCAAAACTTGAAATTTTGAAAAAGATTTTGAAGAGTTTGGGATAGTTTTAAAAATAGTTTTTGTCATAACTACGTATAATACATAAAATGGAGTTTGTAAGTAATAAAATTTATTTAAAAATATTTTTTTATGAATTTATAGGAGAAATTTTTGGAAAAACCATGTGCGCAAAAACTTGTGTATAGGAACATGAGCTTCAACCTATCCACTATCCTTTAACAAAACTATAAAACTAAAAACAATCTAATGAAGTCTCTTGAGCCAAACTGAAGTCTTGAGCCATTTGCCTTATTTGCTCCATGAACCTAGAAAATCTTTCAAGAGCTAAGCAATGGCTATCATAAATGGTTCAAACCTGAAACTTCATCTTAAACAACTTATTAGTACCATATAGCTCCTATGTGTTTTGTTATCATCAAAACTCTAAACAAATGGAGAGTGTAGCCTCTTGGGCCAACACTTCATATAACACCTCAACTCTTATTTAGAGAAATTTAGAGGAGTTAGTCCAGAGCCCTTCACCGAGAATTCGGCTACACTATTTGGTTACACTAAGTGTGTTGCAATTAGTTTTTAAATTATGCATTATTTGTCATTAGATTAGCCTTACACCAATTCATCCCCCCCTCTAGGTGTATTTCAATAGAATCATCAAAATAAGTTTGTCTAAATATTTGAAGCATAGATGTATATAGATGAAATCAATTAACATTAAATCATGTAAACTTTTTTGATTCTATCTATTCATGAATCATATATATGTATATTGAAAATTAAAGCCGGTTAAATCGAGAACAAACGTATTGAACTTGTGTGTGTGTGCGCGCGCGCGCGTGTGTGTGAACTTGAGCATATCAATACTAATTTATCTTACACAAGATCTAAACACAAACTGAAATTTTCTTGTAGAAACTCCTTTTTCAAGTCGACTCGATTTAAACACGATCCAAAGAGCTTGACTCCATCTGAGTGCTAAATGTGATCTTAACGCACGAGCTCTTGAATCTAGATGTGTTAGCTCCAAAACTCCTTTGTTGAAGCTAAGCACTACTAAGATCATGATAGTAAATCTGAAACTATATAAACACAAGATCATTAGTACTATAACTACATGAGTTAATCATCATCAAAACTAGAGCTATTCCCCTCAGCATGATGAGTTATCGAGAATTTCTATTGAACTTAAAGGCCAATATTTTTCTTAATCCTTAGCCGTTAAGGGCATTGGATTTTGATAGTTTCTAAAGAAGAGTGACAAAACTATTACTCAGTTAGCTTGCCTTCATTAGCTCAATTCTGTCGAGGATTGGACCCTGCGCTGTTCACCCAACCATTCCTCTTAACCAGCTTCTTATGTGCCGATTAGAACTCAAGCGATGTTTGGTCATCGATGTTGGTCCCACCTATCACCGAATAGTTATTGATCAATGAGGACTATTATGCTCGTGTTGAGCAGAACATAGTCGTTAATCGAGAATTCCATTGTAGGGGAATGCATTCGATGCAAGCGTCATACATACTTGACCCAATGATCTGAGTTTTAATGTTAACATGAACAAGGATAGTATTTCTTCAAGAATTTGCCATTAATTGGCGTCATAAGTGTATCGCCTTCTGGATTTATCAGGCTATATGCTCTATTTGAGTACACTGACTCTACCACAAATGGTCCTTCTCATTTGGGTTGAAATTTTTTTCATCTTATGTGTCATCGTCATGGGTCTTCTGACAGCCAAGACGAGATCGCTTTTCTTGAATGTTCCATCCTTAACTTTCTTGTTGAAGGCTCTAAAAATTTGGGCTTGATAAAGCTCGATTTGCTGTTGAGCTTACAGGCATTTGTCATCCAAAGCTTCCAGCTCCTAGAGTCACAGTCAATGCTTCTTCTCATCTGTCATCTCCGTTGTTAATGCAATGCGCAAAGATGGGATCTGGATTTCTAGCGAAAGTACAGCTTCACACACGTACACCAAAGAGAACGGTGTAGCTTTCATCAGGGTTCTCACTATTGTGCGATAAGCCTACAAGCATTCATCTAAATTATCGTCCCAGTCGCGTTGACTTTTTGAGATGAACTTCATGAGAAGCTTTCCCATATTTTGTTAAAAGCTTCTGCGAGCCCATTAGCGCCTGGGTAGTATGCCGTTGAAGACACACTTTGGATTCTGAACTTGTCGCAGAATCTCTGGAACGCTTGGCTGACTAACTGAGGTCCATTATCGTGGACAATCCGCTGTGGCACGCCAAAGCAGTAGAATACGTGATGTTTGATAAACTTGATCACGTCAGATGTATTCACTTCCTTTAAAGGGATAGCCTGGGCCCATTTGAAAAAGTAATCGGTTATATTTAAGATAAACCAATGTCCTTTGGATTAAGGTGGGCTGATAGGACCAATCACGTCCATTCCCCACATCTCAAATAGCCAGGAAGAAATCGTAGGTCGAAAATTTCCTGGTGCCTGATGAATGAAGTCGCCATGGATCTGACAGGCATGGCATCGCTCAGCATAAGCAATGGCGTCAGGGATCATCTTTGGCCAACAATATCCCAGTCTTCGGAGTTGATATCCAAGCTTTGGACCAGGTTGGTGAGCTCTGCACATACCGTTATCAGCCTCTTTGAGTGCCTCTTTATGTGATAGGCAGTGGAAGAGGAATCCATCATGCGATCGGCGATATAGTGTTCGTGCGATCGCATTGTAATAGAATCTAGGGGCTTTCCTTCTAATGGCAGTCGCCTCTTTAGAGTCGCCGGGCAGTATACAGTACAGGGCATAGTCGATGTATGAGAATCGCCAATCCCTGAGCTCTAAACCTGCTAAAGTCTCTAAAACTTCTTTGACTTAAAGGTCTTCTTCTGGTGTTTGATCTCTTCAAAGGCGAATTTTATACATTACAAGTCATGGCTATAGACGAGTACTTTCTTTGTCGCTCTGGTTGGAAGAGCCAGGGAAGCGGCAAGGGACACCAGTGCATCTGCATGCGTATTTTGCTGGCGAGGTACATGGTTAATGTAGAAGTTTCTGAATCTCTCTGCCATGTTGATGGTTACATTGTGATAGAACACTAAGTCTTCATGTCAGACTTCTTACTCCCCATGAACCTGATTGACGATGAGCTTTAAATCACCATACGCTTCGAGATTTTTAACGCCAATCTCATCGGCTATTTGCATCCCGATCAAAAGAGCGTTTTATTCTGAACATTATTGGAACACGGCTCAGTTAATTAGAAAGCACAAGGGCCCGTTCTTGATGCACCGTCAAAGAAGAGTTGCCATACCTGTTCTTCGAAAGACGTCTGGGTCATGCAGTCTTTAGCTATCTCATCTGGGAGATTTTCATAAAGTTTGGTCGTTCTTGGATCTAGATGTTCAGCCAAGAAGTCTGCCATTGTCTATCCCTTCAGAGCTTTTTGTGCAGGAATTGCATCTCGAATTGGGAAAGCCATATGGCCCATTTCGCCAATCGACTATTCAGCGATGATAACTTCGTCATTAGCAATCTTAAAGGATCAGGTTTTTGATATGACGTGTATGGTTTGGCCCACCAGGTAGTGTCACATTTTCTGAATATCGAACACCAGCGTCAAGCATTCTTTTTCGATCGGGTTGTATCGATATCCAACTCCGATCATGGTTCTACTCAGGTAGTAGATTGCCTGCTCGTGCCCCTGATGTAATACCCCGTTCCCGGAATACGTACTTAGTTGCGTGTTCAGTTTTTCGATCGTATTTTTCGATTTACTTCCTGTATTTGACCGATTTCAGTTTTAAAAATCATTTTCCATATTATATATTTTCTATGATTTTCTGAAATTTTCCTGAATTTAATTAAATATTTTCAAAACCGGTGTCGACCAGTGCCGCTGATCGATTCTCGGATTTTTAATTCACAAACAGTTAGGAATTTCTAGAAGGTCCTTTAGACTTTATTTCTTAGAATCATATTTTCTATCTAAATGCTTTTTCTGAGAATTTTATGAATTTATGAAAATTCCAACGGAGTCGGTAGATAACTGATTCCGGGATTTTTAGTTTTAAAACTATAAATTATTTCTTCAAACGAATTTCACCATGAGTCTTAAAATATTATTCTTGATTTTTGGTAAAATTTTCGGGTCGTTCCGAGATACTTGAATTTCGGACGATTTCGGTATTTTCCGAAATGTTTTCCGCATCTTCGACTTAAACCTGAAAAAAAAAATTGTCTTTTCAACATTTTTAAATTTTAAGCCAAAGAAAATATCTTTCCTTTTTTAATTCTTTTCCTTTTCCCTTTTTCTTGATTTTCCTTTACTTCCTTCACAAGCCTCAAAATTTCCAATTTCTAATAATTCCACTTTCTCCAAAATTCCACCAACTCCCACCTACTTCCTCATTTATGCATCTCTTACTCTCTCTCTCCCATGGCCAGCCAAGTGGCCAAGTGAGGGACACCTCACCCTCTCCTATTTGCAATAAACCCCCTCTAAATTACATTATTTGCAACTCCTTTACAAAATCTAAAACCTATATAACATTTCCTTTACATTTCTTCTCCTTTTTCTTCATTTCACCAAAGTATTAGCCTTCACCATTTCCCTCTCCATCTCAACTTCAACCACCTACTTCCAAAACAACACCACAAGATCATCATCTCCACCTCAAGCAACCATTTTGGAACTTGGATCGTAGCTTTCTTCGCCGCCAAAGATCACCTTGGTGCTATTCGTCGACAACGACCCTTTCGATCGCATAAAACGTCGATTGATCACTCCTGGTGAGTATTTTTACTCACCAAGACTTGTAAACTTCCTAGTATACTTGTATTTCCACATCTTGTACACATGTGCCTTCAAAATCATATTTTTGACCTTCAAATTCGACCAGCAAATTCTGTTCTGTACGCTATTTTCAGGCCACGATTAGTCGACTGGACCTAGGGATTAGTCGACTAACCCATCTAGTTGAACCATAACCTTTTTCTGAAACTCAGTTTTAGTCGACTTACCCTGGTTATTAGTCGACTAACCTTTTCTGGAAATAAACCTCAACTCTCTGGAAATCACTGTTAGTCGACTACCCTTTTACCCTAGTCGACTAACCTTTCCTGAACCAGAAACTCAACTCTCTGTATCTCAGATTTAGTCGACTTACGTATCTGTTAGTCGACTTGAGTTCACTGTTAGTCGACTACCCTTTTACCCTAGTCGACTAACTCTCCCTGAAACAGAATCTCAACTCTCTGGAACCCAGTTTTAGTCGACTAATTCAGACTGTTAGTCGACTAGAGACCCCTATTAGTCGACTAACCCTTCCACCTAGTCGACTAATTTAGGCTGTTTATTATAGTTGATTTCTTTTCTGAAATTAGATCTTACCCTTGATACATGTGTGATATATTATTCTTATTTATGCTTCATGACTGATACTTCATGACATGTTACTTGATGGGTCTTACTTCATATTACACCATGACTTGTTATTATATATTCCCACTTCATGACTTGTTAAATAGAGAATATCATCTCTTATCATGCTATCTCTTAAACCAAGCATGATACACTTGACTTTTGTATAAAATGGACCAACTTACATGTGGGTCGGGGGAAACATGCGGATATCGATATGTGTTCGTGTTTACAGTGGTATTAGGTATATTGTACAATCATATTACCGGTCTGACCTGTGGGCCTCCAGGAGACCGAGGGGAGTGCTTGCTCCCTCTTCCTGAATACTATCATGATAAAGGGCATACATAAGTCCCTCCTGTTAGCCTAGCGGCTGGCTTCCGTCACCAAGCAACGGAACAATCCTGGACCGTTATCCCGGGCATGTACGGGATCCACTGTAAACATAGTTCGTTGATAATCCCGCTGGTTTCCAATAACAACCTTGCTTTACTAGGATATGGATCTATGTGCGCTGGGACGCTGGGTCACATAGCTAGATATCACAGTAAGACAAGTAATGACAATAATAGACTTTAACCGTGGATCTAGTGTATTCTGATTTTATCTCTTCATGCTTTCATTATTCGTTGATTGATATTCATACTACTGTTCTAACTCCTTACCCTTGTTTCATAGCCATTTGGCTATAGCCTGCTCATTGTTGGGAGGTCCTGACTCCCTTGGATTTGCATGTTCAGGTTCTGAAGTTTGGATCGAAGTGGAGCCATCCACGGAGGATCAAGCTTATTTTAGTGAGCAGGCCGATTAGCTCCAGTCCTTGTGCCAGATCTCTCTTTTTGACTCACGGGATCTTCATCCTACTCGTGAGCATTTTGTGTTTATATTGTATCTTTTGCTTTTGGACTTGGTTGTGATAAAAGATACATGTAATGTGTAATATTTTATCATATTTTGTGATGACTTGTACTTGTACTTTTATGTTGGCATATGTATGGATATCACGCTTTGTCGTGTACTCTGATCTTTGTTGTACTAAATGCTTAGCGTATATACGTGGGGGCATTTTCTGACCTACGTGTATACGTCGCAGTGACGTCTCCGTATCCGTGGGATTCGGGGCGTTACAGGTTGGTATCAGAGCCTAGGCTCTCACACCTATAGTACAATCAAGCAGCAAATTCCAGTAATTTGCTATTGCCAACTACAATGTACAAAGTTATCTAGTCCTTCTTGATCCCTTCTTGATTCCTTTCCTTGTGTCCTAAACTCCTTCCATTTGTTTCCAAATTCCAGTTATCTTATCCCAATTCGGTATGGAGAGAAGGACGGGACGAAACCATTCCGGACAAGCATCGAATGGACCCGCGGGAGAGAATGTCGATATTCTGAGGGTCATTCAGACGATGATGGAGAACCAGCAGCAACAGACGGAACTCCTCCGGCAAGAATTGGCAGCTCCAAAGGAACAGAGACCGGGAAATGTTTCGGACTTCAGACGGCTGCAACCAGCCATATTCACGGGTGAAGAGAAACCCCTGGATGCTGAGCAATGGCTGACAGACACCACAGACTTATTGAATGCAGCTCGAGTTCCAAGGAGAACCAAGTGGAGGTTGCTAAGATTCAATTGAAGGATATAGCCAGAACTTGGTGGCTAGCTGAGGAGGCTAGATTGGAGAAGCCTGTCACCTGGGACACATTCTCCAAGAGCTTTTATAGCAGATTCTTCCCTGCCACTGCTCAGAAAGACATGGAAGAGCAGTTCATCAGACTTCAGCAAGGGAATAGATCCGTGGATGAGTATGCCGCGGAATTTCTCAGACTTAGCCGCTTTGCTCCGTACATGGTAACTGATGAGGAGAAGCGGGCTAGTAGTTTCAGCAGGACTTGCAGATGGACATCCAAGTTTTCTTAATGCCCCAGCAGCTGAAGACTTATTCAGAAGTTCTCACCATAGCTCGAGAGGTGGAGCGTGGGCTAGAGAAGAAGCAAGTGAACCAGATGAGGAACCAGGCCATGAAGAGGCCATTTCCACCTATGGGAAGAGGGGGCCCATACAGAGCAGCGAAGGTTCAGGCTATGAGGCAACCATTCCGACCAGCTCCTTACCAGACGGCTCAACCACTTTCTTTCTGCAGTTATTGTCAGAAGCCAGGCCACATTCGACAGACTTGCCGTAGGGCAAATGGATTATGTTTGGTGTGTGGTTCCCGAGACCATTCCATCGAAGCCTGTCCACACAGGAGAATGGGGATAGCCGGCCAAGCTTTGCCAGCACTGCAGGGACCGAATGGGCAGAGAGCACTTCCAGGGCCACCGGGACAGAGGAATCAAGGACCGATGATCAGGAGTTTCCTCCCCCTCCTCCACAGCAAGCTATTCGCCCAGTCCAGAGAGGAGCTAGGACTGCTGCAGGGCGTGGAAGGGGTCAAGCCTTCAATTTGACAGAAGTAGAGGCTGAGACTTCTGAGGAGGTGATAACAGGTAATATCAGGGTGCATTCTAAACCTGTTTTAGCCCTCTTCGATTCAGGTGCTTCACATTGTTTTATCTCAGATCATTTTGTGGCATTGCATTCCATACCTGTTAAATCTTTAGACCACAAATGGGAGATTAGTACAGGGAATGGAGTAGTCATATCTTCTAGAGTTTGTGCTGACTGTCCAGTAGAACTTTGTGATAAGACCTTGGCCATAGATATGCTCGTACTAGACACCAAGGGGTACGACGTGATCTTAGGCATGACCTGGCTCAGTCAGTACTATGCAGTGATTGACTGTAGGGAGAAGAAGATTATTTTCAGAATCCCTCTTCAACCGGAATTCCAATTCAGTGGAGAAGTGAAGTCTACCAAGAGAAAGACTCGGTTGACTACTTCGGAGGTTCAGAAAGGAGTACCGGTGTGGGATGAATTTCCAGGAGTGTTTGCTGAGATCTCAGGACTACCACCTGAGAGGATGATTGAGTTCTCTATTGAGACTGTGCCTGGAGCGGCTCCTATATCCAAGGCTCCGTACAGGATGGCACCTACGGAGTTAGAGATTCTGAAGAAGCAGCTGCAGGAATACTCTGATAAGGGATTGATTCGGCCAGTACTTCACCATGGGGAGCTCCAGTATTATTGGCAAACAAGAAGGATGGTGGTAAGAGGCTTTGTATTGATTATAGAGAATTGAACAAAGTTACCATCAAGAACAAGTATCCCTTACCAAGGATTGATGATCTGTTTGATCAGCTTCATGGAGCCCGAGTATTCTCTAAATTAGATTTACAATCGGGTTACCATCAGCTTAGGGTGAGGAAAGAGGATATTCCGAAGACGGCATTCAGGACCCGTTATGGCCACTATGAGTTTCTAGTTATGCCTTTCGGAGTCACCAATGCCCCTTCAGTTTTCATGGATTTGATGAACAGAGTGTTCTCGCCCTATTTGGATCAGCTCGTTGTGGTGTTTATAGATGATATCTTGATCTATTCAAAGAACAACAGGGAGCATGCAGAACACTTGAGGATTGTATTGCAGACTCTACAGCAGGAGCAGCTTCATGCTAAGAGGAGCAAGTGTGACTTTTGGTTGGACAGTATGGCCTTCCTTGGACACATAGTTTCAGCGGAAGGAATTTCAGTTGATCCTAGCAAAGTCCAGGCAGTGAAGGACTGGCCAATTCCAAAGACGGTGACTGAAGTTAAGAGTTTTCTTGGACTAGCCGGATATTACAGACGCTTTGTCCAAGATTTCTCTAGGATTGCAGCCCCGTTGACCAAGCTCACCCGAAAGGAGAAAGGTACATATGGACAGAGGAATGTACTGCAGCTTTTGAGCAATTGAAGCAGAGACTCATTTCAGCTCCAATCTTGAAGACTCCCTCAGGGAGAGGAGGGATGGTCATATTCAGTGATGCATCAGGAAAAGGCCTGGGGTGTGTACTTATGCAACATGATCATGTCATAGCTTATGCATCCAGGCAACTGAAGACTCATGAGCGGAATTACCCAACTCATGACTTGGAGCTAGCAGCTGTTATATTTGCCTTGAAGATCTGGAGGCATTATCTTCTGGGAGATAAAGTGTTGATATACACGGATCACAAGAGCCTCAAGTATATTTTCTCACAGAAGGAGTTGAACATGAGGCAGAGGCGGTGGCTGGAGCTGATGGCGGACTATGATATTGACTTGCAATATCATCCAGGCAAGGTCAATACAGTACCGGATGCACTGAGCAGGAAGCCAGAGAATAGAGTGCTTGTCCAACTTACTCAGCAGAAGGAGTTGATTCAAGACATCATCAGATTGGACTTAATGTTGGTACAAGGAGTTGATAAGGCAGGACAGTTCATGACCTTGCAGATTCAGTCAACATTGATAGATGAGATCAAGGAAGCTCAAAAGGAAGATCCCAGATTGCAGTCATTTCGAGCCCAGGTAGAGGCTGGATTGAGGACTGATATCTGTATTCATCCAGATGGTGCATTATATTTTGGCAGCAGGATTTGTGTTCCCCAAGGAGAAGTTCGACAGAAGATTCTAGCAGAAGCGCACAGTTCAGCATATTCCATACACCCAGGGGGAAACAAGATGTATCAAGACATAAAGAAGCAGTTTTGGTGGAATGCTATGAAGAGGGAGATAGCCCAGTATGTTGCCAAGTGCTTGGTTTGTCAGCAGATAAAGATAGAGCATCAGAGGACAACTGGACTTCTACAACCTTTACCGATACCTGAGTGGAAGTGGGAGCACATCACCATGGATTTTGTCACGGCATTGCCTCGCAGTCCTAAAGGTAATAATGCTGTGTGGGTAATCATTGATCGCCTCACCAAATCAGCTCACTTCATACCATTCAGGGTAGGTCAGGCAACAGAGGTTCTGGCAGACAAGTACATGAAGGAGATAGTTCGTCTGCATGGAGTTCCAGTTAGTATTGTATCAGACAGAGACACCAGATTCAGATCTCATTTCTGGGAGAGCCTCCAAGAAAGTCTGGGAACTCGTCTGAAATTCAGTACTTCATATCATCCTCAGACAGACGGACAATCTGAAAGGACTATCCAGATTCTTGAAGATATGTTGTGGGCCTGCATGATTGAATTCCAGGGATCATGGGAAGACCATCTTCACTTGGCTGAATTTTCTTATAATAACAGCTATCAGGCAAGTATCAAGATGGCACCTTTTGAAGCATTGTATGGTAGGAAGTGTAGGTCACCGATTTGTTGGGATGAAGTCGGTGAGAGGAGACTTTTGGGACCAGAGATCCTGATTCAGACAACAGATAAAGTCAGGATTATCAGAGATCACCTCAGGGCAGCACAGAGTCGGCAGAAGAGTTGGGCTGACACACTGAGAAGGCCATTGGAATTCCAGACAGGGGATCATGTGTTTTTGAAGATATCACCTACAAAGGAGTAATCCGGTTCGGTACTCGTGGAAAGCTTAGTCCGAGATATATCGGCCCATTCGAAATCTTGGACCGAGTGGGAGATGTGTCTTACAGGTTGGCGTTACCGCCATCTTTGGACGGAGTTCACAATGTATTCCACGTATCACAGCTGAGGAAGTATGTGAAGGATGATAGTCATATCCTGGATCACTCCGAACTGGAACTACAACCGGATTTGTCTTATCAAGAGCAACCGATGGCCATTTTGGACAGAAGTGTCAAGTCATTGAAGAACAAAGCCATACCGTTAGTGTTGGTGTCTTGGAACAGACATGCACCAGGAGAGGCCACGTGGGAACGAGAGGATGTTATTCGTGAGCGTTACCCTCAACTCTTCACTTCTTGATTGGTAAGACTCTTTCCTTCTATCCTTCTCTACGGTTATCCTTCTTTGCTGTTACCTTTCACTTTATGAAATTTCGAGGACGAAATTTTGTAAGGTGGATGGATTGTAATACCCCGTTCCCGGAATACGTACTTAGTTGCGTGTTCAGTTTTTCGATCGTATTTTTCGATTTACTTCCTGTATTTGACCGATTTCAGTTTTAAAAATCATTTTCCAATATTATATATTTTCTATGATTTTCTGGAATTTTCCTGAATTTAATTAAATATTTTCAAAACCGGTGTCGACTAGTGCCGCTGATCGATTCTCAGATTTTTAATTCACAAACAGTTAGGAATTTCTAGAAGGTCCTTTAGACTTTATTTCTTAGAATCATATTTTCTATCTAAATACTTTTTCTGAGAATTTTATGAATTTATGAAAATTCCAACGGAGTCGGTAGATAACTGATTCCGGGATTTTTAGTTTTAAAACTATAAATTATTTCTTCAAACGAATTTCACCATGAGTCTTAAAATATTATTCTTGATTTTTGGTAAAATTTTCGGGTCGTTCCGAGATACTTGAATTTCGGACGATTTCGGTATTTTCCAAATGTTTTCCGCATCTTCGACTTAAACCTGAAAAAAAAATTGTCTTTTCAACATTTTAAATTTAAGCCAAAGAAAATATCTTTCCTTTTTAATTCTTTTCCTTTTCCCTTTTTCTTGATTTTCCTTTACTTCCTTCACAAGCCTCAAAATTTTCCAATTTCTAATAATTCCACTTTCTCCAAAATTCCACCAACTCCCACCTACTTCCTCATTTAATGCATCTCTTACTCTCTCTCTCCCATGGCCAGCCAAGTGGCCAAGTGAGGGACACCTCACCCTCTCCTATTTGCAATAAACCCCCTCTAAATTACATTATTTGCAACTCCTTTACAAAATCTAAAACCTATATAAACATTTCCTTTACATTTCTTCTCCTTTTTCTTCATTTCACCAAAGTATTAGCCTTCACCATTTCCCTCTCCATCTCAACTTCAACCACCTACTTCCAAAACAACACCACAAGATCATCATCTCCACCTCAAGCAACCATTTTGGAACTTGGATCGTAGCTTTCTTCGCCGCCAAAGATCACCTTGGTGCTATTCGTCGACAACGACCCTTTCGATCGCATAAAACGTCGATTGATCACTCCTGGTGAGTATTTTTACTCACCAAGACTTGTAAACTTCCTAGTATACTTGTATTTCCACATCTTGTACACCTGTGCCTTCAAAATCATATTTTTGACCTTCAAATTCGACCAGCAAATTCTGTTCTGTACGCTATTTTCAGGCCACGATTAGTCGACTGGACCTAGGGATTAGTCGACTAACCCATCTAGTTGAACCATAACCTTTTTCTGAAACTCAGTTTTAGTCGACTTACCCTGGTTATTAGTCGACTAACCTTTTCTGGAAATAAACCTCAACTCTCTGGAAATCACTGTTAGTCGACTACCCTTTTACCCTAGTCGACTAACCTTTCCTGAACCAGAAACTCAACTCTCTGTATCTCAGATTTAGTCGACTTACGTATCTGTTAGTCGACTTGAGTTCACTGTTAGTCGACTACCCTTTTACCCTAGTCGACTAACTCTCCCTGAAACAGAATCTCAACTCTCTGGAACCCAGTTTTAGTCGACTAATTCAGACTGTTAGTCGACTAGAGACCCCTATTAGTCGACTAACCCTTCCACCTAGTCGACTAATTTAGGCTGTTTATTATAGTTGATTTCTTTTCTGAAATTAGATCTTACCCTTGATACATGTGTGATATATTATTCTTATTTATGCTTCATGACTGATACTTCATGACATGTTACTTGATGGGTCTTACTTCATATTACACCATGACTTGTTATTATATATTCCCACTTCATGACTTGTTAAATAGAGAATATCATCTCTTATCATGCTATCTCTTAAACCAAGCATGATACACTTGACTTTTGTATAAAATGGACCAACTTACATGTGGGTCGGGGGAAACATGCGGATATCGATATGTGTTCGTATTTACAGTGGTATTAGGTATATTGTACAATCATATTACGGTCTGACCTGTGGGCCTCCAGGAGACCGAGGGGAGTGCTTGCTCCCTCTTCCTGAATACTATCATGATAAAGGGCATACATAAGTCCCTCCTGTTAGCCTAGCGGCTGGCTTCCGTCACCAAGCAACGGAACAATCCTGGACCGTTATCCCGGCATGTACGGGATCCACTGTAAACATAGTTCGTTGATAATCCCGCTGGTTTCCAATAACAACCTTGCTTTACTAGGATATGGATCTATGTGCGCTGGGACGCTGGGTCACATAGCTAGATATCACAGTAAGACAAGTAATGACAATAATAGACTTTAACCGTGGATCTAGTGTATTCTGATTTATCTCTTCATGCTTCCATTATTCGTTGATTGATATTCATACTACTGTTCTAACTCCTTACCCTTGTTTCATAGCCATTTGGCTATAGCCTGCTCATTGTTGGGAGGTCCTGATTCCCTTGGATTTGCATGTTCAGGTTCCGAAGTTTGGATCGAAGTGGAGCCATTCACGGAGGATCAAGCTTATTTTAGTGAGCAGGCCGATTAGCTCCAGTCCTTGTGCCAGATCTCTCTTTTGACTCACGGGATCTTCATCCTACTCGTGAGCATTTTGTGTTTATATTGTATCTTTTGCTTTTGGACTTGGTTGTGATAAAAGATACATGTAATGTGTAATATTTTATCATATTTGTGATGACTTGTACTTGTACTTTTATGTTGGCATATGTATGGATATCACGCTTTGTCGTGTACTCTGATCTTTGTTGTACTAAATGCTTAGCGTATATACGTGGGGGCATTTTCTGACCTACGTGTATACGTCGCAGTGACGTCTCCGTATCCGTGGATTCGGGGCGTTACACCTGATCATTATTCTGGGCTAGTAAAGCTCTTAGAGAATGATCCATAAGTTGAACGTATATCAGGAAAGATATTGCTGATACCGGAGCTGTAAGGACAGGTGGATGCGTGAGGTACCGCTTAATTTTCTCGAACACTTATTGGCAAGTATCATCCCATACGAATGAGACTCCTTTCTTCATGGCATCACCTAAGAGATCTACAATAAATCTCCAAATGTAGGCTAGTCGCCCATATAATCTTCTAAGCTCTCTAAGTTTCCTTGGAGGTTGCATCTCCAGCATGGCGCAAATTTTCTCTAGGTCGAGGTGGAATCCTTTGGATGTCATGACAAACCCAAGAATTTACCGTTGGCTACCCATGAAGGATTTGGTGGGATTCATCTTCAGATCTGCTATGTGCTCACCTTTGGCACAATCTTTCACTGCAATATCGTCTATGTAGCATTCTACTATTTTACGTATATGCTCGTATAAGATTGTAATCATAACCCTCTGATATGTCACCACGTATTCTTCAATCCGAAGGACATCACAGTATAGCAATACACCCCTAGCGGTGTCCTGAAGGATGTGTGCTTCTCATCGTCAGGGTATATTTTAATTTGATTGTATCCAGAGAATCCATCCATAAAAGACATTCGTTCAAACCCACATGTGTTGTCGATCATGACAAGCTTCATTTAGGTCGCGAAAATCAATCAAACCAGAATCTTTCTGTTTTTCTTAGTGACGGAGATGATATTAGCTACCTAGCAAGGTGTTGTTCTTCCCAGATGAAACTAGAGACTATAAGCTTCGTGACTTCTGATTGAATCGCTCCCATAATCTCTAGGCAAAACCGTCATTGCTGTTGCTTGACGTGCTTTACATCCGAATTGATGTTGAGGCGATGCATAGCCACCCGAGGATCAAACCCAGGCATATCCTTGTAATTCCAAGCGAAGACATATACATACTCTCATAGGAGACATACTAGGTCTTCTTTATCGGAAGGTGATAAGCTTTCACTTATGAAGATAGGCTTAGAATTAGCCTCACCCCCGATTGATCTGAATTACCATATCCTCTGTGGATGATTCATGTTGTTCAAAGCGAATATCCCAGAGAGTGTTTAGATATTTGATCCAAAGATCTGTATCTAACTGGATCATTTCTTCATCTCCATCTTCCGGGTGGCTTGCCGAAACCATGTTTACTGAAAGGTCTTTGAAGATGTCGCCAACTCTGACATCTAACTCCCATGATGACGTGGCTGACGAGTAGTTATGATATAATGACTCTTCAGACTCATAGGCTGACAGGATTGGAGTTGACACATAACCCAAAACCCCCTCCGAGTTCGGTGATAATAGTCAGGAGCTTTCCCTTTTGGAACGAAAGATTGAAACAGCGTTCGCCTCCCTTTGCCAAAGTTCAATCCAGGAACACTTGCTAAGTTATACCCTATGTTCTCCATCATTTTGAGTACATTTGGCTCATAATAGGAGAACTTAGGAGGTTTGATCTCACTTTTTGAGTCTTCACAAATCATTGGTTTAGACTCGACTCTTCCGAAAAAGATCAGTTTTTAACCTTTGTGTCTTGTTGGGACCTCGAAGAAGGTTCCTTGTACATCACGACGCTTTGATATGCCATGAGAGATGATCTCTAATTGAAAATTTTACCTACACACAAGAATACAGAATTTAAGAAGTTTTATAACAGTATTGCAAGGTGCTCAATTCTACTGCTATAACAAGTGGCTATGCGGGTCGTGATCCACAAGGAGGGACTAATGATGAAAGCTTTTTAGTAAGTTCTCTTTTATGCTACAAAGAATGGTTAAAGTTCTTCTCTAGTTCTTTAAAAGAAAAAAGAAAAATGGAGTTATAATTTTGTTAAGAAGAAAGTGGCAGATTGAGAAGGTAGAGAAAATAGGAAATGGATTTATACAAAGAGATTAAAAAAGTGAATAGAGTTGAGAGTTGATGGTGATCTAAACTAAAAGTTAAAAGACAAGAAAGAAAACCTAAAAGAAATACTTACTTACGTCTTTGGTACATGCTTACCTTTGACCCGTATCGATGATTTACCTTTGCTTGAAGGCGAGCGAAGTATGACAAATAGAATCTTCCCTATTCCCGATTTACACTACGAAATGAAGGGGCAAGCTACACTAATATAGGAATGGCTATCCATCACCATAAGCCATCAACGGTACTTGCAAGAGTAAGACAACTTCGAAGCTATCGGAGTCATTTGGATTCACAAACACAGCAGAGGAAAGCAAATGAAAACAAGAATAAAGAAGAAAAAGAAACTTTGATTTGATTCAAATAAAAATGGAAGAAAATACTTACTTACACCAATGTCACTTTCAGTACAAGCTTGCTCTCATTCCTCCATGAAACTCTTTTCTCCTCTCAGTTACATAAATAAAATAAAAATTACATAAAAGAAAAATAAAAAACTAAGTTATAAACTACAGAATAGCCTAACTTCTAATCTCTACTTGATCGTTCCCTGTGGTCTCCGAAAACTCAGTATTTATAGGTAGAAATGGGATAAGGAGAAGAGTATACAGATAGGGGTATCTGGCGCTTTCCCAAATTCCCCGGGATCGCTGCGGATCCACGGTTCTATTCTTGCCAAATGGCCAGATCTTGGGGGAGCATATCTTGATTCTTCTGTTATATTATCATATCCACTTGGTTCTCTATTTGGATTCTAAATTTGATGATATCTTTAGCTTTAACCACTTGATTCACAAAAAATTGAATTTAATCAACTGATTTGGGATCATCCTCCTCTAACCAAATAGATCTAGTTAAATCTAAATTTAACAGATATTTATTTGATTTTATCCTCTTTCTCCTCATGATTATCTTCTGCAATATAGACATTTAAGATAACGAATTTAGCAGATTTATTACATAATAAATGTGAAAATATAATAAAGAATAATGCAATAAATGAGTGCAATCACACTTCTACACCTATCTTTTGCTCGTCCTCAAGCAAAACAATAAAACTAAACCAATGATTATTAGACTACTTTCACAGGTCACGCGATTACACTGAGCATGTGCAACAAGCTGTTAAACCTCTAGGTTCCCTCTAGAGGACGAGTTTTGTCTCGTGAGGATTTTCAGTGGATTATACCCACAAAATCCATAAAGAAAGAGAAACAAAGTATTAGTGTTTTCAAAAAGCATTTTGAAAAGAGAGAAAATATTTGAGGTATTGTTGTAAGAGTTTAAGTAATTTATAAGTTATAGAAAAATCAAACTTTTTATTCCTAAACTTAGTCTCTATTCAAAAATATGTCATCAATCAAAGTAAGGAGTCAAATTTTATTTCTCATCTAGTCTATTGCTTTACCTTAAGTCATATGCACTTTCGTGACCGTGAAGTTTTGACTAAGGGTTCTTTAAGTTTAACTCTTATCACTTATTTATTTATTTATTTTTTAGTGGTATTATTCCTTAATTCATTAGGCTTTCTAATTTGCTCATGTAACCAGCCTTTAGTCGGTGACACCGAAACCGGACAGTCTTAGGGTATCAGGTGAGAAAAACACCCCTAAGAATTAAGCACTCGAGCAAACAAGGCCACGAAACTAAGGATTTTTATTTATAAAATGTATCTCTTTTAAGTGTGAATACTTATCTTTCATAAGGCACAAATACCTAGCTTAATCAAAGGATTTATATATATATATATATTTTCAAACTTATCTAATCATCTTTCGCATAAATACCAAGGTTTGCTTAGGCCAAAGCACCTAGCTAATCAATAATTAGATCATAGATATATATTTTTTTCTTCTTTTTTTTTATAGGCATAAGAATCTTTATTTTGAATCCTAAGTATGTAAGTGTATAAAGTGTGCATATTTCATCAAGGTAAAGATCAAGACTAAATTACTTTCACAAATTTTCTTTCTAACCCTAAAAATCAAACATGTCATCTTATTTTGACCAAGTGTAAGAAATCCTAATTATGATTCTCCTATTTCTTAAAATTGACTTAATTTCTTACAAAAAATATATCAAATTTTGTTCTTTTTTTTCAAAAAGTTTTTAAAAGTAAAGAAAATGTTAATAGTTTTTTAATATAATAAAGAAAAAACCTAAGTTATGTTAGAACCCTCCCCCACACCTATCTCACGCATTGTCCTTAATGTATGAACTAATACATAGATGCATGAAAAAGAAGAAAGGGAAGGAAAATATTATCTTAAGGTGGTGGTTCCGGTGGTGATCTGATTGGGTCAAGCGTTGCTACCCAATCAAGATAATGTGGTGGCTCACGGAATCCACCTTTATTGACCTCTTTTCTATTTACATATTTACAGTCCCAATATGAATAGGATCATGAACTATCCTATCTTGAAACTTACTCCCTTTACATGACCAGTCTTGAAAAATCATTAAAGAATCATCATGGTTTATACCTATGTCCAATAAAAGAATGTGACTTGGTAGAATGGTTGACTTGACTTAAGAATGATAGGTTCAGGAACCAATACTAACTCGAAAAAATCAACTTTGAGTTCGAGAGTTAGTTTTGGTTCAAGAGTTGTCCAAGTCTAAGAATTGATATTCACATTCTTTTCCCATCAATGAAATGTGACTATCCAAAATTGGTGATTCCCTTTCTAGATCTATGGGTACAGGAATAAATGTTGGCTCAAAAATTGGTCCAAATGGTTAAGAATAGCAGAGTCAACATAGATTCGAAGATGAAAACTGAATCACAAAGTTAGAGATCGGGTTCATATTCATAATTAATTCAATCTCATTAAAATGGAAACTTGTCAATTCGTCTATGGGTTGATATTGTCAAGTTCAAGGTTTTATGGTGAAATTGAATCTTAGTCAAAGTCTTCAAGATACCATGATTCTTGGTTACATCATTATGGTTAGAAGTGTCAAAAATAGTCAAAGATTGGGTATGGAGAGTTTCCTTATTCCTACGCATGTTTTCAATCTACTAAGTCTTACTTCTATTATATCGAGTAGATCACTTTGGAACTGAATCATGGATTCCATACTCTTTTCTAAGTCGGCATGTTCTTCTTGAAAAATAGAGTAAAGATTTGTGATTGGAAAATTTGACAGGATTTGAGTCTTCTAAAATTTGAATTCGTCGCTCAAGCTCATCTAAGGTTTCCATCCTCTTTTCATAGTCAATTGATTCTTCTAATGGTTGTTCGGGAGAAGGAGTATATGAAGCTGGATGTTGGTAGGGTGGTTGACAATATGACTCGGGAGAGTTGGATCCCCATTGACTCTGTGATGAGTAGTGACGATTATTCCAGTCTTATTCATAGTATTGGGACTGAGGCATGTATTAATTCAGATAAGACCAATCTGACACACTAGGTTAGTTAAAGTTATGATATGTCGGGTTGGTAATATCCGAAAAAGAGGTCGGGATGTAACACAGATTACCATTAATATTGGAAAAATTGTTATTATAAGCCATATCTCAGAAGAAATGTCAAAATCAAACAAAGGAAAACAAACAAATAAGAAAACAAAAAGAAAAAAAATCTAAACTAAGTTAGGATAAACTTTAGACATAGACGACTCGTAACTGGTTAGACTGTCCATGGGTGGTACATTATCGAATCTGACAACAAGTTAATCGGCCAGGTAGGGACAAGATCAGTAGGAAGTATCCGTGCCTAAGTAACGGGCCTAACTATGCTAACCACCAACCTTCTGGGTTTCGCCCCTCAATCCCCAACCTTAGACACCGATTTGGCAAGAGTCAAATTCTAATCAACTTCCCCCTTAGGTCAGTCTCCTATATGAGTCCGAGATGTCCCTAAGGCTAATATCTGCTCAGTTTTAGTTATGTTTGGTTAGTGAGTGAGGAGATTGTTTGTGGGCTAAGGGAGGGTAATGACTTTCCCATCTTTTCTTTTTCATAGGACAAGCCCTTAAATCAATTTAGTGCAATGTGCATATGAAAAGCAATACTTAAGCAATGTAAACAATTCAAAAGTGTTACCATACTACATGCTATGCACAAGTACCTTTGCTCTAGCACTCTTCAACAGTAATGTAAAATGTAAACGAGATACGTGCCTAAATGCAAGTCTAAACCGTTTTTAGTATTTAACAAACATTATTTTACTGTTGAGATTAGAAAGTATGTACAGTGAGACAAATAAGGAAATAAATAGCTATAGAAATTTAGCTTTGCAATTCATCCAACCTGCAAAAATACAGGTTAGTAGTTCACTCAGATTGCTATTGGAATGTAGCAAATCTCAGGGCTTTTAGGCTCTGCTTTCTTGAGCAGAGTCCAGGGCTACTTATATGTCCACTATAGCAAAAAACTTCCTTGATTATCACTGCACACCAAGAAAAAAGAAGAGAGTTAACAAAAAATGTAAACTTAAAAAAAGAATTACTTACTGTCCCTTCCCGGCAACGACGCCAAAATTTGATTGAAATTTTTACCTGCACATAAGAATACAGAATTTAAGAACTTTTATAATAGTAGTGTAAGTGCTCAATCTACCGCTATAGCAAGTGGTTATGTGGGTCGTGATCCACAAGGAGGGACTAGCGATGGAATTATTTTAGTAAGTTCTCTTTTATGCTACAAAGAATGATTAAAGTTCTTCTGTAGTTCTTTAAAAGAAAGAGAAAAATAGAGTTATAATTATATTAAGAAGAAAGTGGTAGATTAAGAAGGAAGAGAAAATGGGAAATGGATTTATACAAAGAGATTAAAAAGAGTGAATAGAGTTAAGAGTTGATGGTGATCTAAATCAAAAGTTAAAAGAAAAGAAAGAAAAACCTAAAAGAAATACTTACATACCTCTTTGGTGCCTGCTTACCTTTGACCCGCATCGACGATTTACCTTTGCTTGAAGGCGAGTGAAGTATGACAAATAGGATCTACCCCATTCTCGATTTACACTACGAAATAAATGTTGGCCCAGAGGCCCTTCACTCTAATTTTAATGATGATTACTCATGTAGTTATAGTTTACTAATAATCTTGTGATATTTAGTTTCAGATATTTGATCAAGATATTAGTAGGTGATTAGTTTCAACAAAGGTGTTTTGAAGCTATCATATGTTGATTCAAGAGCTCGAGCGTCAAGATCGCATCTAGCACTTGTTTGGAGTCAAGCTCGTTGGATTGGTTTTGGATCGAGTCGACTTGGAGAAGGAGTTCTACAAGAAGAGCTCGGTTTGTTTAGTTTAAGATTGTATTTAGATCTTGTGCAAAGATTAGATAGTGTTGATATGCTCAAGTTCACAATATACACACAAGTTTAAAGTTTCATGTTTTGGTTTTCGGTTTAACCGATCTTGGTTTTCATGTCAAAAACATAGATAAATCTTTCATGTATATTGGATTCTATCCATATACAACATGCTTAAAAGTTATTTCAATATCATGTTTTTGTATGCATGAGTTTTAGAGAAAACGGTTTTCTATTTCAAAATCCAAGTTTTGAAAAATACGATTTTTGGTTTAAGGCAAATTTTCAAGAATAGAAAAATGATTCAAATAGTTTGTAATATGTATTGAATTTTACTCAAGCACATTTGTATTTCAAAGATCTAATAAGAACTGATTTTTGTGGAATTTATGTGATTTTATGGGATTTAATGAAGTCAAATAACCAAGTTTTTAATCCTTAAAGTTTTGACCTGACTGTCTGCCGATCGACTGGACGGGTCGACTGCAGCAGAAGTCGGTCGACCGTTCCGGTGACCGACGTGCACAGGATGTACACGCAGCCTTGGCTGGGAGGCCGGTCGACCGTCTGTCGACCGCCAGAGAGCTTCTGCTCTCTAGAAATGGCCCCGGTCGACCGCCCACTCGACGGCAGAGAGCTCTGCTCTCTGTTTCCAGCCTCCGGTCGACCGGCTGGTCGACGGTGGCTCAACGGTCATAAATATGACCGTTAGCCGGTTGACCGCCCGGTCGACCAGAAGGGCAATTCTGCCCTTTCCAACTGCCAACGGGAAGATTTTGTTTGGGGCTATAAATACCCCATTCCTTGGCTGTTTTCTACAAGAATTCAAGAGCAAAATTTTCTATCTTTCAGCAAGTTTCTAAAAGAGTTTTAGAGCCAAAATATTTGAACTTTATTTTGTTTTAAAGGGCTGAAAAAATCAAAGAAAAGAAAAGTCTTTGGGGAGTAGTTTTGATCTTGATTTCAATATCTATTTAGAGATTTTCCCAATTATTTTCTTGTTTCAAACACTTGATTTTCTCACACTTGAGTTTATCATATCTATCCTATCTATTAGGATCTATTTTGTGGGAAAATGGTTTGTGGTTGTGAAAACCACCAAGTGATATAAACCCTCCTTTCTTTGTGATATTCCTCCAGTGGAGGTGATTGTGTTGATATCCCTCTAGTGAGAAGTGATTGTGAAAGTTGTGTCGGTATCCCTCTTAGTGAAGAGGTGATTGTGTGTTGTGGCTTTGTGCCTTATCCCTCAAGTGTGAGGTGATAGTTGTTTGACTTTGAGCCTAATCCCTCTAATGAGAGGTGATTGTTGTTGGCTAAGTGCCTATCCCTCTAAGTGTAGAGGTGATTTGTGTTGTGCCTTGCCTCTAGTGAGAGGTTATATTTGGTAAGAGAGGAGTTGTGTACTCTCAAGTTTTATTTGCCCAAATCCTCAGTGGAGGTTCCCTGTGTGGGAAGTCCTGTGTGGACCTATAGTGAAAATCTTTCTATGTGAAGGCGCGGGACGTAGAGCTGGGTGCTCGAACCTCAAAATATATCTTTGTGTTTGTATTTGATCCACTATCTCTAACTCTCTCTCTTATATTGAGCATTGCATCATATCATTCATATCTTATATGCTTGTGTTGTTTGTGTACCATACTTGTGTTCAACCAGGAGAGCTTTACATAGCACCTCAACTCTTATTTAGAGGAATTTAGAGGAGATAGTCCAGAGCCCTTCACTGGAAATTCGGCTACACTCTTTGGTTACACTAAGTGTATTGCATTTAGTTTTTAATTTCGCATTATTGTCATTAGATTAGCCTTACACCAATTCACCCCCCTCTAGGTGTATTTCAATTGGTATCAGAGCCTACGCTCCTGATATTAGACTTAACTACCTAGGAGTGAGATATTGGTTAGCTAATCTAGATTTGCATTTGCATACTTATATTGTTTACACACACTCATGGACTTCATGACCCCTCCGATGTATGATACTTTCAACATTGATGTTTGGAAAGCTAGGATGTCCATGTATCTAAAAACCCTAGGCTTGCATGTTTTCCTTGCCGCTACTAAGAAATCCTATCTTGGTAATAACAAGCATATAGAGGCCAATGTACAAGCCCTAATGGCATTAGAAGCACTTTAAGTAAAGAATATTTGTGCTTAGTTTCTCATTGTGATTTCGCCTTTGCAATGCGGAACATGTTGATCTCTCCCACGCTACAAATGCCAAACATTGTGAAGGAGGAATCTAGTGAGGATGAATCCGAACAACAATGCTACATGGTCCAAAGGAATGACTCCTTGAGATAAATTCAGAAACTCATCTAGATGATAGTGCGAGTTCTTCCGGCGATGATTATGTTGACGCCGATGCTTTAAATGAAGAACTTTCCATTATTTGTGAAAAATTATTAGAAAAAATATAAAGCTTTAAAAAGGAAAAGTTTTGGACTTAATAAAGAAAACAAGGATTTGTGTTCTAAACTTGATTTGGTTTTGTAAGAGAAGAAGAGATTTCAAATGAACATGACTCCTTGAAATCCCAACTTGAACTTGCCCTAAAAGAAAATGAAATTTTGAAAACCAAAAACGATTGTGACATTGTTTTGAAGAAAAATGAGGTTCTATCTTCAAAACTTGAATTTGTGTTAAAAGAAAACCAATCTTTGAAAAACAAAATTGCTTCTATTTCAAAAGAATTGAATTTGTTTCAAAGGAAAATATTTCTTTGAAAAATGATTTATATGCTCATGTTTGCCATGCTAGTATACCTTCACCTTCTAGTGTAACCATAGCATGCTCCACCTCTTCTTCCATTATTGAAAATGATATATCCATTTTAAAGAAGAATGTTGATTGTTTGGGCTTCACTTTAAGCCAATGTGCCATGAACCACACACGTTTGGAATCAATGTTTCGAAAGAAACGAGTTCCAAATATGCATGCATAAAAACCACGGTATACACATGCTCCTCAACATAACACAATGTATGCTCATGTGTACACTAGTACACATTGTGAACGTAAGGGTCACCTTGCGAGATTTTGTTATGATAGGATACATAATGAAAATTTTGCATATAAATTTGTCTGGGTTTGGAAAGGAGCTAACCGCCATGGATCCAAAAGAGTATGCTACCAAAATCTACCCCTATTTTATTTAATGTAGGTGTGAGCTCTCACTTGACGTGAGAGTGATCGTGCCTGAGGTGGATGCGTCTGAGCTTAATGGTGACTATTTGGATGCATCACTTTCAATGGGAGTTTGGTGAGAGGACCACCATCGTTGGAGACCTAGAGATGTGCCCTTATGGTTCTGGTAACAATCTCTAAACTCCTATTTATGTTTACATGCTTTCATTATAATTTTTAGCATGTCATGTTTTTATGATTATTATGTTAAATGCCATAGTAATTAGACTTGACATACATGTATAGTATTTGAGATACACCCATGTTCATATGAACCAATATTTTTGTGTTATCACTTTAGTTTAACTATTGTGTATATCATAGATCTAAGACATGTGCATTTACTTAATGATCATATAAGTTATGTTTTATTTTATGCTTCATGTTTTGATTACATGTTTAGATGTAATTTTTCATTAAAACTTGTGCATATGCTTGTACAACTAATGAGCCACAAATTGATATTATATGTTTGTGCTTGATTGCTCATTTGTACCGATTAGATATACTAGTATATCCTAGTTTTGATGATTCATATATTTTGACTTGTATTCGCTATTTTCGATATGTTTTATGACAAGATATTTTAACTTCATGTATATGTCAATTTCGCCAAAACTTTAAGATATATATGTATAACCTTGAGTCATTTGCGTTTTATGCAAAATCCTTTGTGGACTCATTTGTGTTTAGATCTGTATGTATACTTCTATTTAGACAAAACATACATATGCCTTGAAGTTAGTATTGTTTTGATGAAAATTAGATTTTCATTTGTTTTAAGGAACTTCATATGAGCTTCATTGCCTATATTCATGATTATGCTTTTCACATGACTCTTGTACATTCACTTTAATTATGTTTACTCATTACATTGGTTTATGAGTACTTTGTTAAGCTTTCTATGTTTTGAGTGTCAATTTTGTGTGATTGCATGCTTCATGAATTATATGACTTGATTTCATGTTTGAAGAATCTATCACTAGTTATTTCAAACAATTTTAAACTAGTTCATATTCTTCATTTTGGTAGAGTTTTCAAATATGCTAAACCTATTTTCAAAATTATTTTGAAAACCCTTCCATTGAAGGGTGGTTAGATGGGCGATTATGCCTTGTATGCTCAAATTGATAATCAGTTTAACATGTGCATGAATAGGGTGGTATTTATGAGTTATACAATTGTTCCTTATTGTGTTTCAATTAGTATCACAATTGATATTATTTTGTATACTCATATTTGTTTCCATATATGTATACTTCAACTTCAAATAGTATCAATTTCGATTGGTATTTAATTTTTCATACTTATATATGTGTTTGATTGTGCTTATTATATCTTTATATCTTAGAGCACAAATTTTTGTTATGCTTAGCTTGATTTAGTCCTTAATGACAATTATTTTTCAATTGGTATCTTATACAAACTTATGCATCATTTTCATTAGTATTCATAAAGGGGGAGAAATTCATGTTTTACCTTTCAATCGGTTTTGTTTAAAATTGGTATCTTACTCCCACTCTTTATGTTGAAAAATGATATTTATAAATTGATATCTTAATTATCAACTAGTTTCCTACGCTCCTAATGAAAATTATTTTCAATTGGTATATGTTTCATTTTCAATATTGGTATCAAGAATCTTAAATTGATATTATTCTTTATTTGGTATCTCTATTGCAAAATGATTTTAGTGTTTAACCAAAAAGGATTGGTTTATATTTTTCATTTGGTATCAATACTTACAATATATATATTCTTACAATTGATATCAAAAGTGTAAAATATTTTCAATTTGTATTCTTACAATTGATATCAAAAGTGTAAAATATTTTCAATTGGTACTAATTTTACAATTGGTATCAAGATTTCCTATATATTTATATCTTTCAATTGGCATCAAAATTTTTGTTGGTTTCTTCAAAATGTTTAGTTTATTTTCAATTGGTATCATAAATTGGTATCATGATGTTTCGATGTATACCTTCATACTAAATTAATATATTTTTTCAATTGGTATCAAAATGTTTTGATTTGTATTGCTTATATGCAAGGGAAGCTTAACATCTTCTCTATATATATTTTCATGTTGAGTGTATCTCATATTGAGGAGCTTGACCGCTCTTCTTTATGTCTTACACATGTGTAGAGGAAGTTTCACATCTCTTTTATACATTGTATATGATGCTTTATGTGGTTAGGGTTTAGTCATCTCTTTCAGATAAATGCATGTATGCAGGGGGAGTTAACTTCACGTCTCTCCTCTTCATGAATGTATATAGCATATACACCTTTATTGTTTTGATTTATACAAAAAGGGAGCAAAAATATAATTATGTCGTTTATTGTTTGTATCCCTTTGTTGATGGATTGACAAAAGGGGGGAGAGATATTTTGGAGTTTGATATATGCATGTTTGTTTAAGGTTGTTATCTTTTACCACTGGTATTAAGAGCATCTTTTATTGGTATCAAGAGCAGCATTTTTTTAAGAACATTTTTATTTAAAATGGTATCAAGAGCATGTCTATTTCATTGGTATCAAATATCATGTTTATACATATTTATGTTGAGCATTCATTGCATATCTTTATTGTTTATTGCTATGTATGAGTTAAAGGGGAGCTTCCATGAAGCTTAACTTTAATCCATGCATATATAACTCCATGAGTTTTGTCATCATAAAAAGGGGGAGATCGTTGGCCCAGAGGCCCTTCACTCTAGTTTTGATGATGAATAACTCATGTAGTTATAGTTTACTAATAATCTTGTGATATTTAGTTTCAGATATTTGATCAAGATATTAGTAGGTGATTAGCTTCAACAAAGGTATTTTGGAGCTATCATATGTTAATTCAAGAGCTCGAGCGTCAGTTAAGCTCATTGCATCAGTTTGGATCGAGTCGACATGGAGAAGGAGTTCTACAAGAAGACTCAGTTTATTTTGTTTAAAATTGTGTTTAGATCTTGTGTAAAAATTAGATAGTATTGATATGCTCAAGTTCACGATACACACACAAGTTTAAAGTTTCATGTTTTGATTTTTGGTTTAACCGATCTTGATTTTCATGTCAAAAATATAGATATAATATCTTTCATGTATATTGGATTCTATCCATATACAACATGCTTAAAAGTTGTTTCAATATCATGTTTTATATTTGCATGAGTTTTAGAGAAAACGATTTTCCATTTCAAAATCCAAGTTTTGGAACTTTTTGATTTAAGGCAAATTTTTAAGAACACAAAAATGGTTCAAATAGCTTGTAATATGTGTTGAATTTTACTCACATATATTTATATTTCAAAGATCTAATAAGAACTGATTTTTGTGGAATTTATGTGATTTTATGGGATTTAATTGAAGTCAAATAACTAAGTTTTTAATCCCTAAAGTTTAGACCTGGCTGTCTGCCGGTCGATCGGATCGGTCGACCGTAGCAGAAGTCGGTCTACCGGTCTGGTCGACCGACGTGCACAGGACGTGCACGCAGCCCTGCCTGGGAGGCCGGTCGACCGGGTCGATCGACCGCCAGAGAGCTTCTGCTCTCTGGAAATGACCCCGGTCGACCGCCCGGTCGACTGGCAGAGAGCTCTGCTCTCTGCTTCCAGTCTCCGGTCGACCGGCCAGTCGACGGTGGCTCAACGGTCATAAATATGACCGTTGGTTCGGTCGACCGCCCGGTCAACCGGAAGGGCAATTCTGCCCTTTACAGCTGCCAACGTGCAGCTTTTATTTGGGGCTATAAATACCCCATTCCTTGGTTGTTTTCTACAAGAATTTCAAGAGCAAAATTTTTATCTTTCAGCAAGTTTTTAAAAGAGTTTTAGAGTCAAAAGTTTTGATCTTTATTTTGTTTTAAAGGGTTGCAAAAATCAAAGAAAAGAAAAGTCTTTGGGGAGTGGTCTTTGATCTTGATTTCAATATCTATTTAGAGATTTTCCCAATTGTATTTCTTTGTTCCAAACACTTTATTTTCTCAAACTTGAGTTTATCATATCTATCCTATCTATTAGGATCTATTTTGTGGGAAAATTGATTTGTGGTTGTGGAAACCACCAAGTGTTGTAAACCCTCCTTTCTTTGTGATATACCTCTAGTGAGAGGTGATTGTGTTGATATCTCTCTAGTGAGAGGTGATTGTGGAAGTTGTGTTGGTATCCCTCTTAGTGAAGAGGTGATTGTGATGTTGTGGCTTTGTGCCTATCCTTAAGTGAGAGGTTGATAGTTGTTTGGCTTTGAGCCTAATCCCCCTAGTGAGAGGTTGATTGTTGTTTGGCTAAGTGCCCATCCCTCTAAGTGTAGAGGTGATTTGTGTTTTGCCTTGCCTCTAGTGAGCGGTTATATTTTGTGAGAGAGTAGTTGTGTACTCCAAGTTGTATTTTCCCAAATCCTCAGTGGAGGTTCCCTGTGTGGGAAGTCCTGTGTGGACGCTATAGTGGAAATCCTTCTGTGTGAAGGTGGGGACGTAGAGCTGGGTGCTCGAACCTCGAAACATATCTTTGTGTTTGCGTTTGATCCGCTATCTCTGACTCTCTCTCTCTTACATTAAGCATTGCATCATATCATTCATATCTTATATGCTTGTGTTGTTTGTGTACCATACTGTGTTCAACCAAGAGAGCTTTATATATCACCTCAACTCTTATTTAGAGGAATTTAGAGGAATTTAGAGGAGATAGTCCAGAGCCCTTCACCGGGAATTCGGCTACACTCTTTGATTACACTAAGTGTGTTGCATTTAGTTTTAATTCCGCATTATTTGTCATTAGATTAGCCTTACACGTATTCACCCCTCCTCTAGGTGTATTTCAATAAAGGGGCAAGCTACACTAGCATAGGAATGACTATCCGTCACCATAAGCCATCAACAACACTTGTGAGAGAAAGACAACTTTGAGGCTATTGGAATCATTTGGATTCACAAACACATAGAGAAAAGCAAGCGATAACAAGAGTAAAGAAGAAAAACAAACCTTGATTTGATTCAAATAACAATGGAAGAAAAGACTTACTTACACCGGTGTCACCTTCAGTACAAGCTTGCTCTCATTCCTCCATGAAACTCTCCACTCTTCTCAGTTACATAAATAAAATAAAAATTATATAAAAGAAAACTAAAAACCTAAGTTACAAACTACAGAATAGCCTAACTTCTACTCTCTGCTTGATCGTTCCCTGTGGTCTCCGAAAACCAAGTATTTATAGGCAGGAATGGGATAAGGAGAAGAGTATACAGATAGGGGTATCTGGCGCTTCCTCAGATTCCCTGGGATTGCCGTGAATTTGCAAGGATAGCTGCGGATCTGTAGCTCTATTCTGGCCAAACGGCCAGATCTTGGGGGAGCATATCTTGATTCTTCTGTTATATTGTCATATCCACTTGGTTTCTCTATTTGGATTCTGAATTTGACGATATCTTCGATTGATCTTTATCTTTAACCACTTGATTCACCAAAAACTGAATTTAACGAACTAAATTTGGAATCATCCTCTTCTAACCAAATAGATCTAGTTAGATCTGAATTTAACTGATATTTATTTGATTTTATCCTCTTTCTCCTCATGTTTATCTTCTGCAAAAAAGACATTTAAGATAAGAAATTTAGCAGATTTATTACATGATAAATATGAAAATATAATAAAGAATAATGCAATAAATGTGTGCAATCAATCTCACTGGTGCATGTAATGATATCAGGGAATCTATTACTGACTAAGGGTCATCATCTACATCGGTAATAGTATCTAATGGTATAGAATCAGAAGAAAAAACAGGAAAATAAGCCAAATTTAACTCTTTATTAATATACCACTCACCTACATCATTGGCGGTGTTATTAACATCGAGATTATTAACGCTCGTTACAAGAGGATTCAGCTCTCAAAGACATTCTTCTTCTGCTTCTAGATCGACAGCAACTTTATTACCAGAGTCTGGTTCCTCTGGCTGGGGGTTCTCGTCTGCTTCCAGAGAATCATTGTACAGGAGGGAACTTGTAAAATAATTCTCTGCCCCTTGAACGGATGCCTTTCGGCAATCAACATTCAGACTTTTTCATCTCCGTCAACATACTTCATGACTTGATGGAGAGTAGAGGGGACGATGGAATTGCGATGAATCCATGGTCGTCCCAACAAAAAATTATACGAAGTGTCAGCGTCAATAACATAGTATGTCACCTCGAATCTCAGATCCCGATCTAGCATTTGAGGTTGATATTTTCCATCGGACGTGTACCATTGGTGTTGAAGCCATAAATGGTCGTTTGAGTGGTGCTCAATCGATGAGTGGGGATTCTCAAATGTTGCATGACCTGGCGGGGCATAATTCTCAACTGGATTCTTGATTCACCTGAATGCGGCTCACCTTAGATGATCCAATATACCCTGTGAAGCACAGGGGCCTATCATGTTTTTCCTTAGCTTGCATGTCGTCTAGAGTGAAGGTTATACAGGGGACATATTGAGAATCATGGAGGCAATTTTCTTCATCTTTCTCCTCTGGTTTAGCTAGAATCCAGGTCATGAAGGCCTCAGCATCGGCAAAAGCTTCTCTAAGAGCTTCCCTCATTGACTTAGATGGTCTCAGGAGCTCATAGAGGGTGATCCCGGCTGGGATGTTGGCCAGCTGAGCCAAAACATCAAAGTGGTAAGGTGTTGAAGATCCCACGCTTTGTCTTTTGGGAGAGTTTTGGCGTACCGAAGCTCCTTTTGCTTCTCCAGGGGTTGCTCATTTGATTGCTTGGTTAGCTCTTGGGTGGGTTAGATAGATTTGCCACCACTTCATCGTACTTCTTCAAGTATGATTGACCCGAACGAGTCCCCGCTACGAGCAGTGCATTCGGCTCTACAGCAAGGACTATTGTCTCCTCCTCAGAATCAGTTAGCGAAAGGACATCAGTTTCTGCTTCCCTGGAGGAAGCACAGACCACATTGCAAGGTAAGGCTTTTGCTTTGCCTCTGGACTTTCTGTTGGTTACAGTAGTCCACTACTGGCGTTCCATGAGGTTGGGATGAACCCATATGATCTCTCCTTGAAGAGTAGGAATAGGTATGAGACCTTTCTTCCACTAGTAGTGTGAGTCTGTATTGATTACTCTTAGTTCCCTTTCATGATGGGAACTACTCCGGCTGGCGTTGGAGGTTGTACCTCAAACTGAAAAAATGACGTCATGTTAGCTGTCATCTTCTTCTATTCCGGGTGGAGCTTGAGCACATCTGTATTAATCAAAACTTGGAGGATGTCTTCGAAGATGTAGCAACTTTTGGTAGGGTACCCCAGTATCCTGTGGTACAAGCAGTAATTGGGATTGTCAGTCTTGCCCACCCCTTAGAACGTCTAACTTCAGAAAGCTTCAGTCGGTTGCTCTTGTTGATAACTTGAACAACGAATCAACATACTCGTCCTTGAAGGAGTACTGCTTGTTGGCGCGTAACTGGTTTGAAGAACTACCACCTCTAAGTGGTTAGGGCTTAGAGGGAGACTTTGTCTCTGCTGCCAGTGTGTCCTTCCTTTTAGCTTGAAAAGACGCTTCTGGCGCACGCCTTGTCGACTTCTTGAGTCTGGGCTTTCCTTCTTCTGCCTTAATCCTAGCGACAATCTCCTTTGATTGCTCTTGCTAGATGAACAGCGTCCAGGTACGGCTTTTAGCCACTCCAATCTGAGCTAGGAGTGAGATTTGCAAATTATGCCGGCAAGTTTTCACCAAGATGGCCTGGGTCAACCGCTAGGACATCGGAGTGTCATGTTCTGAAATCTCTCTACAAATGCTTTAACTAGCCCTCCTTTCTGTTGCCTCATCGTCAGAAGAGTTGGTATAGTAATCTCTGAATCATCTTTAAAGAAATGGGCGAGGAAATGCTTCTCCAGATTACCCAGTTCTCGATACAGCCTTCCGGGAGCTTCATGAACCACTCAAAACAATCCCTTTCCCGATGGACCAACGTGCCAGGATGGCATCATTTTATACTACATTCTCAGTCTGAGACTTGAAATAGTATATGTGCTGGTTCAGTGACCCCTTGCTGTCGAAGGCCTATAGGGTCGGAGCTTTGAACTTAGGAGATTATGGGACAAGATTCCACTCAGCCGGGTACGGCCGGATCACTACTACTTCTTAGAGGCCTTTTCGATTGGCTATAGCTTCAAGACGTTGCTCTAGTTTGCTCATCCTTTTGGAATGAGTGCTCTCGTTCTCTAAATTAACCTCCTCTTCAGATGGAGACTTGGATGGCTCATAGTTGGAATGCTTTTCATCTTCAGTATGTACAGAAGATGAGCTCTCCCCTTCTTTCCATTTGCCTTTGGACTTCTTGGAAGGAGTCTTAGTCTTCGACTTCTTCTTCATGTCCTCAAGCAATTACCAAAGCATCTGCTTAAGGGTGTTGATAGATTCTTATTGAGCACGAATTATATCAAGTTGCTCCCTCTAGAACTAGGCTTGTAGTTCAAAGCGCCTGGCCATTTCTTCAGGAGTCCCTGTCATGTATGCAAAGGTTTCTTTCTCTACAGAAGAGTTCGAGGCATGTGATTCCGCGATGGCAGAGTGTGTCTAACTTATTTCAATGCCTCAGGCTAGGGCAATGTAGTCCACTGGGGCTATTGTACTAGTCTGAGTGCGGATATGTCGGTATACTCCTTTCGGCTCAGTGTCAGACTCGTCGGAGCTGACTATCGGATGCTTCGCTTTAGTCCTGTTTGGCGTAGTACTTGGACCCACCATGTTTGCAGTGACATCAGGGTATTCTACATCAGAGAAGGTTCTCCTCATGCGGGAGCAGTGCCTTTTAGCCGAGCGGGAGACTCGCGCTGATGATAACCGTTTGAACACTGACTGTTTGCTTACATGTGAGCTGTAGTGGCATTCAGAGAGCACTACCGTGATGAACCATTCACAGTAGCATTATAGAGTGATTTAATGAACATTTTTCTTCTTTGTCAAGTAGTCTCTTAGATCCGTCAGAGGTGGATTAAAGAGACCAGCCTCGAGTCACTGAGGATGAGGACTTTTCAGCTCCCTTCTAACTTGAGCCGTCGGAGAGCGAATGTTAACCTTACATCGCAACCCCAAGACGCAAGTCTGAGGGATGCAAGGTTCAGAGACACGGAGTTCACATTATGTAGGACAAACGTGGCTTTCGGGTTTTGGTTCTGAGACGTGGGTCTTGTGTCTCTGCTGAGAAGAGACGCGGACCTCGCGTTGCTGCTTGTCGCGTTTGTCTGGCGACACTTGAGAAATGCGGACTTCATGAGTCCCGCATTCTGGAGTAGAGACGCGGATCTCGCGTCTCTAAGAAGAGACGCGGACCTCACGTTGCTGAACGTCACGTCTGTGAGGTAGGGCCTCATAAACGCAAGCCTCAAGAGCTCTGATTGAGGTTCTACCTGTGCACAAAATACAATATTTCAGATTTTAAGATTAAAGAGTGCAAGTGACTCAATTCTACCGCTATAGCAAGTGGCTATGCGGGTCGTGATCCACAAGGAGGGACTAGCGATGGAAGCTTTTTAGTAAGTTTTCTTTTAAGATACAAAGTATGGTTAAAGTTCTTCTTTAGTTTCTTAAAAAGAAAAGAAAAATAAATTACAATGAAGTTAGGCAGAAAGTGAGAGATTGGGAAGATGGAGAAATCAGAATTGGATATGTACAAAGAAATGGAAATGGAGTGATAAAAGAAGTGGGTGTTGTTGGTGTTGGTGATCTAAACTAAAGAAATAAAAGAAAAGAAAGAAAAGATTAAAAAAATACTTACCTCCTCTGGTTGATGACTTACCTGAAACCCTTGCATGTTCTACCTTGCTTCAGAGGCGTTCAACGCATAAAACATAAAATCGAGCTCAGTCCCCATTCGCATTACATCATCAAGATGAATAAGAATGAAATGATACAGAATCTTGAGGAGGAGATCATCATCATGTAATATCGTTGGCACTCACACAAACATGACTATACTGATGCTTCTAGATTCACTTGAATGTTCATCATAACCAAAAGAGGAAAAGTAGAAAGAAGAAGAAAACAAAAGTAAAGACAAACATAAAAAAATTACCTTTTATTGCTTGCAGAAACGATGGAAGAAAGGAGGGGTACATCGGTGTCACTCTCAACATAACCCTTCTCTCTCTTACATGAATCTCAGTCTAAACTATACTTACAAAGAAAGAAAAATTACATGAAAAGAAAATAAAAACCTACACTAAAAAGAATGAAAACATGGACTAAATTCTATCTCTGCATGGTCGTCCCTTGCCTTTGAGATTGCAGGTATTTATAGAAGAAATGTAGAAGTTAGAGGAGTATGAAGATAGGGAAAGCTGGCTATTTCTGAATTTGAATCCTCCCCTTATCTCCAAACTTGATTTGATGTAGATATTCAGTTCTGATCTGCAGTTTGTTGGCGTGTTGATTGCTGAATATCACTTATCAAATGGCAGAGTTAGAAATAGTGATCAACATAAGAGTTATAACTCTATAAGTCTGCTTTCTGGATCATCTTGAATCATCAGATTTGAGATTCGGTAGCGAAAGTTATGATTCACATACTAAAATGTATCCAGTCAGAATCTGAGCCAAACTTACTTCATCTCATCTGTTGATCTTCTCTCTATCCATTTGTCTCTCTGTATTTGATATTATCCTTGGTTGATATTTAGCTAACCAAAATGGATTTATACAAATCTAAATTTTATCAATTTTCATTTGGTGTTATCTTTCTAATTTGCTCTGATCTTCAGCAGAACAATTTACCCCAATCCTTGATTTGTTTTAACTAGATCTGGGATCATCTTCAGCTAACCAAATAGATCCAGTTAAATCTGATTTTAATTGGTATTTATTTAGTTTAATTCTTTTCTCTTCATTATTATCTTCTGCAAAATAGATATTTAAGATAAGAAAATTAGCAGATTTATTACACGATAAATGTAGGAGTGTAATGAAAAGAATACAAAAAATATGTACAATCACACCCCCACACCTATCTTTTGCTCATCCTCGAGCAAAACTACAAAATTAAACTAAATATTATTAGACCACTTTCGCAGGTCAAGCGATTGCACTGAGCTTGTGCAACAAGCCGTTAATCCTCTAGGTTACCCCTAGAGGACGAATTTTGTCTCGTGAGGGTTTTCAGTGGATTGCACCCACAAAATCCATAAAAAAAAAGAAAAATGTTAATATTTTGAAAACATATTTTGAAAGAAAAATATTTGAAATATTATTGTAAGATTTAAATAATCTATAAGTTATAGGAAAATTGAATTTTTCATTCCTAAACTTAGTCTCTATTCAAAAATTTATTATCAATCAAAGTAAGGAGTCAAATTATACTTCTCATCTAGTCTATTACTTTAACCTAAGTCATATGCACCTTGTGACCGTGAAAATTTTGACTAAGGGTTCTTTAACTCTAACTCTTATGCCTTATATATATATATATATATATATATATATATATATATATATATAATATATATATATATATATATATATATATATATATATATATATATATATATATATATATTGGTGGTATTATTCCTTAGTTCTATTAGGCTTTCTAATCTGCCCATGTAACGAGCCTTTAATCGATGACTCCCAAACCAAACGATCTTAGGACACCGGGTGAGAAAATACCCCAAGGACTTAAGACTTGAGCAAACAAGGCCACAAAACTAAGAATTTTATTATATGAACCACTTTTAGGCGTGAATACTTATGCTTTATTAGGCACAAATACCCATCTTAATCAGAGGATTTTTTTTTATATTTTTTTCTCAAGCTTATCTAATTATCTTTCGCATAAATACCAAAGCTTACTTAGGCTAAAGCACCTAGCTAATCAATAATTAGATTTGTTCATCTTTCATAGATATATTTTTTTTCTTTTTCTTTATAAGGCATAAGAATCTTCGTTTTTTGAACCCTAAGTGTGTAAGTGTATGAAGTGTATATATTTCATTAAGGTAAAGATCAAGACTAAATTACTTTGACAAATTATCTTCCTAACTCTAAAAATCAAACAAATAATCTTATTTTGACCAAGTTCAAGAAATACTAAATTGGTTTTCCTATTCCTTAAAATTGACTTAATTTCTTACAAAAAATTTGTCAAAATATTGTTTCTATTTTCAAAAAGTTTTTAAAAGTAAAGAAAATGTTAATTTTTTTAATCAAAAGAAAAACCTAAGTTATGTTAGAACCCTCCCCCACACCTATCTCATGCATTGTCCTCAATGTAAGAATTAATGCATAGATGCATGAAAAAACAGGGAAGGAAAATACTACGTTAAGGTGGTGGTTTGATTGGTCCACGAAATGCGGCCCAATCGACTTTGCATAGAGTTCGGAGGAACCCACCAGAAATCTCTCTAATATAACCCACTAAAATGATGTATACATGAAGGATTTTTATTAAAAATTTGACCCCATCTAATTTTCAAATTCCATAATTGATTTCGGAGTCAATTTTGTCAACCGCCTTGTCCCAAAATGGAGTGTGAAAAGATAGAATGATTGACGTAGACTTAGGAAGTACGGGAACTAATACCGACTCAGGAAAGTGACTTAAGTCAAGTAAAGGTTCAAGAGTCGAGATTGGCTCAGGAAGTGGGTCCAAATCAAGAAGTTGAAGCTCAAGTCCACATTCAGTTTCCCACAATGGAATGTGACTTAATATTGGTGATTCAAGTTCAAGAATGACAGGTGTGGGAATCAAAACTGACTCTAAAATATTAAAAAACACCTAGAGGGGGGGTGAATAGGTGTAAGTGCTAATCTAATAAACTTAATGCAAACTAAGTGCGCTAAATGCGGAAGCTAATGCAAATGTTGCACAAACTTGATACAATACAACAAGTGTAGCCGAATTCCCCTTGCGAAGCTCTGGACTAACTCCTCTTGATTCCCCTTGAAATGGGTTGAGGTGCTATGTGAAGCTCTTGTTGGATGAGTACAAATTAGGCCCACACACACAAGCAATCCAAGCAATATGAAATATGTGCACACACAATCAAGCCAAGCATATAAGAACGAATTGCAATATAAAAGATGCAAGGCAACACAAGCAATGTGTAAGATATGTATGCAATGAATGAATGATGCTTGCACAAAGTAAAGAGAGTAAGGGTTAGAGAGACAATGGATCAAACGCTAACACAAAGATTTGTTTCGAGGTTCGAGCACCTTGCTCTACATCCCCGCCTACACCACCGTGTAGGATTTCCCAATCCACTATAGGAGTACCAAACTCCTCTCTCAACCTTACAAAGCCACCGAGGCTATACAACCACAATCCACCTCTACCGAAGAGGGATACGGCCCGTAGCCAACTACAACAAACACCTCTACCTAAGAGGCTCACAAACCAATCACCCGATCACCTCTACCGAAGAGGGATACAACAAGAATAAGGGTGTACAACTTAGAGGTTACAAACAACAACCTCAAAACTCTCTCTTTCTTTCTTTTTCCACAAAACAAAGATCCTAATAGTTTAGGATAGAAGATATGGCTCAAGTGTGGAAACTAAGTGTTTTTGGAAACAAGCAACAAAGAAAAACTACTTGGGAAATCTCTTATATATGATAGAAATAAAAGATCAAATCAAAATCCCAAAACCTAGTTCTCTTTGATTTCCAAAAACCCAAAACAATAAAGATTAGAAGTTTAAAGCTCAAAAACTACTTTTTAAAACTCTTTTAAACACTTCAGAAAACTGGAATTTTTCCTCTTAAAAATCTTGGCCAAAATCCCCAAAGAGATGGAGTTTATATGGGCTAAATAGAAAACTAGCCGTTAGAGCTGAGCTGGCAGCTCTGACAGGCGTCGGTCGACCGGCCCGGTCGACCGCCAACGGTCAGAAAAGTGACCGTTGGGCACTAGCGGTCGACCGGCCCGGTCGACCGAAACATCCTGAGAGTTGAACTCTCAACTCGGTCGACCGGTCCGGTCGACCGACTACAATGTGTAGCCAGCGTGCACGTCTGTGCACATCGGTCGACCGACCCGGTCGACCGGCCACTTGGTGCGGTCGACCGGTCCGGTCGACCGAACTGGCCTGGCAGGCACAGTGCAGAACTGCACAGATACGGGATTTGAAAATAGGTCTTTTCACTCAATAAAAATCCCATAAATTCACAGTAAATCCACTAAATAGTTTTAATCACAATAAAAACTGTTTTTCTAAAAATATGTTTTTCTAAAATTTGTTTTATCATTTTATGTTAAAACATAAACATGTGATAAAAATTTCAAGACAATATATCAACATATCAATTCATTTTAGAGTCTTGCAAATTTTATCAAAAACAAAACCTGTATTTTGTCAAACTTGATTTTTCCAAAACATGAGTAGGGATATCAAAATAAGTTTGTTTACCAAGTTAAAGCATGTATGTATAAATAGAAAACATCTACTATACATATAACATATGTAAACTTGTTTTGATAAACTATTCATAAAAACAAATATCAAATCATAAAACGTGTGTGTTTTGTGTTCACTTGAGCATATCAACTAAACTAAGCTTTACAAATGGATCTAAAACACAAACTCTAAACTAGATACCTAAGTCTTCTTGTCGATCTTCCATCTTCAAGTAGACTCGGTCCTAACTCCGTGATTCTCCAAGTGCAAAGGTATGATCTTTAAGCTTTGGCACCGGAATCACCATGAATAGCTTCTAATCATCTTGTTGAAGCTAATCACCAACTAATATCCTGTTAATGATCTGAAACTTAGAAACACAAGAATATTAGTAAACATAACTACATGAGTGTTGATCATCATCAAAACTAGAGTGGAAGGCCATTGGGCCAACAATCTCCCCCTTTTTGATGATGACAAAACTCATGGAGTTATATATGCATGGATTAAAGTTAAGCTTCAAAGAAGCTCCCCCTTAACTCATGCATAGGGATAAACAATAAATATATGCAATGAATATTAAACATGAAACATGCATATGCATAAACAATAAATGGTTCTAGATATCAATTGGAATATTCAAAACAAAATAAGCTCTAGATACCAATTACAAAGCAAACTCTATAAATCAATTAAACTTAATATTCTTGAGATTAAAACATAATATATGCATAAACATAAGCATGCATATAATATAAAACACAAATACTTCTCCCCCTTTTGTCAATCATCAACAAAGGGGTAAACAATCAAAACCATAGATAAAATGAGGGGTAAAAATCTTTCTCCCCTTTTTGTCAATCAAAACAATGCAAACAATGTTCTCCCCCTTTTTGTCTAAAACAAAAACAAAATCAATTAGGGGTGACTACAAACATGATATCAATTAAAAAATATGTCAATGAAGCATCTTGATACCAATAAACAAGGATCAATATATGTTATATGCTATATACATTCATGAAGAGGAAGACGCTAAGTTAGCTTCCCTACACATATGCATTACATGAAGAAGGGATGACAAGCCCCAATTCACATAACACATATTATGTAATGCATAAGAGGAGATGTGAAGCTCCCCCTACACACGTATATCATATAAAGAAGAGTTGTCAAGCTCCTCAATTTATAATATACTCAACATGAATCTATATGTAAGAGAGATGTTAAGCTCTCCTTGCATATAGGAAATACAAATCAAAACTTTGAATATTTTCTTTAAACAAAAATTTTGAAAATACCAATTGTAATTAAACATAAGTCTTGAATTCTTAAACATGAATCTTGAAACCAAAGCAAATTTTGAATTTCTTAAATATGATACCAATTGTAAATATTTTACCAATTGAAAAGATTTTACATAGAAACATTGATACCAATTGTAAGAATTGTTCATTTTAAAACATATAAACAACTTTTAATCATAAAGTGTGGGAGTACAAATACCAATTGAAATACAAAATCAAATTTTCTCCCCCTTTATGAAATACAAACTAAAGTCATGCATAGTCTTGATAACAATTTAAAAGTAATCAATTTAAACTAAATTGAAACTCAAGTACTAGCATAAACACAAACATATATATGTATGAAAAATAGATACCAATAGAAATTGATATACTTGAAATTTAAAGCATACATACATACAAAACATATATGAGTATACGAGAAGATCAAAATGATACCAATTGAAAGAGTTCAATGATACCAATTGACATAACAATAAGTTCAAGTGTATACATCATATTATCTACCACCCAATCATAATTCAAGTTTTAAAGATTTTCAATTTAGGGCATACATGAACATGATCTCCCATCCTACCGCCCTTGGATGGTAGGGGTTTTCAAAAATAGATTTGAAAATATAGTTTTGTTTGAAAATCACTACCAAAGTGAAGAACATCGCAACTAGTTAAATGAAAAACTTGTTAACTAGTACGAAATCCTTCAAGTAAGGAATAAAACAAAATAGTTTTTCATGAAGGAAGAAATCCACATAATAATCAACACTCTAATCTAATTAAGCATAAATATGTCTCATGAAAAACAAAATATGAGCAAGCAATAGATGTGAGTGTACAAATAAAGTGTGAATATCATACTCATGAAAATATTTTCATTAAGCTCAATTAATCCTTAAAACACGAAGTCATCAAAACTATCTAATCTTCAAGGCATATGTATGTCTAATACAAGCTAAAATATACATACATATCCAAAACTCAACGAGTCCACTAAATGTATATTCATGAAGGCACGTGGCTCAAAAAGATGTATATGTATAAGATTAGTTTGAACTAGATGGACATATACACGAAGTTAAACATAAATACATGAAACATGAAAAACTAAATTTTCATCACAACAAATTTCATTTCAAGGTATATGTATGAATTGTCAAACATGAAGTATACATACTTATCCCTAAACACAATTGAGTTCAAATATAGATTTGCATGAAAGGCAAATGACTCAAGGGGTATACATGTATATCTTAAAGTTTGGCAATACAAACATATACATGAAGTGAAACACACAATCATAAAACAAATTCAAAAATGGAATACAAGTTTGAAATGTATGAATCATCAAAACTAGACTATACTAGCACATCTAATGGGTTCAAATAAGCAATCAAGCTCAACATATATAGATTTATTTGTAGCCCACTCTATGTACAAGTATATAACTAGTCTTAATGAAAACAAACATCTAAACATATATTCAAAACAAGAAGCATCAAAACAAATATAAAAGTCATCATGATAAAACTAAAACATGATTATTATGTAAATTCACATGTATTAGATTCATGATGTACATTATAGCTTAAACAAAAGTGAGATCACTAAATATGGGTTCATATAAGCATATGTGTCTCAAATACTATACATGTATGTCAAGGATCTAATAAACATGGAATGAACATACTAATCCATAGACATCAAAAACATGCTATAAACATTAAAACATGGAAAGCATGTAAACAATAAATGGGAGTAAAGGATTGTTACCAAAACCGAAGAAGCAACTCTCCTTGTCTCCAAAACATGGTGGTCATCTCCACCAAATCTTCCCTTGAAAGTGATGCATCCAATATGATTTTCATGAAGTCCGGAACGCATCCACTCCAAGGTGCTATCACTCTCACGTCATGTGAGAGCCCACACCTACATCAAAAACTTTAGGGGTGGTGGTCTTTGGTACCCACATCTTGTTGGGTCCATGGGGGTTAGTACCTTCTCTAATCCAAACAAACTTCTTGGCTAAATTTTCAACATGTAAACGATCATAGCAAAATTTAGCAAGATGGCCTTTTCGGCCACAATGTGTACAAGTGTACACATGAGCATACATGGTGTGATGGTGTCCGTGAGGAGCATGTGTATGCCGTGGAGGGTGTGCATGCATAGAAGTTGGAACTTGTTTCTTCCGAACCAAGGTTTCCAATCGTGAGTGGTTCATGGCACATTGGCTCATAGTGGAGCCCAAACAATCTACCTTCTTCTTTAACATGCAAATATCATCATTAATCTTAGAAGAAGAGGTACATGCATTAGGTAGACTAGATGAAGAGGCTACACTAGCATGGCAAACATGTGCATCCATTTTATTTTGCAAAACAATATTTTTCTTTAAACATACATCTAAATCATTTGAAATAGAAATGATTTTATTTTTCAAAGCAACATTTTCTTTTAAAGCAAAATCTACTTTTGAAGACAAATTTTTATTTTTCTTCAAAATAGCATGGCAATCATTTTTAGATTTTAAAAATTCATTTTCTTTAAGTGCAAGATTAAGTTGAGATTTTAATGAATCCCTCTCATTAGCAATCTCCCCTTTTTCTTGCAAAACAACATCAAGTCTAGCAATCAAATTTTTATTTTCATCATTAATGCCTAGACTCTTCTTTTTCAACAAGTTATATTTTTCTATTAGTTTTTCACAAACAATAGATAGTTCTTCATTTAAAGCATGGGGATCAACAAAATCATTTGAAGAACTAGCACAATCATTACTATCTAGTTGAGTTTCCGATTGTACCTCAAGGGAGTCATTCCCTTGGACCATGTAGCATTGTTGTGGTTCGGATTCTCCACTAGATTCCTCTTCTTGTTGGATTTGGACTTGAAGCTTGGAGGTGTTGGTGGTTGTCAATTTGTTCCACACTACAAAAGCGGAATCAAGGTTAGAAACACATAAAAGATATTCTTTAGGCAAAGTGCTTCTAATAGCCTCTAGGGCTTGTGCATTGGCCCTTATATGATCACCATTACCAAGATAGCATTTCTTGGTAGCGGCAAGAAAGACATGCAAACCTAGGGTTTTTAGGTACATGGACATCCTATACTTCCAAACATCAATGTTGGAAGGGTCAAAGCTAGGAGGGGTCATGAAGTCCATGGTAAACTATATATGAATGTGCAAACAAACAAATGCAAATGAGATTAGCAAGCAAATGGATCACTCCTAGGATGTTAAGCCTAAGTATCAGGAGCACTAGCTCTGATACCAATTGAAAAACACCTAGAGGGGGGGTGAATAGGTGTAAGTGCTAATCTAATAAACTTAATGCAAACTAAGTGCGCTAAATGCGGAAGCTAATGCAAATGTTGCACAAACTTGATACAATACAACAAGTGTAGCCGAATTCCCCTTGCGAGGCTCTGGACTAACTCCTCTTGATTCCCCTTGAAATGGGTTGAGGTGCTATGTGAAGCTCTTGTTGGATGAGTACAAATTAGGCCCACACACACAAGCAATCCAAGCAATATGAAATATGTGCACACACAATCAAGCCAAGCATATAAGAACGAATTGCAATATAAAAGATGCAAGGCAACACAAGCAATGTGTAAGATATGTATGCAATGAATGAATGATGCTTGCACAAAGTAAAGAGAGTAAGGGTTAGAGAGACAATGGATCAAACGCTAACACAAAGATTTGTTTCGAGGTTCGAGCACCTTGCTCTACATCCCCGCCTACACCACCGTGTAGGATTTCCCAATCCACTATAGGAGTACCAAACTCCTCTCTCAACCTTACAAAGCCACCGAGGCTATACAACCACAATCTACCTCTACCGAAGAGGGATACGGCCCGTAGCCAACTACAACAAACACCTCTACCTAAGAGGCTCACAAACCAATCACCCGATCACCTCTACCGAAGAGGGATACAACAAGAATAAGGGTGTACAACTTAGAGGTTACAAACAACAACCTCAAAACTCTCTCTTTCTTTCTTTTTCCACAAAACAAAGATCCTAATAGTTTAGGATAGAAGATATGGCTCAAGTGTGAAAACTAAGTGTTTTGGAAACAAGCAACAAAGAAAAACTACTTGGGAATTCTCTTGTATATGATAGAAATAAAAGATCAAATCAAAATCCCAAAACCTAGTTCTCTTTGATTTTCCAAAAACCCAAAACAATAAAGATTAGAAGTTTAAAGCTCAAAAACTACTTTTTAAAACTCTTTTAAACACTTCAGAAAACTGGAATTTTTCCTCTTAAAAATCTTGGCCAAAATCCCCAAAGAGATGGAGTTTATATAGGCTAAACAGAAAACTAGCCGTTAGAGCTGAGCTGGCAGCTCTGACAGGCGTCGGTCGACCGGCCCGGTCGACCGCCAACGGTCAGAAAAGTGACCGTTGGGCACTAGCGGTCGACCGGCCCGGTCGACCGAAACATCCTGAGAGTTGAACTCTCAACTCGGTCGACCGGTCCGGTCGACCGACTACAATGTGTAGCCAGCGTGCACGTCTGTGCACATCGGTCGACCGACCCGGTCGACCGGCCACTTGGTGCGGTCGACCGGTCCGGTCGACCGAACTGGCCTGGCAGGCACAGTGCAGAACTGCACAGATACGGGATTTGAAAATAGGTCTTTTCACTCAATAAAAATCCCATAAATTCACAGTAAATCCACTAAATAGTTTTAATCACAATAAAAACTGTTTTTCTAAAAATATGTTTTTCTAAAACTTGTTTTATCATTTTATGTTAAAACATAAACATGTGATAAAAATTTCAAGACAATATATCAACATATCAATTCATTTTAGAGTCTTGCAAAATTTATCAAAAACAAAACCTGTATTTTGTCAAACTTGATTTTTCCAAAACATGAGTAGGGATATCAAAATAAGTTTGTTTACCAAGTTAAAGCATGTATGTATAAATAGAAAACATCTACTATACATATAACATATGTAAACTTGTTTTGATAAACTATTCATAAAAACCAAATATCAAATCATAAAACGTGTGTGTTTTGTGTTCACTTAAGCATATCAACTAAACTAAGCTTTACAAATGGATCTAAAACACAAACTCTAAACTAGATACCTAAGTCTTCTTGTCGATCTTCCATCTTCAAGTAGACTCGGTCCTAACTCCGTGATTCTCCAAGTGCAAAGGTATGATCTTTAAGCTTTGGCACCGGAATCACCATGAATAGCTTCTAATCATCTTGTTGAAGCTAATCACCAACTAATATCCTGTTAATGATCTGAAACTTAGAAACACAAGAATATTAGTAAACATAATTACATGAGTGTTGATCATCATCAAAACTAGAGTGGAAGGCCATTGGGCCAACAATCTCCCCCTTTTGATGATGACAAAACTCATGGAGTTATATATGCATGGATTAAAGTTAAGCTTCAAAGAAGCTCCCCTTAACTCATGCATAGGGATAAACAATAAATATATGCAATGAATATTAAACATGAAACATGCATATGCATAAACAATAAATGGTTCTAGATATCAATTGGAATATTCAAAACAAAATAAGCTCTAGATACCAATTACAAAGCAAACTCTATAAATCAATTAAACTTAATATTCTTGAGATTAAAACATAATATATGCATAAACATAAGCATGCATATAATATAAAACACAAATACTTCTCCCCCTTTTTGTCAATCATCAACAAAGGGTAAACAATCAAAACCATAGATAAAATGAGGGGTAAAAATCTTTCTCCCCCTTTTTGTCAATCAAAACAATGCAAACAATGTTCTCCCCCTTTTTGTCTAAAACAAAAACAAAATCAATTAGGGGTGACCAAACATGATATCAATTAAAAAATATGTCAATGAAGCATCTTGATACCAATAAACAAGGATCAATATATGTTATATGCTATATACATTCATGAAGAGGAAGACGCTAAGTTAGCTTCCCTACACATATGCATTACATGAAGAAGGGATGACAAGCTTCAATTCACATAACACATATTATGTAATGCATAAGAGGAGATGTGAAGCTCCCCCTACACACGTATATCATATAAAGAAGAGTTGTCAAGCTCCTCAATTTATAATATACTCAACATGAATCTATATGTAAGAGAGATGTTAAGCACTCCTTGCATATAGGAAATACAAATCAAAACTTTGAATATTTTCTTTAAACAAAAATTTTGAAAATACCAATTGTAATTAAACATAAGTCTTGAATTCTTAAACATGAATCTTGAAACCAAAGCAAATTTTGAATTTCTTAAATATGATACCAATTGTAAATATTTTACCAATTGAAAAGATTTTACATAGAAACATTGATACCAATTGTAAGAATTGTTCATTTTAAAACATATAAACAACTTTTAATCATAAAGTGTGGGAGTACAAATACCAATTGAAATACAAAATCAAATTTTCTCCCCCTTTATGAAATACAAACTAAAGTCATGCATAGTCTTGATAACAATTTAAAAGTAATCAATTTAAACTAAATTGAAACTCAAGTACTAGCATAAACACAAACATATATATGTATGAAAAATAGATACCAATAGAAATTGATATACTTGGAATTTAAAGCATACATACATACAAAACATATATGAGTATACGAGAAGATCAAAATGATACCAATTGAAAGAGTTCAATGATACCAATTGACATAACAATAAGTTCAAGTGTATACATCATATTATCTACCACCCAATCATAATTCAAGTTTTAAAGATTTTCAATTTAGGGCATACATGAACATGATCTCCCATCCTACCGCCCTTGGATGGTAGGGGTTTTCAAAAATAGATTTGAAAATATAGTTTTGTTTGAAAATCACTACCAAAGTGAAGAACATCGCAACTAGTTAAATGAAAAACTTGTTAACTAGTACGAAATCCTTCAAGTAAGGAATAAAACAAAATAGTTTTTCATGAAGGAAGAAATCCACATAATAATCAACACTCTAATCCAATTAAGCATAAATATGTCTCATGAAAAACAAAACATGAGCAAGCAATAGATGTGAGTGTACAAATAAAGTGTGAATATCATACTCATGAAAATATTTTCATTAAGCTCAATTAATCCTTAAAACACGAAGTCATCAAAACTATCTAATCTTCAAGGCATATGTATGTCTAATACAAGCTAAAATATACATACATATCCAAAACTCAACGAGTCCACTAAATGTATATTCATGAAGGCACGTGGCTCAAAAAGATGTATATGTATAAGATTAGTTTGAACTAGATGGACATATACATGAAGTTAAACATAAATACATGAAACATGAAAAACTAAATTTTCATCACAACAAATTTCATTTCAAGGTATATGTATGAATTATCAAACATGAAGTATACATACTTATCCCTAAACACAATTGAGTTCAAATATAGATTTGCATGAAAGGCAAATGACTCAAGGGGTATACATGTATATCTTAAAGTTTGGCAATACAAACATATACATGAAGTGAAACACACAATCATAAAACAAATTCAAAAATGGAATACAAGTTTGAAATGTATGAATCATCAAAACTAGACTATACTAGCACATCTAATGGGTTCAAATAAGCAATCAAGCTCAACATATATAGATTTATTTGTAGCCCACTCTATGTACAAGTATATAACTAGTCTTAATGAAAACAAAACATCTAAACATATATTCAAAACAAGAAGCATCAAAACAAATATAAAAGTCATCATGATAAAACTAAAACATGATTATTATGTAAATTCACATGTATTAGATTCATGATGTACATTATAGCTTAAACAAAAGTGAGATCACTAAATATGGGTTCATATAAGCATATGTGTCTCAAATACTATACATGTATGTCAAGGATCTAATAAACATGGAATGAACATACTAATCCATAGACATCAAAAACATGCTATAAACATTAAAACATGGAAAGCATGTAAACAATAAATGGGAGTAAAGGATTGTTACCAAAACCGAAGAAGCAACTCTCCTTGTCTCCAAAACATGGTGGTCATCTCCACCAAATCTTCCCTTGAAAGTGATGCATCCAATATGATTTTCATGAAGTCCGGAACGCATCCACTCCAAGGTGCTATCACTCTCACGTCATGTGAGAGCCCACACCTACATCAAAAACTTTAGGGGTGGTGGTCTTTGGTACCCACATCTTGTTGGGTCCATGGGGGTTAGTACCTTCTCTAACCCAAACAAACTTCTTGGCTAAATTTTCAACATGTAAACGATCATAGCAAAATTTAGCAAGATGGCCTTTTCGGCCACAATGTGTACAAGTGTACACATGAGCATACATGGTGTGATGGTGTCCGTGAGGAGCATGTGTATGCCGTGGAGGGTGTGCATGCATAGAAGTTGGAACTTGTTTCTTCCGAACCAAGGTTTCCAATCGTGAGTGGTTCATGGCACATTGGCTCATAGTGGAGCCCAAACAATCTACCTTCTTCTTTAACATGCAAATATCATCATTAATCTTAGAAGAAGAGGTACATGCATTAGGTAGACTAGATGAAGAGGCTACACTAGCATGGCAAACATGTGCATCCATTTTATTTTGCAAAACAATATTTTTCTTTAAACATACATCTAAATCATTTGAAATAGAAATGATTTTATTTTTCAAAGCAACATTTTCTTTTAAAGCAAAATCTACTTTTGAAGACAAATTTTTATTTTTCTTCAAAATAGCATGGCAATCATTTTTAGATTTTAAAAATTCATTTTCTTTAAGTGCAAGATTAAGTTGAGATTTTAATGAATCCCTCTCATTAGCAATCTCCCTTTTTCTTGCAAAACAACATCAAGTCTAGCAATCAAATTTTATTTTCATCATTAATGCCTAGACTCTTCTTTTTCAACAAGTTATATTTTTCTATTAGTTTTTCAAAAACAATAGATAGTTCTTCATTTAAAGCATGGGGATCAACAAAATCATTTGAAGAACTAGCACAATCATTACTATCTAGTTGAGTTTCCGATTGTACCTCAAGGGAGTCATTCCCTTGGACCATGTAGCATTGTTGTGGCTCGGATTCTCCACTAGATTCCTCTTCTTGTTGGATTTGGACTTGAAGCTTGGAGGTGTTGGTGGTTGTCAATTTGTTCCACACTACAAAAGCGGAATCAAGGTTAGAAACACATAAAAGATATTCTTTAGGCAAAGTGCTTCTAATAGCCTCTAGGGCTTGTGCATTGGCCCTTATATGATCACCATTACCAAGATAGCATTTCTTGGTAGCGGCAAGAAAGACATGCAAACCTAGGGTTTTTAGGTACATGGACATCCTATACTTCCAAACATCAATGTTGGAAGGGTCAAAGCTAGGAGGGGTCATGAAGTCCATGGTAAACTATATATGAATGTGCAAACAAACAAATGCAAATGAGATTAGCAAGCAAATGGATCACTCCTAGGATGTTAAGCCTAAGTATCAGGAGCACTAGCTCTGATACCAATTGAAAAACACCTAGAGGGGGGGTGAATAGGTGTAAGTGCTAATCTAATAAACTTAATGCAAACTAAGTGCGCTAAATGCGGAAGCTAATGCAAATGTTGCACAAACTTGATACAATACAACAAGTGTAGCCGAATTCCCCTTGCGAGGCTCTGGACTAACTCCTCTTGATTCCCCTTGAAATGGGTTGAGGTGCTATGTGAAGCTCTTGTTGGATGAGTACAAATTAGGCCCACACACACAAGCAATCCAAGCAATATGAAATATGTGCACACACAATCAAGCCAAGCATATAAGAACGAATTGCAATATAAAAGATGCAAGGCAACACAAGCAATGTGTAAGATATGTATGCAATGAATGAATGATGCTTGCACAAAGTAAAGAGAGTAAGGGTTAGAGAGACAATGGATCAAACGCTAACACAAAGATTTGTTTCGAGGTTCGAGCACCTTGCTCTACATCCCCGCCTACACCACCGTGTAGGATTTCCCAATCCACTATAGGAGTACCAAACTCCTCTCTCAACCTTACAAAGCCACCGAGGCTATACAACCACAATTCACCTCTACCGAAGAGGGATACGGCCCGTAGCCAACTACAACAAACACCTCTACCTAAGAGGCTCACAAACCAATCACCCGATCACCTCTACCGAAGAGGGATACAACAAGAATAAGGGTGTACAACTTAGAGGTTACAAACAACAACCTCAAAACTCTCTCTTTCTTTCTTTTTCCACAAAACAAAGATCCTAATAGTTTAGGATAGAAGATATGGCTCAAGTGTGAAAACTAAGTGTTTTTGGAAATAAGCAACAAAGAAAAACTACTTGGGAAATCTCTTGTATATGATAGAAATAAAAGATCAAATCAAAATCCCAAAACCTAGTTCTCTTTGATTTTCCAAAAACCCAAAACAATAAAGATTAGAAGTTTAAAGCTCAAAAACTACTTTTTAAAACTCTTTTAAACACTTCAGAAAACTGGAATTTTTCCTCTTAAAAATCTTAGCCAAAATCCCCAAAGAGATGGAGTTTATATAGGCCAAACAGAAAACTAGCCGTTAGAGCTGAGCTGGCAGCTCTGACAGGCGTCGGTCGACCGGCCCGGTCGACCGCCAACGGTCAGAAAAGTGACCGTTGGGCACTAGCGGTCGACCGGCCCGGTCGACCGAAACATCCTGAGAGTTGAACTCTCAACTCGGTCGACCGGTCCGGTCGACCGACTACAATGTGTAGCCAGCGTGCACGTCTGTGCACATCGGTCGACCGACCCGGTCGACCGGCCACTTGGTGCGGTCGACCGGTCCGGTCGACCGAACTGGCCTGGCAGCACAGTGCAGAACTGCACAGATACGGGATTTGAAAATAGGTCTTTTCACTCAATAAAAATCCCATAAATTCACAGTAAATCCACTAAATAGTTTTAATCACAATAAAAACTGTTTTTCTAAAAATATGTTTTTCTAAAACTTGTTTTATCATTTTATGTTAAAACATAAACATGTGATAAAAATTTCAAGACAATATATCAACATATCAATTCATTTTAGAGTCTTGCAAATTTTATCAAAAACAAAACCTGTATTTTGTCAAACTTGATTTTTCCAAAACATGAATAGGGATATCAAAATAAGTTGTTTACCAAGTTAAAGCATGTATGTATAAATAGAAAACATCTACTATACATATAACATATGTAAACTTGTTTTGATAAACTATTCATAAAAACCAAATATCAAATCATAAAACGTGTGTGTTTTGTGTTCACTTGAGCATATCAACTAAACTAAGTTTTACAAATGGATCTAAAACACAAACTCTAAACTAGATACCTAAGTCTTCTTGTCGATCTTCCATCTTCAAGTAGACTCGGTCCTAACTCCGTGATTCTCCAAGTGCAAAGGTATGATCTTTAAGCTTTGGCACCGGAATCACCATGAATAGCTTCTAATCATCTTGTTGAAGCTAATCACCAACTAATATCCTGTTAATGATCTGAAACTTAGAAACACAAGAATATTAGTAAACATAACTACATGAGTGTTGATCATCATCAAAACTAGAGTGGAAGGCCATTGGGCCAACAAATATTACTCAAGCCAAGTAACAAAACAAGAGTCAATATTGATTCGGGAATTTGAACTGGATCACAAATTTGAGAATCTAGGTCACATTTTTCATTGAGTTCAATTTCATAAAAATGAGAACTTGCCAATTTGTCAATAGGACTTTCAAAAGTGTGAAATTGGTTAAGTTCAATATGATGATCATCAAGATGGGTAATTCAATTTCATGATGAATTGGCACAGGATCCAATGTTGACTCGGGAAAAAGATTGAAATCAGGTGAAGACAACAGAGTCATTATTGAATCAGGAAGTAGAATTGAATCACTAAGTTGAGGTTCAAGATCATATTCATTCTCAAGTTCTATTTCAGGAAAGGAATAACTTGCCAAACTATCAATATCATTTTTAAAATTTGGAGTTTGGGCAAGTTCAAATGATTATGCTGAAATGAACCTTGTTTTCCAAAACAACATGACTCTTCAGCTCTAACAGAATGGTTAACGACATTAGAACTGGCCAAACGGTAAGAATGTAGAGTTTGAACCATCAAATCTATGTCATGATTACGAGCGTTTTGAGCCTGAGTCATGGCTTTAAGCATCTTTTCATAGTTGATTGGTTCATCGTTTTGTTGAAAGATGAAGTGTTGTCTTGGAATTGGTGGTGAAATTATAAGTCCATCAGATTTTGTGATTTTTATTTGGACTCACGCATACTCATTTTCAAAATTGATGGTTTTCTATTTTGGACTGGTGGAACTGAGTATGAATCTTGAAAATATTGTGGACAAGGCGGATAAGGAGGACAAGTTGGTTGAAAATTGGACTCGGAGGAGGTGAATCCCCATTGACTCTGTGAAGAGTTAAAATTATTCTAGAAATTATGGTTATAATATTGGGGGCATGGGTTATATTGATTCGGATAAGACCAATCCGGCACACTAGGTTGGTTAAAGTTATGATATGCCGGGTTGGTGATATCCGAAAAAGAGGTTGGTGTGTAATATGGATTATCATTAAAATTGAAAAAATTATTGTTATAAGCCATATCACACAATAAATGTTAAACACAAACAAAGAAAAATAAACAAATAAGCAAACAAAAAAGAAAAAATACTAACCTAAGTTAGGGTAAACCTATGACCTAGACGACTCCTAACTGGTTAGACTGTCCACGGGAGGTATAATGCAGACTTTGACCACAAGCTAATCAGCCTGGTCAGGACAAGATTGGTGGGAGGTATCCGCGCAAAAGCGACCGGCCTAATTAAGCTAACCTACCAGCCTTCGGGGTTTCGCCCCTCAATCCCTTTCCTTAGACACTGATTTGGCAGGAGTCAAATTCTAACACCTTCCCCCTTAGGATAATCTCCTAATTGAGTCCGAGATGTCCCTAGGGCCAACGTCTACTCAGTTTTAGTTAGGCTTGGGTTAGTGAGTGAGGAGATTATTTGTGGGCTAAGGGAGGGTAATGACTTTCCTACCTTGTCTTGTTTATAGGACAAGCCCTTAAGATTGATTGTGCAAAGTGTGCAGGATAAAGAAAAGTAACATTCAATAAGCAAATAATCACTCAAGAATGTTTCCTAAACTATATGCCATGCAAACGTACCTTTTACTCTAGCACTCTTCAACAGTAATGTAAAATGTAAACGAATTAGACACGTGCCTAATGCAAAGTCTAAACCATTTTTAGCATTAAACAAACATCATTTTACTATTGAGGTTAGAAAGTAAATACAGTGAGACAAACAAGAAAATGATAGCTACAGGTATTAAACTTTGCACTACAGCCAACCTGTAGAAAATACAGGTTAGTAGTTCACTCAGATTGCCACAGGAATGTAGCAAATCCGAGGGCTTCTTGACTCTGCTTTCTTGAGCAGAGTCCAAGGCCACTTATATGTCCACTGCAGTAAAAATTCCTTGTTATCAATCCTGTATACTAAGAACCAAAAAGAAAGTTAACTAAAAATGTAAATCTAAAAAGAGAATAACTTACCGTCCCTCTCCGGCAACGGCGCCAAAATTTGATTGAGCCGGAACCTGCACGCAAAATACCGAATTTCAAAACTAAGAATGAAAAGTGCAAGTTACTCAATTCTATCACAATAGTAAATGGCTATGCGGGTCATGATCCAAGGCTTACTTATAGAAGAAATGTAGAGGCTAGAGGAGTATGAAGATAGGGAAAGCTGACTATTTCTGAATTTGAATCCTCCCCTTATCTCCAAACTTGATTTGATGTAGATATTCAGTTCTGATCTGCATTTTGTTGGCGTATTTATTGCTGAATATCACTTATCAAATGATAGAATTAGAAATAGTGATCAACATAAGAGTTATAGCCCTATAAGTCTGCTTTCTGGATCATCTTGAATCATCAGATTTGAGATTCGGTAGCAAAAGTTATGATTCACATACTAAAATGTATTCAGTCAAAATCTGAGTCAAACTTGTTTCATCTCATCTGTTGATCTTTTCTCTATCCATTTATCTCTCTGCATTTGATATTATCCTTGGTTGATCTTTAGCTAACCAAAATATATTTATAAAAATCTGAATTTTATCGGTTTCCATTGGTGTTATCTTTCTAGTTTGCTCTGATCTTCAGCTGAACATTTGCCCCAATCCTTGATTTATTCTAACTAGATCTGGGATCATCCTCAGCTAACCAAATAGATCAGTTAAATCTGATTTTAACTGGTATTTATTTAGTTTAATCCTTTTTCTCTTCATTATTATCTTCTTCAAAATAGATATTTAAGACAAGGAAATTAGCATATTTATTACACGATAAATGTAGGAGTGTAATGAAAAGAATACAAAATATGTGTACAATCAAGCTCTGCACTTTGGTATCCATACGCGGACTTTGCGCATCTGATGCTATTAGAAGAGACGCAGGCTTGAGCGTCGCATCCTGTGTCTGCTGGACAAATGGCTTTTCAAGCTTCTTTCATCTGTTTTCAATGTGTGCGATGCTTTTGATGACATTCAACATCTCGGTTACGCTTCATGGGTCATTGAGGACCCCAGATAACTTGGAGCTGAGGAACTTAAGGCAAGAGGCATGACAAGATTGGCTTCATCATCGTTGGCCTCACGGGTCCCGTGGAAGACGTTGACGTAAGCCAAACGGGCGACGCGACCAGAAATGGCGCTATTTGCGCAGGCCATTCTTGGAGAAGTCTCTGAAGAGACTTGAGAACGGATCTCTGAGGAGACCCTGTGGTATTGCCGCGCCACTCTGGGGCTCTTGGAGTCAGAATAGAGAAACTTCCCGTACTTTGTCTGGTCGAATTCCATGACAAGTCACTCGACCGTCTTTCCCATGAAGTTGACGTCACCTTACGCCATAACTTGCTCATCAGTGGAGAAAGTAGTCCCTAACGGAGTCGCCATCTCTTGTACGGGTGGGAAAGTTAAAAATATTGCAAAGTTTCCTTGAATCAATGAAAGATTATAATAACTCAAATTCCAATTACAAGAGAGGAGATACTCGAGCTCAAACTCCTCTTTGTTTAATGTTGGGTTCTTTGCGTAGCGGTGAAAAGTGAATCTTATTTTCCGTTGACTAGGTGAACATCAAGCTTCTTTAGAACTTTTCTCTTTAGATTACTGATGGAGTAGCACAACTCCTATCAAATAAAATCTTAAAGAGATTTGAGAAAAACTTGAACTCAGCAAGTTTGTGTAGAAGAGTTGAACTCTTTGTAAAATCAATATTCCTCAGCTGAAAATTCTGACCCTTTTTCAATAGCAGCTCTACCTATTTATTGGGGGTTTTAGGGGTAAAACTATCCCCTAAAACCCTACATAATGGGTATTAACTCCCCTCATTACATGGGCACTTGAGCCAATAATGGAGGTAGTTATAAATGAGACGCATGACTCATTTGCAGTTGAAACGCGGGCTTGAGCTCTGCGTTTAACCATTGAGATGATGCTGGACAGGGGCCTTGAGCTCCACGTTTGGGCTCTGCTATAGTGTTTGTTGGCCCAAAGGCCCATCACTCTAGTTTTGATGATGATCAACTCATGTAGTTATAGTACTAATGATCTTGTGTTTAATTAGTGACAGATTTATGATCAAGATCTTAGTAGGTGCATAGCTTCAACAAAGGATTTAAAGTCAAGTTTTGGAGCTAGCACGGTTTGATTCAAGAGCTTGTGCATCAAGACCACATCGAGTACTCAAGAGGAGTCTAGCTCAATGGATCGTGTTTGGACCAAGTCAAGAAGATGAGAAGACTTCAAGTGAAGACTTCAAGAAGATGAAGACTTGTGTCTAGGTTTGTTTTATAAGATTTTATTTTTAGTTAAAATGTAAAGGATAGAATAGTTGGTGGATTGCTCAAGTACATATATACACACACACTCTTGATAGTTTTATTTTTACAAAAGATTTTCTATTTTAGAAAAATACATGTTTGGTTTTGGTATTCTAGTTTACATGTTTTATCCAAAATCATGTTTAGTGCTTAATGTCAAAAACATAGATATTTCACCATGTTTGTGTAGTGGATCATATCCATACACTCTACGCTTAAAAAGAGTTTAAATATCTTATTTTTGTATTTGGAGAAGTTTTGGAAAAGATAGGTTTTAGAAAAACCAGTTTTGGAAAATACTGTTTTTCAATTGAGCCAATTTTTCCAACTTACAAAAATAGTCCAAATCATTTGTAACATGCCTTAATTTTGTGCAAGCATGGTTGTTTATCAAAGTATATTAGTAAAACTATTTTTGTAGATTTTTCAGTATTTTATGGGATTTTATTTGAACCAAAAGACCAAGATTTTTATCCCTTAAGTTTTCTATCTGGCTTCAGCCGGTCGACCGGACGGTCGACCGCAGCTTGAAGTCGGTCGACCGGACAGGTCGACCGACGTGCACAGACGTGCACGCCTTTGTGCACTGGAGGGCCGGTCTACCCACCCGGTCGACCGCCAGAGAGTTGTTGCTCTCTGGAAAACCCCGGTCGACCGTGCGGTCGACCGACAGAGAGTTGCTCTCTGTTCCAGAGGCTCGGTTGACCGAGCGGGTCGACCGAAGCCCCAACGGTCGGATTTCTGACCGTTGGCGGTCGACCGGGCGATCGACCGACAGTTCTATCAGGCCTCCAACGGCTAGTTTTTGGAGCCCTATAAATTGGGCCATTTGGGGGCTGTTTTAGACAAGATTTTCAAGTGGATTTTTCACCAGTTTTTCCAACTCTTTTAAGAGGTTTTCTCCACTTATTTTAGAGAAATATTCCAATCAAAAGGAGAGTTTTATCAAGAGTGTTTAAAAGAGATATTTCTTGAGTTTTCCTCCACCATCTCTTTCCTTGTTTCTTACACAACACTTGAGCTATCCATTGCTATATCTACCGATAGGGTTTGTTGTGAGAGTGTTTATTGGTGATCAGAGTGTTTAGATCACCAAGAGTTCTTTCTTGTACTTTGAGGAGGAGGACTTGTGGGTTCACGGTGTTTTCGAGTTCGTGTGTGAACTCCGTATTTGAGGTGCGGCCTCGGCGAGCTAGAGAGCTTGCGGTGTGTACGGACTAGAGAGTCCGAGAGTTGTAGGTGTTGTGGCACCGAGTGATCCGGTGGGATCGATTATAGTAGAAATCCTTCGTGTGTCGAAGGCGGGGATGTAGAGCAAGGGTGCTCGAACTCGAAACAAATCCCTTGTTTGCGATTGCTCACTCTCTCTCTCTCTCTCTCCTCTCTCTCTCTCTCTTTGTTTCTTGTTTATATCTTGCATGCTATTACTTGTCTTATCTTTACATGCTTGATATATTGTGTGCTTAATTGATATATGCTTGGGGATTGTTTGCTAACACTTGTATTCAACCAAGAGAGCCAACGCGGCACCTCAACCCTTATCTAGGAGAATTTAGAGGAGTTAGTCCAGAGCCCTTCACGGGGAATTCGGCTACACTCTTGTGTTATACGTGGTGTTTAGTTTAAGAGTTTTAGTTTAGGTCATAATAGTTTTTAATTCCGCATTATTTGGCATTTAGTGACCATTAGATTGGCCATCACCTATTCACCCCCCTCTAGGTGATTCTACAGTGTTGAAACGCAGGCATCGAACCCTGCGTTTTGGTACTAGAATGATGTTGAGATGCGGGCCTCGAGCCTTGCATCTTGGCACTGCAGTGATGTTTGAGACGCAGGCTTCGATGAGACGCGAGCTTCGAACTCTGCGTCTTGATACTGCATCAATGTCTTTGATCATCTTTGCGCCTGAAGTGTGGACTCTGTTATCTGATGACTTGTCTTCAGTAATTTTTAAACAGTCTACAATAGGAGGTCGGTTTTAAACTGATGTCATATAGACATTGCTCGTCAGTTGTTTCAAAAATTGATGTCTATTAATACTTTACACGTCGGTTCCAGAAAGAACTGACTTTTATACTGAAGTTTATAAGTCTGGATTAATAATTTTCCACGATGTGGATAGTTTTTTTCTAAGCTTATCAAAACCAACGTGGAAAGTTAAGTTTTTCAAATCGATTCTTTGAAGAACCGATGTTAAAAACTTACCTTTTCACGTCACTTTTAAACCGTCATGGAAAGTCGGCCGGATAGACGTCGATAGTTATTTTTTTTTAATGTCAGCTATGTACTAGCCTCAATTGGGCAAGGATGTGAGGACAATTGTGAAGAGCTGCCCAGTGTGCCAAGTCGCTAAAGGCAAAGCTCAAAATATGGGCTTGTATATACTTTTGCCCCTCCCGAAAGATATTGGAAAGACTTGAGTATGGATTCGTGTTAGGACTTTCTCGCACACAAAAGGGAGTAAATTTTATCTTCGTGATAGTTTATCGATTCTCTAAAATGGTACACTTTATTCTTTACCAGAAGACATTTGATTCATTACATGTGGCCAAATTATTTTTTCAAGAGATAATGAGATTGCATGAAGTGCCGAGTTCCATTTTTTTGGATCGAGACAGTAAGTTCTTAGCAACATTTTGTATTATCCTATGGAGGAAGTTTGACACATTTTAAAGTATCGTAACAGGGCACACCGCTCACCCGATGGCCAAAAAAAGTTGTTAATCGCACCCTAGGTAACTTATTGAGGAGTATGGAGACAGACCAAGAGCATAGGATCAAGATTTACCCCCAAGCAGAGTTTGCTTACAACAACGCAATCCACAGCCAACGAGTATGTTACCCTTTTCTATTGTCTATCGAAAGGTACCTCATCATCTTGTAAACTTGGCTAAATTATCCATTGGTAAGAAGTTCAGTAATGCAGCTAGCCCCATGGTTGAGCAAGCAATAAATGTTCAAAAGGAAATTCGAATAAGGTTGAAAAAATTCAATGCAAGACACAAATCCGTTGCTGACAAAAGGATGAGAGAAAAGATCTTCAAAGAAGGAGAAATAGTGATGGTATACTTGAGAGAAGAAATAATTCCTGCTAGATCGTACAACAAGTTAAAGTCAAAGAAGTGATTCATTCCAAATCGTGAAGAAGATCAACGATAACACTTATATTGTAGATTTTTCAAGCGATATAGCGATGTCAAATATATTTAATGTGACAGATCTCTATGATTATCACCCACACAAACTGTTGTATCTAGATAATAACTCGAGGATAAGTTCTTTTGAAGAGGGAGGGATGATGTAGGAGATCAAGAAAGAAGGCAACCAGTAGGTAACTTGTCGACAGGCCTTAGCACTCTGCAAAGCCTTGTCGACAAACTTTTACAGTAAATCTGTAGATTACAGACCTGTCGACAGTTGGAAGGAGTTGTCGACAGTACTGTTACGTATCAATATTTCTGATACTATTTAGAAGTTATTTTCTGGGTCCGTTTTGAATTCCAATTTGTTTTATTTCTGTTTCTTTATTTTAAAGTCCTACTCAGAGAAGCACTCTCATTTTATTTCTCTATATAAAGGCATTGTATCGTAGGTTTTTATTATTCAACTTTTAATCAAAATATTTTGAGTTATCCTCATATTTGCTTGTAGATTCGGATTGTTCTTTCTCGTGGATTCGATCTCTTTTAGTGTTAGAACGAGATCTAATCCTCGTCATTTGTCTTTTTCGCTTCCCCGCCAGCGTCATTGGTTCTCTTGTTGTGTGTGCGCGCACTTGCTGCCATTGTCCCGCCATTGATACCACACATCTCTAATCTTTTTCTCCATGCCCGATCACCAGCTCCACCTTTGCACCACCCGCAGCCTCTTCACCCCCACTGGGTTCGCTCCCTTTGCGAGCCTCCAGATGCCTGAAGATATGTGCTCCACCAATAGATCATGCACGTCACCACCAAGTAGTGGCCTCAGCCGCAACTTTGATGCCAGTCCGCGAGCCACAGGCTCCGACCAATCGGGAAAAAGGGATTCGTCGAGCCTCGACCGGTGTGAAACATCTCGCCTGATAAATTCATGGGCAACGGCAGTCGATCCTTCAGATGACTGGAACATGAGCGTGAAGTCAACAATGACGTCGAACAGCATAACAGTCCCCTGCGAGGCTCCGAGTCGCCGGGAAATCAACCGGGGAGCAATGCAGAGGTTGCCTGCACTGGAATCAGCCCAAGACACTGTGCTGAGAAAACTAGTTGTTTTGGAATTAATCCAATGTTTACAGTTCTAAAACTTATATAACAACTTAAATTTAGATTCAAAACCAGTAAAAATTTCAATTGCCTTCGAACTTTGGTCGTTGGCCTGCTCGGGATTCAATTGCAAGACATCAGACAGAGTCGTATTGAGATTGGGAGTCTATATTAATGTCCAAATAAAGATTGAATTATAAAGTTCATGTTTAACCCTTAACAGTCAGATTGAGAGTCTCAAAATAAAAAAATAAAAAATATATTAAGAGTCTAATAGCAGAGTTCTGTTTTTTATTTAAAGCCATCCAGATCGGGGCTGTCTGGATGCTGGAAGTGGGTGGAAGTGAGGAGAGGAAAGTAGGATTTTTTTTCCTTCTGAAAAATGAGAATTTATGTTTCTTTTCTGTCGTTTGAATGGTAGTTGAGAAGTGTAATTGAAAATGTGTAACGCTTTTTCTGGTGTTTGATTGGTAACGTGGAAGTGAAAGTGAAATGGTTGACCACAAAGTTGATCGTAAAATAATATTAAAATAAAAATTAATTATGAAAAACAAAATTTGGACTGTAATTAGAATGCAAGTAACATTTACATTACCACAAATTAACTGTTTTGAGTTATAACTTATTACAAATAAGATTTACATGACCACAAAATTAAATGTGACACTTTGAAAGTGAGAAAATGATTGTGTAAAAGAGAAAAGAGAAATGAAAAAAATGTTTTTTCATTTCCTTTTTCCGTTGTTTAGATGGACAGCGGAAGTGAGAAGTGTTGGCACATTTCACTTCCTTGCTCCCGCCCGCTTACTTGAATCCAAACAACCCCGAGAAATTAGTATTTGTCTCAGTTTAAGAAGCAGATACCTAATTAAGGAAGTTGGTTATTAATTGTTATTAGTATTACTTGGTGCCTGATTTTGTATGAATACAAATCGAATATCCGTTAATAATCATAGTTTTTTCCATAATGAAATAAGGGTATGAGCTAGTAGCTTTACAAAAAAAAAAGAGTTTGCATGAGAGAAAATTAGTCAGAGGCATTTGACTAATCAACTTTGATTTAAGCTCTGACTACAGTTTTTGTCTCTTGATACCTTGACTTGCGCCAATGAATTGTTATTTGTTAGCTCATGACCGTCTTTTCATTTATTGGTAAACTCATCATAAGTTGATACGTATAGTATCAAATAGAAAAAGTATATTTAGAAACAAGAAGTACTTATATAATAATAAGCATAATTATTTTTTTACATATTTTACATAGTAAGAAAATATGGATCACATGCGCCCTATGATTTCTCTGTTACCGTACACACAGAGAGAAATCAGAACCAATAGCAAGTTTCTGTCTCAATCTCTGTCTCCTCCGTTTTCAGATCTTTGTCCACTCTCTCTCTGTCTAAATCCTAGCTCATCCTCTCTCTCTCTCTCTCTCTCTCTCAGCAAAATGCTTCTCTCTCGGCCTCTCCCCTCACTCCCGCAAATCTGCGGCCACCGCCGTCGCCACAACCCTCCGCCAATCCTCGCCCTCGACGCCGCGCAGCCCTTCGACTTCGAGTCCCGCGCCTCCTCCGCCCTCTCCAGTCCCAATCCCAACTCTAAGCTCAAGATCGCCATCATCGGCTTCGGCAACTTCGGCCAGTTCTTGGCCCGCACCTTCTCCAATCAAGGCCACACTCTCCTCGCCCACTCTCGCTCCGATTATTCGTCGATCGCTAAAACCCTAAATGTCAGTTTTTTTACTGATCCACACGACCTCTGCGAGCAGCACCCCGACGTTGTCCTCCTCTCGACCTCCATTCTCTCCGCCATTCCCGTCCTCCGCTCCCTCCCCATCCACTCCCTCCGCCGCGACACCCTCTTCGCCGACGTCCTCTCCGTCAAAGAATTCCCCAAAAATCTCTTCTTGCAGCACCTCCGCCCTCACTTCGACGTCTTGTGCACTCACCCCATGTTCGGCCCCGAGTCCGGCAAGAACGGCTGGGCCGGCCTCCCCTTCGTCTTCGACAAAGTCCGAATCGGGAACTCCGATTCGAGAATTCAAAGGTGCAAGAATTTCCTCGACATTTTCGAGAGGGAGGGGTGCCGGATGGTGGAGATGAGCTGCGAAGAGCATGATGAGAACGCCGTGGAGACGCAGTTCTTGACGCACACTGTGGGGAGGATGTTGGCAATGTTGGATTTGAAGGATACGCAGATTAACACGAAGGGCTACGAGACACTGAGGGAGTTGAAAGATAATACTTGTAAGGATAGCTTTGAGCTTTACAATGGGCTCTTCATGTATAACAAGAACGCCACCGACTTGTTGGAGAGGTTGGATGCGGCTTTCGATTCGGTGAAGAAGGAACTGTTCGAGAACTTGCACGATGTGTTGAGGAAGCAGCTGTTCGAGTGCCCGCCCGAGGGATTGTGGAGGAGCAAGTGAGATGGGCTTCTTCCTCCTCCTCCTCTCTGGTATGGTTAATTCCCTTGTCAAAATTATTGCATGAGTTCAGGAATGGGTATTTATGTCTTGTTATTACATTTAGGGTCTGTTTGGTTGTCGTAATGGCCGTAATTCGTAAGTTGTAATTGGTAAAGTCTTTTACATTTGTAAATGAGTTACATGCATGTAAGCTTTATGGTGTTTGGTTGGTAATATAAAGTTGTAAGTGGAAAAGTGTATTGTGCTTTACGGTGTTTGGTTGTCGTAATGTGTAAGTCGTAAGTGAAAAAGTTGATCACAAAATTAACTATTTGGTGATTTAAAAAGTTTTAATATTGCAAATAAATATTAAAAATGATAAATATTAAAAAAATTTAATATTAACATAAAAAATAATACAAATTTGCATGACCACAAAATTAACTGTAACTGGGCTGTAAGTGAGTGGTAATTGGGTTGCAAGTGAGGGTAATTGGGTTGTGTAAGTCTTTTACGAATTACGGTCCAAACAAACGTCGTAGTTGTAACTGGGTTGTAAGTCATTTACGAATTACGGACTTTTACGCGAAACAAACGGCCCCTAGAATTGGGTTTAATATAATTAGGGGAGCCAATTTTGCTTTAGTCAGTAATCAATATTATTTGAGATTTCGGGCCTGTTTGTTTTGCCGCAAAATACCACAAGTTATATGTCGTAAAACTTCTTTTTCATTTTTCGCTGTTTGTTTCACTGAAAAATAATTTACAAAATGCAACTCTCATTTCTCACTTGCAATTGCTTCAGTTAAATTAGTGGTCATGTAAATCTCATTTACACTCATATTTCTCACTTTCAGTTGTTACAGTTAAGTTTGTGGTCATGTAAATCTCACTTGTAATACACTTTGAATTCAAAACAGTTACTTGATAATCAATATATAATTTAATATTATTAAATATTTAATATTTTTAATAGTGTTCAATTTCTTATTTAATTATTTTATATTTTTAATCTTTAGTTTTTTATTATTTTTAATATTATTTTAATACTTAATATTTACTATTTTTATTTAATATTATCATTAATACTTTAGTATTTTACTAATACTTATACCAATTTTATTATTATTTTATTTAGAGTTAATATTTTATTAATATAACAATATTATACTTTAATATAAAAGTACTATATATTTAACTATTTATTTTTTAATATAAATAATTACTTTATTAATATTATAATACACTTTATTATTGTATTAATATTTTATTATGTTAATATCGTAATAATAATTCATTATAATAATATTATAATAATAATTTATATTAAATTATAATTATAATTTACTTTGTTAATTTTATATTTTAATAATATTACACTAATATTATAAAATTTAATATTATATAATATTTTTAAGTATTTTATAATATTATAATATTATAACTATATTATATTATTTTTTTAGATTTTTTAATATTTATGTTTTATTAGTATTCTTAAATTTATTAAAAGTTCTTTAGATTTTCTTAAAACTTTATATTACTTATTGAGTTAAATTTTAGTAATATTTTACTAATTATACTAATATTTTATTAATATTATTGTTATAAATGAAATATTAAGATTATTAATATTCTATCTCAAATTTATTAATATAATTTAATTTACAATTGTAGATTTAATTTAATAATATTTATAATATTTAAAGCGCTATACTTAATTTTGTGGTTAACTTTTCCACTTACACTTTTACATTACCAGCCAATTACTGTAAAACACAATATAATTTTCCATTTACACTTTCACTTTATCAACCAAATACCGTAAAACACATTATACTTTTCCCATTTACACATTCACTTTATCAACCAGACATCGTAAAACACAATATATTTTTCCTGTTACAGTTCACTTTTCCCATTCTTGTTTTACGACTTACGACTCGCGACGTTTTGCGATGAAACAAACAGACATATCATGATTGTAATTGTAATTGCAAAGTTCTTTATCCCAAAGGTAGGAAGCTTCTGTTGTATGACAAGAAAAAAAACAATCAATCTTTGAGAATGATAAGCTGGAATAATACATGCAAATGTGATTTTATCTAATTTCAATGAATATCTTTTCAATTTACTAACTACTTTGCATTTGTAACATAGACATTTTCTTATACTCACGTTTGTTTCAGTTCCAATATTGACTTATTACTACTATTAATGATTTACGTAAATTTTAATTCTGAGATAATTCTCAAGCCTTGTGTTATGATGGGGAAGGGGACTTTTGGGTTATTAATTTTGACCAAGCGTGAATATTAAACACTTGGGAAAATATATTGCCGACAATGAGTTAGGAGGAATGCCACTTTGACCCACAGAATTTGGGACCAATCACGGGACAACCTACGTTGTGTCTTCCTGACCTTTTTCATTGGATTGGAGCTGTGCCTCAAGAGTTAATAGAGGGACACCTCACTTGTCTCATACTTGGTCCTATATTTTTGGGTAAAAAAGAAATTTGTCATGGGATCGTAGAAGGAAGTTTCTAGATGCATGAAGTAACTTAGGAGGATGTTAGCAGTTAACAAGTAATGGATAAGAATCTTTTATAAAGGTGGAGTTAAGTAATAAGTACATTGTTTACTTAGTTTATGTTGTCTTTGGGTTTTAGCATCAGGTTATGATTTTATGTTGAGAGTCCGTTATTTATTTCTTAGTTGGGTGAGTGAAGTCCTTGTTTTTATTTTTATGGGTTGAGTGAGCCCTCATTCACCTATCTTGTAACCCATCTGAGCTATCACAATGACACCACTCCTCTCTGTTTATCTTGTTAAGCCAATGTCTCTTCCATGCAGCGAAGTTGTTTTCTTGCTCATATGCTAATCTGGAAAGAATGATGGAGGAAATCCTACACTTTCCTCCTCCATTACGTGCTCCAAGTTGCAAGGCAAATCTCATGCCATCTCCATTGCAACAATTGTCACTATTATCAGTGCTACATAATGTAATACTCAAAATAAATAAAAATAAAATAAAATAAATAAATATAATATATACACACACGTTTATGCCAAGTTTCAAACTCATATTCTTTTTACCAAATCCTGATACTTTAACCACAATGCCACATTGGCATGTGATTAGGTAGGAGATTTAATTTATTTAAACAAATCTAAAGCCGAATTTAAATTTCAAATTTCCAACTAAAAGATCTCATTAGATCTCTAAGAATCTTTATCTTAACAACGTGAATCTTAACAAACTGAGCTAAAAATCCTGACCTAAAAGATCTTATCCTATTATATTAACGTAACCCTCTTCTCTTTCTTTTACAAAAACAAGAAAGAATGAACCTCTCCTTGGAATTAATCGTGACGGAGGAACGTGTCCGAGGCGTGGAGATTGAGGAACATGCTTAGGAAATCAATCCAAGTAAGTAGAAATCAAATGTTTTTGTGAATTAAAAATTTGTTTTAAAGTGTCATGGTTAGATTTATCTTCTCATGAATTTTTTTAAAAGAACAAAATTTCTTATCTAAAGATCTAGATAAAAATTAAATTGCAATAACAAGAATTTGATAATATAACATAATTAAAATTCTTTTATGAAACTTAAATCTCCCCTAAGATCTAGATAAATTTGTATGAATTATAAATTAACAATATATCATGTTAATTTCTTCGTGTCATGAATTTTAGATCCCATCTAAAAAAATATATAAATAAAATAAAATTGTACGGATTAAAAAATTGAATTAAATTGAAATTACCATGCTTAGAATTCTTTTCCATGAATCTTTTCTTCAAAAAAAAAAAACCTCACATTTATCAAATAAAATATAAAAAAAAGAAAATATATTATTACCCTAATTAAATTATAGAAAACTTAAAAAAAGAAATTCTAGAATATTAAAAAGAAAAGGAATTAGTCTGGATCAAAACAAAAATTTACATATTCAAACTTTTCCTTCCAAAAAAGAAAATTTTTAGGACGTTACCTATTAATCTAAATATACTATATAAGGTAATATATCAAATAATTAAAGTACAGAAATTTTAAAAAAAATTCAAAGTTAACAAAAATAGAAAAAAGGAGGAGACTGCACTCGGCCCTTGCGGGTGCAGACCGCACCCAGGTGCAGCTCAGACCCAGTGGCTTGGGCCGCCACTGGGCCAAAAATAAAAAAAAAAAAAAGGAAAAACACAGTGGCCCAGATTATTTGGCCAGGCCAGTGGCCTGGGCTGCCATTGGCCAAGGCCAGGCCAAACAGGAAGGGGAAAAAAAAAGAAAAAGAAAAAAAGGGCCTAGTTAATAGGCCTGGCCGGAAAACAGAAAAGAAAAGAAAATACATATTAATTTTAAAGCCCAATTTCAGAAAGCCCAGTCTCATTCCAGCCCAAATATTGTCGGTTTAATCTATCTTAACCCAACCCAAATACAAAACAAACCTGTTAACTTATTGAAAAATAATTTTATTGACCAGATAAAAATTTTAAAAAATAAGTAAATATAGGAATAAATATCTAGATAACCACTAAAATCTACTGAAAAATTTTGAGATTTTTTGCAGCTCATATTGGGCTGAACCACTGCCTTTAAGTTGAAACCCGTCATTCTAACATTCAGACCCGTTAAAGAATTTTCATATTTTTAACCATTTAAACCCACAAAAAATCAGTAAATAAAATCTAAATAATCCCATAAACTCTATACATCATTATACAATCTTACTTTAAGATCTGGATCATCCTTATTAATTTAAAATACTAAATTAATAGGATATCTCATGTAAAATTCGATATATGTAAAATTTGATAAATTCTAATTCGAATGTATTTAATGTAGATTCCTCAAAATTGGTAATTGGACACACGATAAGCCCAGGTGAGTGTTCTTTTACTCTATATATATGTATATATATATATGTGTATATATATATGTGTGTGTGTGTGTGTGTGTGTGTGTGTGTGGTGTATATATATATATATATATATATATATATATATATAGATGTATACACACACACACACAACACATTATATATATATGTATGTGTGTGTGTGTGTGTGTATATATATGTATGTATATATATATGTATGTATGTGTGTGTGTGTGTTGATTGAGGCAAAATCTGCACAAAAAATACGAAATTTCAGAACTTATAATAAAAATGTGCAAGTGCTCAATTCTTCCGCTATAGCAAGTGGCTATGCGGGTCGTGATCCATAAGGAGGGTTTTGCGATGGAAGCGTTTACGTTCTTTATTGAAATCTTTAAGAAAACAAAACAAAAGTTCTTCTTTGGTTAAAGTTAAGAAAATGAAAAAGAGTTAATAGTTAAAGTTAAGAAGAAAGTGGTAGAATAGAAAGTGGAGAAAAATCAGAAAGCGACTATGTACAAATGATTATTTACAAAGAAGTGGGAAAGAAGTGATTTAGAAGATATGGTGTTTGTGATTTAATTTACAGAAATAAAAGAAAAGAAATACAAATAATTACTCACCTTCTTTTCCACCAAAAGCTTACCTTGAGTCTTTGCGACGATGTTACCTTGAATTGGAGGCAATCAGCGCATAGCCCATAAGAGTCGATTTTTGGTCTCTTCCACATTACATCATCAAGATACTCAAGCATGAAATGATACAGAGAGACTCACAATTCCATCGTCATGAGCTATCGGTGGCACTCGCAAAAGTAAGGCTCTTTCGATGCTTTAAACTCACTTGGAAGACAGTTGTACCAAAAAGAAAAGTGAAGTAGAAAAAAGAAGAAGAAGAAGAAACTAAAAAGAAGTACATAAGAAGAAAGAAAATTGATTCGATTTCATAACAATCAAAGAAAAGAAATAAACCTTACACCATTGTCACTTTTAGCTCAAGCTTCATTCTTGTTCTTCGATGAAAGTCGATCTCCTCTGAATTACATAAATGAAAACTAAAATTACATGAACAAGAAAAACAAAAAACCTAAACTAAGAAATGAAAAACTAATCTAAATCCTAACTCTGCATGGTCGTCCATTTTCAGTGCAAAGAATGACCTTTTATAGGCAGAAAACCCAGTAAGTAGGATCCCGGGGAGGTCGGGGGAGCAAACGCTCCCCCTAACTCCCCAACAATGCTGCGGAAACGCGGCTTTTGTCGCGTTTCTGCGGCTAGGGTGTGCCAGGTGGCCACACCCTGTTGGTGGGTCTCCCTGATTTCGCTTCCTGCTTTTATCTTCAGTTGGTTTGTCAGTTTGAGTCCCGTATTGTGACGAAATGGCCTTGGATTCTTGGCTTTAACCGATCGATTCTTAGAGGATTCTTCTCAACCGGTTTTCCACCTCTTGATTTTGCCCTGATTTACTTAGTACGAATTAATTCTGATTTAATTCAGAATTCTGGTGGGCTTTTGGGTTCATTTCTCTTCATCTCCTTAAGGATTGGGCCTGCAAATAAAATTAGCATTTAATTAGGACAATGCAGGCTTTTATTCTAAAATAAGTATGGAAACATGATACTAAATATGCAACATTAGCGACCAATCACCCCCATACCTATCTTTTGCTCGTCCTCGAGCAAAATAACTAAACTATACTAAGGATTATTAGACCACTTTCGCAGGTCACGCGATTGCACTGAGCATGTGCAACAAGCCGTTAAACCTCTAGGTTTCCCTAGAGGACGAGTTTTGTCTCGTGAGGTTTTCAGCTGATTACATCCACAAAATCCATAAAGAAAGGGAAATAAAGAGTTAGTATTTTCGAAAAGCATTTTGAAAGAGAAAAATATTTAAAATATAATTGTAAGATTAAGCAATCTATAAGTTATAGGAAAACTAAATTTTTCATTCCTAAACTTAGTCTCTATTCAACAATTTGTTATCAATCAAAGTAAAGAGTTAAATTATACTTCTCATCTAATCTATTACTTTACCCTAATCATATGCACCTTGTGACTGTGAAATTTTGACTAAGAGTTCTTTAACTCTAACTCTTATGCCTTATTTATTTATATATATATGCTTTTTTTGGTATTATTCCTTAGTTCTATTAGGCTTTCTAATCTGCCCATGTAACGAGCCTTTAATCGATGACTCCCAAACCAGACGGTCTTAGGGCACCAGGTGAGAAGACACCCCCAGGACTTAAGGACTCGAGAAAACAAGGCCACAAAACTAAGGATTTTATTATATGAACCTTTTAAGCGTGAATACTTATGCTTTATTAGGCACAAATATCCAGCTTAATCAGAGGATTTTATATATATTTTCTTTTCAAACTTATCTAATCATCTTTCGCATAAATACTAAGGCTTTCTTAGGCCAAAGCACCTAGCTAATCAATAATTAGATTTGTTTATCTTTTTTTATAAGGCATAAGAATCTTTGTTTTTGAACCCTAAGTGTGTAAGTGTATGAAGTGTGCATATTTCATCAAGGTAAAGATCAAGACTAAATTACTTTGACAAATTTTCTTCCTAACCCTAAAAATCAAACAAATAATCTTATTTTGACCAAGTATAAGAAATCCTAATTTGGATTTTCCTATTCCTTAAAATTAACTTAATTTCTTACAAAAAATATGTCAAAATATTGTTTCCATTTTCAAAAAGTTTGTTAAAAGTAAAGAAAAAATGTTAATTTTTTTTAAACAAAAAGAAAAGTTATGTTAGACCCTCCCCACATACCTATCATGCATTGTCCTCAATGTATGAATTAATGCATAGATGTATGAAAAAGACGAAAGGGAAGGAAAATGTTACCTTATGGTGGTGGTTCCGGTGGTGCTCTGATTGGTCCACGAAATGCGGCCCAATCGACTTTTCTTTGGGTTCGGAGGAACCCACCAACAATTTCTCTAATATAACCCATTAAAAAGATGTATCCATAAAGGATCTTTATTAAATTTTTAACCCCATCTAATTTTCATATTCCATAACTAATTTCAGAGTCAAATTTGTCAACCACCTCGTCCCAGAATGGAGTATGAAATGATAAAACGGTTGACTTGGACTCAGGAAGGACAGGAACTAATACCGACTCAGGAAGGTGACTTAAGTCAAGTAAAGGTTCAGGAGTGGAAATTGGTTCAAGAAGCGGGTCCAAGTCAAGAAGTTGAAACTCAAGTCCACATGTATTTTCTAACAAGGGATATGACCTAATATGGGTGATTCCAGTTCAGGAATGATAGGTGGAGAAATCAAACTGACTCTAAAATATTACTCAAGTTTGGTAACAAAACAGGAGTCAATATTGATTCAGAAAGATGAACTGGATCACAGATCTGAGAATCTAAGTCACATATCTCATTAAGTTCAATATCAAAAATTGAGAACTTGCCAATTTGTCAATAGGACTTTCAAAATTGTATAATTGGTCAAGTTCAATATGATCCTCAAAGATGGGGATTCAATCTCATGATGAATAGGCATAGGATCCAACTTTGACTCGGGGAAAAGATCGAAATCGGGTGAAGATACGGAGTCACAATCGAATCAGGAAGTAGAATTGAATCACTCAGTTGGGGTTCAGGATCATATTCATTTTCAAGTTCTACTTTAGTAAAAGGATAACTTGCTAAACTGTCAATATCTTTTTTAAAATTTGGAGTTTGGGCAAATTAATGGTTCTGAAATGGAATCTTGAATTTCAAAACTACAGACTCTTCGGCTCTAACAGAATGGTTAGTGACATCAGAACTGGTCCAACGGTGAGAATGTAGAGATTCGACCATCATATCTATGTCACGATTACGAGTGTTTTGAGCCTGAGTCATGGCTTCAAGCATCTTTTCATAGTTGATAGGTTCATTGTTTTGATGAAAAGATGAAGAATTGTCTTGGAAGTGGTAGTGAAATTGTGAGTCTATCAAATTTTTGGGATTTGTGTTTGGACTCACGCATACTCATTTCCAAAATTGATGGTTTCCTATTTTGGATGGGTGGAACTGAGTATGAATCTTGAAAATATTGTGGACTAGGTGGAGAAGGAGAACAAGTTGGTTGATAATTATGCTCGGGGGAGGTGAATCCCCACTGACTCTGTGAAGAGTTGAAATCATTCTGGAAATTATAGTCATACGATGGGGGGCATGGGTTATATTCATTCGGATAAGACCAATCCGGCACACTAGGTTGGTTAAAGTTATGATATGCTGGGTTGGTAATATCCGAAAAGGAATTCGATGTGTAATATGGATTATTATTAAAGTTGAAAAAAATTATTATATAAGCCATATATCACACAATAGAATACAAACAAAGAAAAACAAACAAATTAGCAAACAAATAAAAGGAAAAAAAAATTAAACTAAGTTAGGGTAGACCTATGACCTAGACGACTCCTAACTGATCAAACTGTCCACTGGAGGTTCAATGCAGACCTTGACCACAAACAAATCAGCCAGGTCAGGGCAAGGTTGGTGGGAGGTTTTCCGTCAAAGACGTTCCTTAATTAAATAACCACCAACCTTCGGGCTTTCGGCCTTTAATCCTTTTCCTAAACACTGATTTGGCAATAGTCAAATTCCAACACCTTTCCCCCTTAGGATAATCTCCTAATTGAGTCCGAGATGTCCCTAAGGCCAACGTCTACTCAATTTTAATTAGGCTTGGGTTAGTGAGTGCTTGGAATCTGATTTTTAGGCTAAGGAAGGGTGATTAAATCCCCACCTTATCTTGTTAATGGGTGGTGTCCTTAAAATCAATTTGTGCAAGTGTACAGATAAATAAGATTCACTCAAAGCGATATAAATCAACTAAGAAGTGAGTCCTATGCTAAATGCAATGCATATGTACTTACTCCAGCACTCTTCAACAAAAAAAATAATGAATTGAAAAGACACGTGCCTAAAATGCAAACGTCTAATCAATTTTTTTATCTTTTCAACAAATATTTTACTGTTGATTATTAGCAGGCTTTATGTGATGACATATAAGAAAAAGTAAAGTTGCAGAAAACTACAATTTGCAAAGCAAGCAGCCCTGCAAAAAAGAACGTTAGTAGTCCACTCCTTTTTGCCGCGTTTTCGCGGCTTTGGCCGCGGATCCGCGGCAAAGCAGAGGGCACTGGTCTCTGCTTCTAGAGCAGAGGCCCAAGGCCACTTATATGTTACTGCAACTTTAATTTCCTGCTTTGCTTGCCCTATAACCTGCAACAGAGAAGAAAATTCATTTAGTTCTAAAAATTTTCAATAAAAATTCAGATTTCAATAGAAACGTTACCCTCCCCGGCAACGGCGCCAAAATTTGATTGAGGCAAAACCTGCACAAAAAATACGAAATTTCAGAACTTATAATAAAAATGTGCAAGTGCTCAATTCTTCCGTTATAGCAAGTGGCTATGCGGGTCGTGATCCACAAGGAGGGTTTTGCGATGGAAGCGTTTACGTTCTTTATTGAAATCTTTAAGAAAACAAAACGAAAGTTCTTCTTTGGTTAAGTTAAGAAATGAAAAAGAGTTAATAATTAAAGTTAAGAAGAAAGTGGTAGAATAGAAAGTGGAGAAAAATCAGAAAGCGACTATGTACAAATGATTATTTACAAAGAAGTGGGAAAGAAGTGATTTGGAAGATATGGTGTTTGTGATTTAATTTACAGAAATAAAAGAAAAGAACTACAAATAATTACTCACCTTCTTTTCCACCAAAAGCTTACCTTGAGTCTTTGCGACGATGTTACCTTGAATTGGAGGCAATCAGCGCATAGCCCATAAGAGTCGATTTTGTCTCTTCCACATTACATTATCAAGATACTCAAGCATGAAATGATACAGAGAGACTCACAATTCCATCGTCATGAGCTATCGGTGGCACTCGCAAAAGCAAGGCTCTTTCGATGCTTTAGACTTACTTGGAAGACAGTTGTACCAAAAAGAAAAGTGAAGTAGAAAAGAAGAAGAAGAAGAAAACTAAAAAGAAGTACATATGAAGAAAGAAAATCGATTCGATTTCATAACAATCAAAGAAAAGAAATAAACCTTACACCATTGTCACTTTTAGCTCAAGCTTCATTCTTGTTCTTCGATGAAAGTCGATCTCCTCTGAATTACATAAATGAAAACTAAATTACATGAACAAGAAAAACAAAAACCTAAACTAAGAAATGAAAAACTAGTCTAAATCCTAACTCTGCATGGTCGTCCATTTTCAGCGCAAAGAATGGCCTTTTAGGCAGAAAACCCAGTAAGCAGGATCCCGGGGAGGTCGGGGGAGCAAACGCTCCCCTAAACTCCCCAACAATGCCGCGAAAATGCGGCTTTTGTCGCGTTTCCGCGGCTAGGGTGTGGTCAGGTGGCCACACCCTATTGGTGGGTCTCCCTGGTTTCGCTTCCTGCTTTTATCTTCAGTTGTTTGTCAGTTTGAGTCCCGTATTGTGACGAAAATGGCCTTGGATTCTTGGCTTTAACCGATCGATTCTGAGAGGATTCTTCTCAACCGGTTTTTCACCTCTTGATTTTGCCCTAATTTACTTAGTGCAAATTAATTCTGATTTAATTCAGAATTCTGGTGGGCTTTTGGGTTCATTTCTCTTCATCTCCTTAAGGATTGGGCCTGCAAATAAAGTTAGCATTTAATTAGGACAATGCAGGCTTTTATTCTAAAATAAGTATGGAAACATGATACTAAATATGCAACATTAGCGACCAATCATGTGTGTTTGTGTGTGTCATTTTGTTTATTTTGGGGTGTTTATTGTTGCTATTATTGAATGGTTAATTTAGAAAATTGATTGTTAAATTTCTAGAGCTTAGAAATTTATTTAGAAAATTGTAAGATAATAAATATTGATGTTGTATAAATAGATTATTAATTTCTGAAATCATTAAATTCCTCTTTATTAGAATTCATTGAATTATTTAACAGAAGTAGAAATTATTAAAAATGTGAAATTGCCATTTATTGAAAAAAATACTTAAAAGTAGTTAAAATTGTTGAGATTTCAGAAAAGGAATGTGATACTAAATTTTATATTATATGTTGACTTTGTAGTAGAAATTGCCATACTGTTTTGGATCATAAGAGCATTAAAAAAAAGGGGATCGTGTTACCATTGTCACTGGGTAAGATACTGTTTTATTATCATATAGTCATTGTTATTGTTTATACCCAGTAACCTAGATGACATAATCATTAGATAACTTACACCTGGGGATGGGAAAATTGATGAGGGAGACGGTGTTGGTATTTTGGGTGGACTTAGGATATAGATTGCGCAGCCTAAATACGGTTCCACTGCAAGGTTCTGGGGGATGACTGACATCCCGCATGTTCATATTGTTATTGTTAACATCAGAGCCAGGTTATTCGAGTGTATAATTATATAGTCAGGCTCTTACCGACAGTATAAGATTTAATAATCTAGCTACAAGTACAAGTATGTCTATCATATTCTTAAATCATTATTTTATTTTATTTTCAGAGTTATGGCTAAATAACTTCCCTCCGCCCGCATAGTTGCTCGTGAAGATGCCACTGATTTGATGAGTGTACTCCGGGGCATGATTGAATCACAGCAGCAGCAAACGGTACTTCTTCGAGATGGGTTGATGGCAGCACAACAGACAGCCACGGCGACTATAGAGAGGTCGGTGACACCTCAAGAACCAAAATTCGAGAACATTTCAGACTTCAGAAGGTTGCAGCCAGCTACTTTTACGGTACAGAAAAGCCTTTGGAAGCAGAATAATAGTTTGTTGATATAACCAATCTCCTGAATACAGCTCGTGTTCCCGCCGAAGATCAGGTGAAGGTCCAAATGACTGATGTGGCTCGAACAAGGTGGCTTGCTGAAGAGGAACGATTGGAGAAGCCTATCACATGGGAGAGGTTCTCTGAGAGCTTCTATGAGCGATTTTTCCTCAAGACTATTAGGAGAGAGATGGAACAGCAATTCATCAGCTTATGACAAGGAACAGACGGTGGATTAGTACACTACAGAGTTCTTGAGCTGAGTCGTTTCGCCCCATACATGATAGCAGAAGATGAAGACCGGGCTAATCGATTCCAGCAGGGATTGAGACTAGATATTCAGAAATTT